>JABKBK010000016.1:0-182384 GCA_014182545.1 Eucalyptus globulus
ATGGTCTGTCCGTATGCTTGAAATAACATACCATTTCTCATTCTGAACCTTCTTGGCAAATTTAGTAAAATAAGAGAAGGTTTCAGACTTACTTGCAAAAAATAGACCCAAGTAAATCGTGAACAATATCCACTATTACTAGGCAATATCTCTTTCCACCAATGCTTTGAGTTCTAGTTGGTCCAAAGAGATCCATATGCAGGGAGCTACAGCACGATTAGTGGAAACTTGATTTATTGGTTTGAAATAATTTCTAACCTGTTTTTCCTAATACACATGGTGTGCATAAGTCAGATTTTGGTACTTCGGGTTGGGTAGTCCACGAACAAGCTTCTTTGAAAAGATCTTGGCAATTTGCTTCATGTTGATATGGCCAAGCTTTTGATGCCAAAGATTTTCTTCATCTTGAATTGAAATTAGACATTGAGATCTTTCTAGATTGATATCTAAAAGATAGATATTTCCATGCCTTCGCTCGGTAAAGGATTGTGAAAGATCTTTACTAGTGCCCAAACATATTCCTTTTTTGAAAATTGATCTGAATCTAGTGTCGCACAATTATCGATAAGCAAGTTGTAGTTGAGTCCTTCCACTATGAGACGTTGTTGATTGTGAGACTCCCTATTTCTACAGCCTCCATATCCAACAATTATTCTCTCTCGTTTCCGCCAAAGGAGACTTTTCCACCAATTACTTGCTTAAGTTTAATAAAACAATTTGAATCTCTCCAGCCATATGGCTTGAACAACGCCACTATCAAATACCATTTTGACATTTTTCTTTGATAGTAACCCGCAATTAAAAAAAAAACTCAAGCTTTCTTTTGGTACCCACACTTTTTTGGGTCCAAAGGAGTTAGTGCAATATACGGTCTTTTGTCCAACTTCTTCATTAATAGGCCTCCAAACCATAGGACATTCTTTCTCAAAGTGTTCGAGCTGTTACACTTAGAACATCTAAGAGCACTTCGACCAAAAGGTTTTACAAAGAATTTTTGAAAATGATTTCTATAGAAAGCTTTGTAGGTCTTTGTTTCTGATTCTTTCCTTTACTTTTGGAAAATCAATTAAATGAATAGTTTCTATGTCATTCCCAAGTCTGATTTGTTAAAGTAAGGTCTTTTTACTAAAAAGAATCTTTCCAATTTCTCGATCCCATAGAAAACCTTTTGAAATGTTTAAAATATCATTTTTCAAAAGTGTGTTTTTCTTTGAAAGAGATTCTGCATTTCTTTTAAAGTAATAAAACTTTTATCTAGATTTTCAAACTTTTCTTTCGATAAAATTTCTTGTTACTCAATGTAGAATTCTCCCTTTAGCTCGGAAATCCTCTTGAAAGAGGTTTTGAGACTAAGACACAGCTCATTAATATATTTCGAGACTCATTAGAATTTTTAAATTATTTACCTTGATTCCACTATCTAAATCTCGAGTCCATATTGATTTCGAGTCTGAATCTAATTCTGATTTTGCCATTAAACAAATATTAGCATAATCATCATCTTTCGCATTCGGTATCACTCCAAGTTTATGCTTGAGTGCCTTTATGTATTTCTCGCCTTTTCTTTCTTTTTTCTTCACCAAGGGACAGCTGGTTCCGATGTATCCCTTTTTCTTGCATTCAAAGCAAATCACATCTTTATGAATTCATCATCCTCAGCTGATTTGTTTTGAAATCTTTGAGAGTTTTGTTTCTTCCAATTGAATCTTCTTCCTTTTTTTTGTTCAATTTCCTGAACCTCTTTATCATGAGAGCAAGTTCTTCATCGCCTATGTCCTCTTTAAAATCCTGTAACATCGTAATCATTGTTAGACTTTAAGGAAATTGACTTACCTTTGGGATCTTCTTCTTCATTGATTTGCTCTACTTCATATGACTGAAGTGTTCCAACCACTTTGTCAACGGAGAGTAGCATGATTCTTTGTGTTTCCTTATTGAAGTCTTTACGTGATTTCAGGGAGAGTCCACGCAACAATTTGTTGACCTTCATTGTTCTCAAAATCGGCTGTCCCCGATACCTAGACCGTTTACATTTTCTGTAAAACGACTAAACATTTCAGTGATAGATTCTACTTGTTTCATCTTGAAGGCTTCATACTGTCCGAGAAGAATGTTGATCCTTGTTTCTTTTACTCAATCAGCTCCATTCATATGTAATGCAGCCTCGGCCCCGTACTTCTTTGGCTGTTTGACAGGAAGATATTCTGTTATACTCAGCAGGAGATAATGCTGTAAATTGCTTTAGCATCAAGAGCTTGTCTCTTGGATATCTCTTCTTGAGTCATGTCGCTAGCCGCAACTTCTTTTCCCCTTTTTGACACCGATGTAGCTTTAGGAATAATTCCTTTTTCTACCACATCTCATTCCGCAGGATCTTTCGATCTTAGGAATGCCTTCATCTTGTTTTTTCTAAATGCTGTAATCTTTTCCATTGAAATAAAGCGGTCTAGTGTTGCTTTGCCCTTCAACCAAACTGAACCAACATACTAGCCATGGAGTTGGAGAAAACTTCCTTGCGTGTTTTGAAGCGACAAAAATGTTTCCGTAGTCTAGTCGAAGACTTATAGACTCTTTAGTCAAAGTTGAAGACCGCCGGACCGCGAGACTCAAGATTCAAAGTCTATTCTCATTGATAGTTTCTAGAGATCGAAGAAGACTTATCCTAGAACCGAGTATTTCGTTAAGGATTTGATTCTATCGATTGAAGAAGATCTCTCGGCTAGATATAGCATCTTGGAATCTATTATTCGTTTTGATTTCAATTCGGGTAATTTAGATCCGTTGATTGACGAAGCATACTTGGAAGGTTCTACTTATGGAAACCTAGATCCTAATTGTATGGGTGAGCAGGATTGGTGGGCTATCGTCATATTCCTTAAATAACTCGAAATCTCCTAATTGATTATGTCCAACGGGTAGATTGGAAGAGCTCCTTTGGTAAGTGCCAACAGGTATGAAGGCATGGAGGAGTATATAAGGAAGATGTTCCAAGTTATTCGAGTGTGTGCGCGATAGAAGAATTCCAAAGTCTGAAGCTCCTTGTTCTTTGTCAATTCAATTGTTGAGCGAAAACTTGTACTCAAAAGAGAGTTTATACTTCCGTGAGACCTTGAGGAAGTGTAGCAGAGTCTCTACACTGTGGAATCAAGGAAGAGCTATATTGTAACAACTCTTTTGATTCTTAGTGAAATCCAAGCCGGTGGGCTATCAGTGCGGAAGAGTGGACGTAGGCTTGGATTAAGCCGAACCACTATAAACCTTGTGTTCTTATTCTCTTCCCTAAGCTCTTTTACTTTGATCGTAATTCTATTTGATTATTAGAGTCTAATTTCCTTTTCATAATCTATTGCTAAACAGAGTTGGTTTAAAAGCAAAATTATATACTTTACTTTGCAAAATTTGTTTTCGCACCTATTCACCCCTCTAGGTGCTCGTACTAGCTTTCACAATTGGTATCAGAGCCTGTGTACTCATTTAAGTTGAAGTGTTTTTTACTTCAGAGTTAACGATCCATGGCTAGTATGTTGGCTCTAGGTCTGGTTGAAGGGCAAAAGCAACACCAAACCGCCTTATTTTGATGGAAAGGAATACAGCATATGAAAAAACAAGATGAAGGCATTCCTAATATCAAAAGATCCTCTAGAATGGGACACGGTAGACAAAGGAATCATTCCTAAAGCTGCAAAAGTCTCAGAAATGGGAAAAGAAGCTGTTAAGTCTAGTAAAATGACTCAAGAAAAAATAACAAAGAGACAAGCTCTTGATGCAAAAACAATTTATTCCTTATATTGTGTATTATCTCATACTGAATATAATAGAATATCTTCTTATGAAACAGCTAAAGAAGTCTAGGATAGATTGCACATCACCTATGAATGAACCGATCGAGTGAAAGAAACCAGAATCAATATTCTGCTCGGTTATTATGAAGCATTCGAGATGAAACCAAGAGAATCTATCATCGACATGTTTAGTCGTTTCACAGAAATCATGAATGGTCTTGAATATCAAGGTCAACCAATCTCTGAACCCATGAAAGTTAACAAGTTACTGCGTGGACTTTCCAAGGATTGGAATCACGTAAAAACCTCAATAAGGGAGACACAAAGAATCATGCCACTGCTGATGAATTGGTTGGCACTCTTCAAGTCTTATGAAGTGGAGCAAATCAACGAAGATGAAGATCCCAAAGGTAAGAAATCCATTGCATTAAAATCTAATGATGATTCTGATGTCATAGATTCTGAAGACGATATGGACGATGAAGAGCTTGCTCTCATGATAAGAAGGTTCAGAAAACTGAATAGAAAGGGAAGAAGATTCAATCCAAAGAAACAAAGTTCTCAAAAGCTACAAAATAAATCAGCTGAGGATGATGAATCCAACAAGGATGTAATCTGCTTTGAATGCAAGAAAAATGGACACATCAGACCCAACTGTCCCCTGCTAAAGAGAAAGAAAGGAAAAGCTGAGAAATATCGAAAAGCACTTAAAGCAGAAACTTGGAGTGATACCGAGTGTGAAGAAAGTGATGATGATTATGCCAATATTTGTCTCATGGCACACTCAAAATCAGATTCAAACTCTGAGATAGACTCAGACTTAGACAGTGAAATCGAGGTAAGTAATTTAAAAATTCCTACTAAAGTCTCTAAATATATTGATGAATTGTGTCTTAGTCTCAAAACCTCTCTCAAGAGGATTTCCGAACTTAAAAGGGAAAATTCTGCACTTAAAAGGGAAAATTTTGAAGCAACAGGAGATTGTTTTGAAAGAAAAGGTCAAAGTTTAGATAAAAATGTTATTACTTTGAAAGAAAATGCAACAATCTTTCAAAAGAAAATGCATTTTGAAAAATGATATCTCAAGTATTTCTAAAAGGTTTTCTATAGGATCTGAGAAATTAGAAAAGATTCTTTCAGCGCAAAGACCTTATTTCAACAAATCAGGTTTGGGAATGACTGCTGAAACCATTCCTCTAATTGATTTTCCTAAGGTAAAGGAAAGAATTAAACAAAGACCTACAAAAGATTCTTACAAAAATCATTTTCAAAAAGTTTTTGTAAAACCTGTAGGCCGCAGTGCTCTTAAATGTTCTAAGTGTAACAGCTCAAAACATTTTGAGAAAGAATGTCCTATGGTTTGGAAACCTGTGAGGAAGGTTTGGGCAAAGATTGTATATCACACTAACTCCATTGGACCCAAGAAAATATGGGTACCAAAGAAAGCTTGAGTTTCTTTTTTAAATGCATGTCACTATCAAGAAAAATGTTAAATGGTACTTGGATAGTGGATGCTCGAGACATATGACAGGAGACTCAAATTGCTTCATAAAGCTTGTGCAAGTTAATGGTGGAAAAGTTTCTTTTGGAGGAAATAGCAAAGGCAGAATTGTGGGATACAAAACTGTAAAGATTGGAAGTCTCACGATTAGTAACGTTTCCTTAGTAGAAGGACTCAACTACAACTTGCTGAGTATCAACCAGCTGTGCGACACCGGTTTCAAAATCAACTTTCAAGAAGGAATATGTTCAGGAACCAGTAAAGACTCCTCTCTTAGACTTTCACGGGGCGAAGACATGGGAATATCTATCTCTTGGATATCAAACCAGAAAAATCTCAATGTCTAATCTCAATACAAGAGAAAGCGAATCTATGGCACATAAAACTTGGGTAGATCAACATGAAGCAAATAGCCAAAATCTCAACAAAGAAGCTTGTTCGTGGACTACCCAATCTAACATACCAAAAGTCTGATCTATGCACACCATGCGTATTGGGAAAACATGTAAGAAATTCATTCAAACCAATAAATCAAGTGTCTACTAATCGTGTACTGCAGCTCTTGCATATGGATCTCTTTGGACCAACCAGAACTCAGAGCATTGGAGGTAAGAAATATTGCCTAGTAATTGTGGATGATTATTCACGATTCACTTGGGTATATTTTCTAGCAAGTAAGTCTGAAACCTTTTCTTATTTTATAAAATTTACTAAGAAAGTTCAAAATGAGAAATGATATGTTATTTCAAGTATAGGGACAGACCATGGATTTGAGTTTGAAAATCAAGACTTTGCTAAATTCTGTGATGGATATGGTTTTCAGCATGTATTCTCCTCACCTTATACTCTAGAATAGAATGGAGTTGTGGAAAGGAAGAATAGATCATTGCAAGAAATGGCTAGAACTCTTTTAATTGAAAGTAACATTTCTTCTCGTTTTTGGGCTGAAGCAGTTTCTACAGCGTGCTATATTATTAATAGAGTCTTCTTAAGGCCTATTTTGGAGAAAACTCCCTATGAGTTGTTCAAAGGAAATAAGCCAATTATTTCCTACTTTTATGTGTTTGGTTGTAAATGTTTTACATTGAAAAATGCAAATGATCGGATTGGTAAGTTTGAAAAAAAATCAGATGAAGGTATCTTCCTTGGATATTCAACCACAAGCAAAGTTTACAGAGTATACAACAAAAAGACTCAATCTGTGGAAGAATCGATGAATGTCAAATTCCAAGACTTTATGCAAAATCAATCGATTCAGACTCAACCTGAAGAATATGAACCTACTCTAGACTCTACAAAGTCTAAATCTCCAAAAGTAGCTCAGACTTCAGAAAACCAGCAACAAATGATCGTTGAAGAGTTAAATTAAGAAAAAGACCAAAGTTTGACGAATCAACCATCAACTGGAAGCACGAGTCTAGTCATCCTAAAGAACTCATTATTGGTGACATTAATGAGGGAATTCGTACAAGATCCAAAAGACGTGAAGAATCTAGTGATGTGGCTCTTATTTCTGAAATAGAACCCAAGAGCATAGAAGAAGCTTTAATTGATGAAAGCTGGATTGAAGTTATGCAAGAAGAACTCAGGCAATTCAGTATCAATGATGTCTGGGAATTGACTCCTAAACCAAAAGGTAAATCTATCATTCGAGCTAAATGGGTTTTCGGGAACAAGATGAATGAGAAAGGAAAAGTCATAAGGAACAAAGCAAGACTCGTGGCCAAAGGATATACGCAAGAAGAAGGGATAGACTATGATGAGACTTACGCACCAATAGCAAGGTTAGAAGCAATTAGATTATTACTTGCTTTTGCTTGTTATAAGAATTTCAGGTTATTCCAAATGGACGTCAAAAGCGCTTTCCTAAATGGATTTATCCAAGAGGAAGTCTATGTGGAACAACCTCCCGGTTTTGAAGACCCAAGGAAACCAGACTCTGTATTCAGACTAAAAAAGGCGCTATATGGTTTAAAGCAAGCACCTCGAGCTTGGTATGACAGACTAAGTAAGTTTTTAATCCAAAATGGCTTTGTTAAAGGTAAAGTAGATACTACACTGTTTATCAAAAGCGAAAGCAAAAATTTCTTGCTTGTTCAAATTTATGTTGATGATATTATTTTTGGATCATCTAATGAAAATTTGTGCAAGAAATTCTTTAAGACTATGCAAGAAGAGTTTGAAATGAGCATGATGGGTGAACTATCCTTCTTTCTCGGACTTCAAGTAAAACAATTGAAGGAATGAATTTTCATTCACCAAGAAAAATATGCTAAAGAACTTGTTAAAAAGTTTGGCTTGGAGAATTGCAAAAAGACAGATATACCAATGTCAAGTTCCTCAAAGCTGGACAAAGATGAAGGAGGAAAGAAAGTTGACTAGAAGCTATACAGGAGTATCATTGGTTCATTTCTTTATCTTACTGCTTCTAGACCTGACATTCTGTTTAGTGTTTGTATTTGTGCCAGATTTCAATCAGATCCCAAAAAATCTCATTTAAGTGCTGCAAAACGCATAATCAAATACGTTGCATCTACCTCGAATTTAGGTCTTTGGTATCCTAAAGAATGAGACTTTACTCTTCTTGGATATTCAGACGCAGACCTAGCAGGATGCAGAGTTGATAGGAAGAGCACCTCGGGCACTTGTCAATTACTTGGTAACAAGACAGTATCTTGGTTTTCAAGGAAGCAAAGTACCGTAGCTCTTTCTACAGTAGAAGCAGAATATGTGGCTCTTGGAAGTTGTTGTTCACAAATTCTGTGGATAAAACAATAGCTAAGAGACTTTGGAATTGAAGATTCGTGCACTGAGATCAAATGTGACAACACCAGCGCAATCAATCTCACCAAGAATCCAATTCTTCATTCAAGAGCAAAGCATATAGAGATTCGACATCATTTCATTAGAGATCATGTTCAAAATGGAGAAGTCTCGATTCAATTCATTAACTCAAAGAATCAACTAGCGGACATCTTCACAAAGCCTTTGGAGAAAAGTCAATTTGAGCTTATTCGTTCCAGACTCAATATCTTAAAGTCTTAAGAAGTTCAGACTCAGGGATAAAAGTCTAATAATTCTCAGACTCAGAAGATCAAGATTTACGACTGTAAGTTTTTCTCACTATTAGAAATTTATCTCATGGATAAAATCTCGAAAAGGTACGATTATCTATTAATCTGTAATTGATTGATGTTATTATCTTCCCTAGTTTTCGTGATTATTGCAATCATTCCTTTTCGAAAAAGGAGTTATTTTTTAAAAGACGGTTATCTATTCTTTCAAAAAGGCAGTTATTTTTTAAAAGGCATTTTCTATTTTTCCTTTTACGTCGTTCCGTATGCCTCTTTTCGACTGCTTTATATACTGATCGTCTTCCTCACAAACCCTAAAAAGCACAAACCTTCGTTTTCTTACTTTTACTCTCTAGTTTAATCTTCAAAGTTCTCACCTTTTTTCGCGAATCGAGTTTGGAATCTCTCAAAGATTGTGAGAATGGCGTCCCAAAGAAAATCTTCAAGGATCGCGAACAGGGGACCACAACACATGCGTGAGGGTCCTACACATTTTGACCTCACCGAGGAAGAAGAATCCCCAAGACAGCAGCAGAGCCCACAACATTCTCAACCGCGTCAATCTCCTCAAGCTAGACCTCAAGGTAGTGATCATAGAGCGGAGGAAGAAATCATTGAAGGCGTAGAACCCGTAAGATCTCACAAGCCCTCTTTTATCTTTAAGCTTTACTATGCCTTGAAGAGGGGAGGCACTCCCTTGAAATATATTGATGAATTTTTGAAAGAGAAAGGGTATCGAAATGAAACCCACTTTTTGTGAACAATGGAACGATTGGAGATTGCTCCTGCGAGGTCGGCAGATCGAGCATTTGCGAATATTCCTAGTGATCCACGTGTTGGAGGTCTTAGTCAGCCTGATGGGAATGATGATGACAAAATGTACACTCATTTCAAGCCTAGAATGGGTGTTGGGGCGAATATTCGAAGTAAAAGGACAGATTTGTTTCGCTCGGAGGAACACAAGCGACTTTACTCCAAGTTGCTAAAAAGAGGGGTGATCAATCCGAGAAGTGTAGACTTTGATTTTCTTGATTCTTTGAATGTGAAGCTGCGAGAGAAATTCACTCAACTTCAGCTTGAGCGATTTTGTTCTGAAACGACAGAGGCATATCCAGAACTTACTGCTTACTTCTATTCTAATCTAAGTTTCTTGGATGCGAATAGATTTTCGTTTAGTGTTCGAGACCAAGACTATATCGTTGACATGGACACATTGGCGGATGTGATTGGAGTAGAGCGAGGGGCATTCCAATCGATTAGTGTGTCTGTTGGTCGTGCGACGGTAGAGCTTGTTCGGGATGGAATGGCTGAAGGAAGAATTTCGTACTTGAGGATGAATGCCTCTAACATTTTGCTTCACAAGATCGTGATCAATTGCCTCAAACCCAAGTCAACTTCGAAGACCGACGTCTCTAACTCAGAAGCAAAGTTGATGTATGTCATCAACGCTGGCAAGAAGTTCTCTCTACCTCACACAATCATGTTTCACATGTACAGAACGATGGCGAAAGACAGAGGGCAACTTCCGTACTCAACGCTTGTTACAAAGCTTTTCAGACGTTTCGATATTCAGCCTCCCAGGATTTTATGTGTTCGATCATGTGATCAAATGGTAGTGGGACTGAAAATGGTTTCCAAAATGCGTTTGAAAGAGCTGGACAAGGCTTTGGAGCGATTGAAAGAGAAAACCCCTGTCAAGTCTCACCAAGGTTCTTCAGTTGCAAAACGGAAAGGGAAGGAGCCCATGATAGCTCCATCCAAGAAAAGAAGAGCACTCGTTTTGGAGGATGAAGAGGATGAGGACGATATTACTATTCGCTCTTGCACTGAGAAATCTACAAAGTATTGTTCCAGTGACAGAGGAGAGAGAGGATCAAGACAGAGAAGAAGAAGAAGAAGAAAGGAGTGGAGAGAGAGAATCAATGCGAAAAGAAGCAGAGGAAGAAAGGATTGTAGAAGAAGAAGAAGGCAGAGGTGAACAGGAGGAAACAGAGCATGAAGCGTACTTCTCACCTCCTGAGGGCATTGAAACAGGGGGAGTTGTTGAGAAAAGATGTACATCTTCAATTGCTGTTACTAGTGAAGGTGTTAGTCGTTCACCTGCAGATCCAGAAGACATCTATGCCTCTCAATTCCCAGAGGAAGGTCATGAGGTTTCATCGCCAAATCTGAGTGATCATGCTGGCTTGCCATCATCTGCAAATACTCCTACTGATCATGCAGAAGCTAGCACTCAGACTGAAAATTCAGCAAACTTTCGCAGAGTGCTTGATGTTCTTATGGAGATGTGAGGCCAGATTTATGCCATGGGATGCGAAATTCATAACTTGGAAAATGCAGGTCAAGCCTCTTCAGTTTCCTTGCATGATCAAATTCATGCCCTTGCTCTTCAAGTTCAAGCAAATGCCAAGGGTGAAGATGTGGCTCAACTGAAGGAGGATTTGAAAAAGCTGGAAGGGATTGTCCAGTCAATGGGAGATTTCCAGCTCGTTCGTGTTCCTAGGCAACCATAATTCCATTATTTTTTTATCTCTACCTTTTTTTTTTAATGCTGACAAAAGGGGGGAGATGGTGCAGATTTGAGACTTGACTCTCGTTTGACCTTACTTTTTGAATAACTTTTTACTTTTGTTTGGTTGTTTGGTTGTGATTGGATTTGGATTTGGGTCATTTTAAAGCACTATTGGTATTTCATGGCAAAGATAGTTGTTTATTTACAGGACTAACTTATTTCCTGTGGATGCAGATTTAATGTTGTCTTTACTAAGTCAATTATCTTTTATGAGATATCCATGTTTGCTTGAGTATTGTTTTGCAAGTCAAAAATATCCAAATCTGCAGGAAAGTTTTGTCACCATCAAAAAGGGGGAGATTGTTGGAGAAAACTTCCTTGCGTGTTTTGAAGCTGACAAAACGTTTCCATCAGTCTAGTCTGAAGACTTGCAGACTCTTTAGTCAAAGTCTGAAGACCGCCGGACCGCCAGACTCAAGACTCAAAGTCTATTCCCATTGATAGTTTCTAGACCGTTGAAGAAGACTTATCCAGAACTGAGTATTTAGTTAAGGATTTGACTCTATCGACTGAAGAAGATCGCTTGGTTGGATATAGCATCTAGGAATTTGTTATTCGTTTTGATTTCAATTCGGGTAATTTAGATCCGTTGATTGACGAAGCATACCTGGAAGGTTCCACTTATGGAAACCTAGATTATGATTGTATGGGCGAGTAGAATTGGTGGGCTATCGTCATATTCCATAAATAACTCGAAATCTTCCTAATTGATTTTGTCCAACGGGTAGATTGGAAGAGCTCATTTGGTAAGTGCCAACGGGTATGAAGGCATGGAGGAGTATATAAGGAAGATGTTCTAGTTATTCGAGTGTGTGCGCGATAGAAGAATTCCAAAGTCTGAAGCTCCTTGTTCTTTGTCAATTCAATTGTTGAGTGAAAACTTGTACTCAAAAGAGAGTTTATACTTCTGTGAGACCTTGAGGAAGTGTAGCGAAGTCTCTACACTGTGGAATCAAGGAAGAGCTATACTGTAACAACTCTTTTGATTCTTAGTGAAATCAGCCGGTGGGCTGTCAGTGCGGAAGAGTGGACGTAGGCTTGGATTAAGCCAAACCACTATAAACCTTGTGTTCTTATTCTCTTCCCTAAGCTCTTTTACTTTGATTGTAATTCTATTTGATTATTAGAGTCTAATTTCCTTTTCATAATCTATTGCTAAACAGAGTTGGTTTAAAAGCAAAATTATATACTTTACTCTGCAAAATTTGTTTTCGCACCTATTCACCCCCTCTAGGTGCTCGTACTAGCTTTCACATATGAATCAAAAAGAGATGTTACAAAGTCACACGTCCTTGATTCCACAGTGTAGAAACTTTGCTACACTTCCTCAAGGTCTCACAAGTATCCAATCCCTCTTTTCAATACAAGTTTACGCTCAACAAATGAATCAGCAAAGAACTAGAAGCTCAGACTTTGGAATTTTTCTATCTCGCACTCACTCGAATAACTAGAGCATCTTCCTTATATACTCCTCCATGCCTCCATAACCGTTGGCACCTTCCAAATGAGTTCTTCCAATCTAACCATTGGACAAAATCAATTAGAGATATTTCGAGTTACTTAAGGAAAATGAAGATAGTTCACCAATCCTACTTGCCCATACAATCGGGATCTAGGTTTCCATAAGAAGAACCTTCCAAGTTTACTTCGCTTAACAACGGATCTGAATTACTCGAATTATTTGCAATACGAATAATAGATCTTTAGATGCTATCTCCAGCCGTAAGATAATCTTCAACCAAACGGATCATATCCTTCAAGATAAACTTGCATCTGAATAAGATTTTTTGTCGGTCTAGAAACCTGTCAATGAGGGCAAACTTTAAATCTTGAGTCCGGCGGTCTTCGACTTTGATGGAAGGAAAAGTTTTGTCAACTTCAAAACAAATAAGGAAGTTTTCTCCAACACATCTCTCCTCTCTTTTGTCCCCACCATGGTCGGCCCACCCCTCAGCCATTCTCTCTCCTCAAACATCCTCAAAAAGCCTCCCAACAAGTCCAAAATGTTGTGTACCCCTTGGCATACGAATTTTGGACTTTGCCTCTTCCATTTCATTCAATTTCTCTTCCAATTGAGTCAAATTGAAGTCCATAAATTCAACCAATGTAACCACACTTAATTCCACATTTTTCCTTGTCAATAGAACCATCTTGGATGTCAAAAGTGCGATCAAAAATGGGCCCGAATTTCCTCGATCCAATTCCGCCAAATCTTGATTTTTCGCCAAAAATCTCGGTTTGTAGAAAAATCTTCAGAGGATGAGTTGACGCTCCTAAAATGACTTGTGACATAGCAGAACCCTCAATTTCTGAATTCAGATTCGATTTCATGGTTAATTTCAATCTGGCGCGATTTTAGCGCGTCATAATCTACCGGGTAGCTTTTAAGAATTTTTCATACAATTAACCCGTGGTTGATTGTTTTCGAGCTACATGTACATTTTCGATACATTGGTAACTCTCGATTGTTGTAGAAATATCGAGGTTTCAAATACAGACACAGGGTACCAAAGCGACAGAAGAATCGATTTAGTGCCGATCGACAAGAATAGTGTAATTAGATGGAATCACCCACACTCAATTACATGCCTTTGTCGAGTCGACCTATCTCAGATCTCTAATTGATTTTTAATTGTGCCATAGTGACCCTTGCAGATTAGTACGGTCGAACAGTCGATTCTTGGTCAAATTCTCAAGTCTAATTCGTTTAAATTTCTTTACAGCTTCACACGATAGACTAGTTATCCCGTGAGTGATCAGCTCAAGGAAAAAAACTATATACGCGTTGATGAAAAACCCAACTTATTCAATCGAAATCAAAACCTGAAATTTAGGATGTCATTGATGGGCACACGCTCGAGGTTCGGGGTGTGACAACAAATATATTGCAGGTTGGATTCTCTATTTGAATCTTTTGTACAATGGAGAGAATAGATTTTTCTTTTTGATATGCCATGTTGACTGAGTTCCAAAAATTTTCCCGTGGAAAATTGTCCCTTTAATGCACCATGTACGTTATGGTTTATAGATAAATGGTCCATATTACTGGCTTTTGAGATACTTAATGATGTCTTGCTGATAGAAATCTCACAGTTTTTGCTTTCTCAGTGCACTTTATGTTTTGTTGGTCACATGAAACCCGTGGAAATTTATTTAGAATGTTTGTGCATCAATACGCGGGTACATGTTATATCATATCTATCATCATATGCTGGTAGAATTTGGTTCCCACTGGGTACGCCAGGAAACTCTTGATCTGGGCCAAAACTTGAAAGGACTTTCAATAGATTGTTCAGCACCTTGAGAATATACCAAAAACTCGGTGAAAATATTTCTGCCACAACATGTGACCTATCTGTAAGAACTCGTTTTATTTTAACTTGCAATACTTGATACAAGATTTAGGAAAGTATCATATCGATAGTTTTTGCTGTGTGTTGCCAAGTTACAACAATACCGCCATCCAATTTTGACATTTATTGTCTTTGAGTCTTTCGAGATACTCATCGAATAGCTGCATCTACTTTATGGATAGCTTGTTCACGAAATAATGACCTACAATTGCTGATCAAGGAATTCCAAAAGGATTGGTTGTCAATATTGATGATTGTCACATCTTGATGGTCAACGATAAGCATCAGATATTGGGAAGGGTAATACTGTCTGAAGGGATTGCAGCATACAATTGGTCCAGGTAATTGCTTACGCTTGTGACTCTAATTGAAGTTCATTTTGTGGGGAAGATAAAAGCATTTTAGCAAGGTAATGTGGCGCGATTTGCAAACATAAAATTGGAGATCCGCGTCAAATCATATTTCAATTTGTGATGTTGTTGGAAATACTATGTTCGGACGGAAGGACGTTCTCAGCATTGTTTTGCATGGCTGAGAGTTGTGAGCAGCTTCCAAGAATGTGCTTTTCCAATTGTCACAGAAGTGGTACCCTATCACGGACATAATCCGACCACAAAGGTTAAAGATTGACTCTTATCTTTTATCACTTTGTTATTAGCCTGCAAGTTCAATTAAACGAGGCATGACATGGCAATATAGAATCATTATTGAATGTTTTTTTATATATAAAATATGTATGGAAGATTCTACGCTGTTTTTAGTGTTCCTTGATATATGGCTATTTTCTCTTGGACAACGAGTAAAACATTAATGTTTAAAGTTCTTCAGATATGAATTCTCTCGAAATGCAGAGTCTCTTCTACCTTAATGGTAGTTTAGCTTTCCAAACCCAAACATCCCCGACCATATCCCATCTTCTTCCTATCCACCGTGTTATCGCCTACCCCGTTTTCCTATCCCACCCCACTCTCAACCTGTTTCTTACTAGAGTTCAATTCCCAGGTTTTACTTTGAATTGGTAAGGGGCCTCGATGCTGTTCAATTCCCCGTCTTTCCATCCTTCTTTCCTTCCGCTTGTCCTGCCCATCTTTCGACCATCTTTGTTTCCCAATCCGAGTGAATTTGTTGTTCCGCACTTCGTTATTTACCAAATTCGACTACTGCATGGCTTCAATTGACCAGCTTGGAACTTTCTCTCGCTAATCGCGTTTCTATTTTTGGGTACTTATGGATCATGTGCTCGGCGCCTTCTCCGCATGTCTTGCCCTTCCTCTTGTTTGCTCTGGTGCCTGACCTCATGGACCCCAACGACCAAGAGGAAACTTCCCGCCTCGTTGCCCTATGCAACAGGTTGGGCCGTCTCTGCTCCGAGCAAGCAATTGAGGTTTAGGATGATGAGCCACCGCCTGAGAAACTTGAGGAATGCATATTAACGTTAGTAGGTAAAATCCTATACAATCCCTCTATTAATTTCCAAGCTTTTCAAAATACCTTGAAGTGAGCTTGGCGAACTGATCAAGTCGAGATATCCCATAGAGAAACGGGTCTGTATGTTGCGAAATTTCAGTCTGATGGTGAGAAACAGCAAGTACTGGATGGTGGACCTTGGCTGTTTTCTAGTCATTTGGTAATCTTCAAGCCTTGGATACCCAATACACCACTACATTGTTATGACTTCTCTAGTTGCGCTTTCGGGGTGCAAGTCTTCGGTCTTCCATTGGAATGGTGTACTGAGAACATGATATGCAAAGCTATTAGACATGTTGGAAGAGTGATGGAGGTTAAAATAGATACAAAAGAGGGCACAACACTTAGAGCTGGGAGAGCGAGGGTAGAAATTGATTTACAGGAGCCGTTGAAGATAGGCCAGCTGATCCATATTGATAGGAAAACCCTATGGCTAGACTTTCGCTATGAACGGCTATCCCACTTTTGCTACTCTTGCGGAAAGCTAGGACAGCTGATCCGTATTGTAAGGACTTTCCTTTTGAAGAGGCAAAATTGGAAGGCAAAGACAAGATGTCTTATGGCCAATAGCTACGTGTGGAGGTCAAGAAACATAGCCCGTATTGGCTAACCTTTTATGCACCGTAGGATAAAACAGAGGATACAGACGAGATTATACCTGAAACTCCTCCCTCGTCGATCCATCTTGTTCCTCTACTGCCTCCTAGTGTTAATGTGGAAGCGGTACCCCTGAAACAACCAGCAATACCAATCATCACTACCTCTGCAGCTCCAATATTGCCACACCATCACGATGGCCTGATGCCATGGACTTCTTCAACCATTGCGCCGATCCCTGCAATAGTAAAAATGAAGGGGATTTAGAACCAAATGACGGTGTTACCGAACCCCAAGAAGCTGAAAAATACGAGACTCACTCCTAAAGTAGGCGCTACCAAAAAAATGAAATGGTATAACCCATATGAGATGAGGACTCCTATATAAGAGGACCTAGATGAAGCACATCTAATGGACACACCTATCTTTGCAGCGGAGGAGAAAGGACAGTGGGCTATGGTGGCTGGCCCTAAACAGCCACCCACTGACAAATGAAGTTACCAAGCTAGAACCGTCAGGGTTTGGGCAATCCCCTGATAGTTCAAGCTCTTAAGGCCCTAGTGGCCAAAGAAAAGCCCAACATTGTCTTTTTGATGGAAACTAAGAATCAAGAGGTGGTGCTTCAACGACTTTAGCAACGTTTACATTTTCCCAGCTCTCATGTAAGTAACCTTGTTGGATTGGTTGGAGGGATGGAAGTATTTTGGACTGATCAAATCTCTCTAAGTGTGGCTTGGTCTTTTTTGGAATTTTTTGACATGATCTGCACAAATGTTACGTGTGGCAGAACTATGCGTATTACCTGCATTCATGCACTTGTCATTTATCAGCTATGCCAACTCTTATGGGCCAAGCTAAGACAAATTAGCTATTCCAATACTTTACCGTGGGTCTGTGCCGGTGACTTCAATGAAATTATCTATCAGTGGGAAAAGGTGGGAAAAAAGATTAGCTGACCCTCACCGACTACATTCCTTTTGAGCCGTTTTGAATGACTGCTCCCTCATGGAAATGGATAGCAAGGGATGTGCTTTTACGTGGATGAATAATGATGATGGGGATGACTTTGTGAAAGAACGGCTGGATCACGTGCTGTGTACTTTAGATTGGCGCCTCATGTTTCCTAAAGCTGAAGTCTTTGCATTACCTGCTTTGGGTTTAGACCACAGTTCCTTATTATTAACCACTGCAGCACCTTCTGGTAGACGACACAAGCCTTTTATATTTGAAGCTTTCTAGACACAAGACTAGGAGTGCCGTGAAGTCATTGCCAAGTCCTGGACTTCAGAACAGGTAAAAGATTCTGCTCTTTCATATAAATTAAAAGATGTCTCTTTCGCTCTAGCTAAGTGGAGTCACTTAAAGTTCTCTAAGGGCCATCTTAAAGTAACAGCTTTGCACCAACAACTCCAGAATCACATCAACCAACCTTATAGCCACTATGATAAACTGACCACAACTAAACTGAAAGCAGAAATTCAGCAATTATGGTAACAAGAGGAATAGTATTGGGCGATGCGTTCCAGGATCAACTGGTTGAGATGGGGGGATAAGAATACAAAAATTTTCCATAAGACTACCATTCAAAGGCGACAACGGAATAGAATCAGTATGCTGTAGGATAACAATCAAAGGTGGGTGCGAGACCCTAAGCTTGTGAAGGAAATGACATCCGCCTTCTTTTCAAGATTATATACAACAGTGGGACATTGTGACTATGGGCCTATACTAGATCAATGTCAACATGTTGTCACAAAAGAGATGAATGACCTATTAACAGCTGTGGTCACCCAAGAGGAGGTTGTCATGCCTCGAACCTCGAGCGCGCACACATCCCTCGGTGGTCGATAGAATTTTACGACATTCTTAGGTCTCATCACCGACCCTTCATTTTTATTGCACATGCGGAAGCGGATTACTAATCCCCTGACCTCAACAAACTTGGGATAGAAAAGCAAGACAACAATTTCCAAATCAAAATACACATTCATAAACACGTCAAGCTTATACAAAAGGTCTGTCTCATAAAGAACTACTGAGCCACCTATGCTCCTGACCCATCTGCTTCAAGCTCCAGGTTCTTCACACTAGGGACCTGAAAATGGTTATTCAATAACCAGTGAAATATAAATCTCAGCAAGTTCTTCCCTAAGCCCCCGATTAGAACACCAACTCAACTCGGGGTATCTATCAAGAACTACCCCACCATAAGCAACAACCAACAATCGATTCACATACAACCTTACCTGGTATGCCATACCCTGCACATTATAATTCAGCACGATACACGCAATGCACATGGCCATTAGATGATACAATTCATCAATCACATATGAGTCGCATCACAAGCAATCTCACCTGGCCATTGCCACACCCTGCATGTTATTGATTCGTGCGTGCGTGCCATAAACAATGTGCTTAACTCATGTATGACCGAAATCACAGATGCCATGATTCTGATGCGTTCTTGCACATTAGCACAGTTCAAAAACACGATGCATATACTCAATGCACACAACAATTGAAATGCCTCACTCATCTTAGTCAATCACAGGGGTCCCAATTATAAGGCCAAACCGTTATGACACGTCTCATACCATGCCACATAGTTTTGTCTCATAATCAGGCGCATCAAACTCAATCAGTCATGCGTTCCAATTGTTGATTAAGCCCTTCAAGGGCACCACCTACTTGTCAGTTTGGTGTTTTCTTAATTAAGCCCATCAAGGCACCACCTACTTGTCACTTCGGTGTCTTCTTAATTAAGCCCGTCAATGTACCACCTACTTGTCACTTCGGTGTCTTCTTAGTTAAGCCCGTCAAGGCACCACCTACTTGTCACTTCGGTGTCTTCTTAATTAAGCCCGTCAAGGGCACCGGCTACTCGTCAGTTTGGTGTCTTTTGACTCAGCCAGGCTTCGTCTCCCCCTATGGAGCACGGTGACGTCTTTCAATAGACGGCTTTCCCGAAGGAGCGCAGGTCAAGAATCTACTGCGACTCGAGTTCCACTCAGTGGGTATCCCATATAAGGTAACATCCATTCGACATCAATCGAGGACGGGTTCTCTTAATCAATCACACGTCAATTCAAACTCAGCCCGGGACACCTTGCATTTCACTCAATGTCATTCATTAAAATAGTGATCCCGACCTCTTTTCGTCATATTAAAAATCATCCAAGAAATTAGCCACGTGTGTGGATACCCGTCAAATTCAAATTAGAAAGACCAATGCCACTCTTTTTCAAACCCCACTATTTGATATAATATTCAAATTCCATTTTCGGTGTCAAAACCCGACACTCAGGATTTTTTGAATAAAATCCATAATTTTCCAATCACCAGGCAATTGCACAAATCATCACTCAATTCATGCGGATACCCATGCATTTACACAATCATTCACTTCATAGAATTAAAGCACATGAATTTAGACAACTTTCGCATTCGGATGAACAACGCACGTGAACAGTACTCGTGAACGGTGTTTTGTGAATAGTGTCGCGTGAACATTAAATTTCCAGAATTTAATAAACTACAAATTAAATTCAGAAATCATTAAAAGCATTAATTAAAGCAACCATCAATTAATTAAAGCCAAGCATACTTAATTAACCACATGAACCACATTTAGCAAATAAAGCAAGATTAAGCTCAAATAATCTAATCCATCCATCTAACCACCTATCTTAGGGCTAATACAACTTAATTAAATCATCTAAACTAGAATTAAATCTAACTAAACCAACCCTAAGCAAGTTTAGGCTCTAATCAAAGGATTAGGGTTAAACTCACCCGTTAAGCGGGCCGAAGGCACCGACGCGGCGGCGATGACGGTGGCTACACACCGGGACTTCTACAACGATGATCCAATGTGGTCCCAAGCTCAACACAGCAACCACAGCTCAGACTCCCACTGAAAACACTGAAAAACAGCCCTGCCAGAGGAGAAACTGAGTTGAACGGCTTGGCCGGAGCTCCGGCGAGGGGGGTGGCCGGAAACCAGCGGCACCAGGGGGTCTTGGGGTCTTGCTGGAGGTTGGGATGGGCAAAGGAAGGACCGGAATGGGAGAAAAATGACCGAAAACGTGAAATAGTGCAGGCTGCAAGCGGACCGCCGGACCGGCGACCGGCAGCTTGCAACGGCTGTACATGACGGCCAGAGGCTCCGTTAAGGACGAAATTGGGCTCGTTGGAACAGTCTGTCTCTCCCGGTCACGGTGATAGGTGTATCGTTGGCTGATTCATCCGGGAAGACTACTTTTGACTCGATTCTTCACCTCGATTCTTCACCAAAGGGTCAGCTGAAGCAGAAACTGGAGGAGAGGGAGAATGAGGGAGAGAGAGCTCCGTTGACTTTGAGGCTGAAGGAGGGAGAGAGAGAGAGTGAAGTGAGGGCTGAAAGAACTCCTCATTAAGGCCATTAAATGGCTACATCAATTCCCCATGCATGATGACATCATCTTCTCTCTCTTCTCTAGCCTTTTTCTCCCTACAACTAGGGGTATTTTGGTCATTTCACCTTGCACAATTACCATTCTTTCCTTGGGCTGAAAATGAAGGCCGAGCCTAAGAAATGGGCTTAGAAATGAATAGGAACGGGCTCGGGAATTAGTTGGGCTCAAATGGGCTTAAGGTTAAGTAATGGGCTTGGAAGATGAATAGTGGATTAAGCCCAATGGGCTCACTTGTTTGCTTTGGGCCCATCATGGGCTGTCCCACCCTGGGCCTAAGGCCCACGCTTGCCTAGCCCGGCCCACGTCTTCATGGGCTCATTTCTTCGGTCTGAAAATCCTTTTTTCAAATACTCGGCTTAACTAGCGTTGTCGATTGTCGTTGAAGCTTCATCCAAAGTTCGTCCACGACATTCCCGATAATTCGAAGTCCAATCCTAAGTTTTCTTGCCATGTCAAATTCACCCTAATGCCATTTTGGTTACAACTCGACTGACAGGCAGCTTTGAGGATTTACGCGTAATCGACTCGTGTCAAATCACGTTCAAGACACCTCAACGCATGGACGTCCTTGACTACATGAAATTACGGAGGATAGATTTTTATTTCAAAGTACACGATTACTGAGGATCGACATAGGGTCGTTCGTGGATTCAATAATAGTAAACGGAATCACCCGTCGTTCCATTATGTTCTGTCCGTGAATCGACTTCTAGTCATCCTTAGAATCAGCCTGCCTATCTACAGGATCTTCCTCACGCAAGTCTCACGGTCAAGTCGTTTTCCCAGGTCAAGTTCTTTAGTCGTACAAGTTCTGTCCTCATTAGCATTTCCCCTCAAGGTCAGTATCTCAAGAGTGATCAATTCCGAGTGAGATCAACCAACAATGCATTGACGAAATTCACATTCATTCATCCCTTAAGAGGACTCGAATTTCAGGATGTCATAGAGGTTCACCAAGCAACTTTCCAATTAGGGACTACAAAAGTTCCGGGCCTAGATGGTTTAAATGGACTCTTTTATCAGACTCACTTGGATATCATACAAGATGATCTTTTTTCTCTCGGTGCAAGATTTCTTCATATCAGGAGTGATGCCCACAACTCTTAATAGGACCATTACTTCTTTGATCCCTAAAGTACCACACCCGGAGCGGCGGATCAATACCGCCCAATCAGCCTACGCAATTACGCATATAAAATTATTTCCAAAGTCATCGCCAATCGTTTGAAACCCTGGCTACCTGATCTGATTTCTATGGAACAGCGTGCATTTGTAAGTGGGCGCCAAATTCAAGATAACATTTTAATTGTCCAAGAGGTACTTCATTAGCTAAAGATCAAGAAACGTAAGTGAAATTCCAAGCAGTCCTAAAGATGGACATGCAAAAGGCATATGACCGGGTGGAATGGGATTTCCTTAAAGATTATCTCCTCAAGTTGGGCTTTCATCCTATATGGGTACAATGGGTGATGCAATGTATAACGACAACATCTTTCAAAATTCAATGGCGAACAATTACATTATTTCGGGATAAGTACACTATCAGTGCCAAAACTTGTGTACGGCGCTAACTTTAGTGCCAAAAGTTTCCGTCGGATTATTTAAGTGCCAAATCGGAGGAAAAACGATCACTTTGGTGCTACCGGCGAAAGATTTCAGCCAAAATGATTACGTGGCTTTTTTTAAAAAAAAAAAATCGACAGGGCCTTTAAACGACATCGTTTTCGGTCCTCCTTAAGAAAACGATGTTGTTTTGCCATCCTACATGGATGGCTTCACGAAAACGACGCCGTTTAGCTCACATGGGGATTGAAATTAGGGTTTCCACTGCTCAGCCACCGTCGCTCAGCCACCGTCGCTCGGCCACCGTCGCTCAGCCACCATTGTAGTTGCTCAACCAGGTGAGCGAGGAGAGACTGAGATTGTTGCTCGAGCAATAAGTGGCAGGAAAAATCGGAGGCGAGGGCGGAGGAGGAGGAGGAGGAAGAAGATGGGTCGAAGGTGCCGCTGGTGCACTGCTGCTGCTAGTGCATTGCTGGTGTTGCTGCTGGTGCATTGCTGGTGTTGCTGCTGGTGCATTGCCGGTGCTGCTGCTGGTGCTGTTGCTTGTGTGGGTCTTCGAGGAAGAAGAAGACGAAGATGAGCCTTCCCTCTCTCTCAATTTGGGGATTAGGATTTCTAAGTTGGGGGAAAGATGCCAAACGGCATCGTTTTGATGTTTGAATGCTGACTCAACTCTCCGATGAGCCACATCGGCCTCAAAAATTAATAATAAAAAAAAGGCCACGTCAGATTTTTGGCTAATTTCATCGGCGTTGGCACTTAAATGATCGTTTTTCAAAATTTTTGGCACTTAAGTAATCCGACGGAAACTTTTGGCACCAAAGTGAGCGTCGTACACAACTTTTGGCACTGATAGTGTACTTATCCCCATTATTTCCATCCAACACGGGGCCTTCGGCAGGGCGATCCTCTCTCTCCTTATATATTCATCTTGCTAGCAAACGTCTTATCAAATCTTATTAACCATGATGTTGACATAGGACACATTAAGGGTATCAAGCTGAACAGGTGGTGTCCTATCCTTTCTCATCTATTTTTCGCCAATGATGCAATCTTTTTCTTAGATGGTAAAATTCAGGAATGTCATAATCTTGCCAACATCTTGAATCAATACTTGTTTAGCTACAAGACAGGCTGTCAATCGAAACAAATCAGGCATATTTTTCAGTAAAGCTTGCCCTTCTAGGCTACAGGAAAATTTGGCAAAGGAATTTCGAATACCAGTGCTTCAACAGACTGGTAAGTATCTGGGTATACCATCCGATTGGGGGCGATCAAAACGGGAGATGCTTTCCTAGATACTAGGGAGAGTGAATGCTAAATTGGAAGGATGGAAAGAAAATTTAATTTCTAAAGGTGGTAAGGAGATTCTGCTTAAAACTGTTGTATAGGCGATCCATAGTATGCCATGTCTATCTTTAATCTTCCTGTGTCTCTTTGCAAATCCGTTGAACAGTTATGGTGGTAGAATGATAGTCGCAAAACAGGAATTCACTGGAAGCATTGGGAAGTACTTAAAAGCAAGAAGTACAATGGAGGCCTAGGTTTTAGAGATCTCATCGATTTCAACAAAGCCATGCTTGGGAAACAAGCCTAGCATTTATTCCAACAACCATTATCTCTATGGAGTAAACTATTCAAAGGCCTTTATTTTCATTCCAAGGACTTCCAGTTTGCAGACAGAGAAACTCGACCATCCTGGGGTTGGCAAAGCCTACTACTTGGGAGGGATTCAATTTTACCTCATGTTCAATGGTTAGTTGGTGATGGGAAAATGATTAGCATTCGTGAAGATAGATGGTTACCTACAGCGATACTAGGCGAACCTGCTATTAGAGGAGAACCTGAGATGGTGGCTAATCTCATCGATCCAGTCCACAACAACTGGAATGTTCTCCTACTCCACCAGCATTTTGATGATCAGGTCATAGCAGAAATCCTTACCATTCTAGTAAGACCTCACTACGCCACTAATAAACTAATTTGGAGTGCAACAAAACATGGCCAATACATGGTGAAAAGTGCTTACCATGCTCTTAGAAACACAACTATCAACCATAGCCACAACTGTGCCTCGACATCATATCAGACCCCAGGGGTATTGTGGCGAAGAATCTAGACAGTGAAAACTGCCCCAAAAATTCGTACTTTCCTATGGTCTTTATGCCACAATGCATTATCAACAAAAGAAAATCTAATTTAAAGACGCATTACCACAGATCCAATATGTGATCTCTGTCATCAACAAACACCAGAAACTATGGAACATCTATTTCTTTTCTGTCCATGGACTCAGGGCATTTGGTCTCAACCTCAGATCAACATTCGACTTTCGCCACAGGCAGTGCAAAGAATGAACACATGGCTCGCAGAGAGGGTTACAACACAGCAACTCTTACCTGGTTTGGAGACCATTGCCTCCGTTTTATGGCAGATTTGGAGGGTGTGTAACAATTTTATCTTCCCCCGTCAGTGTCCCGATCCAACACATGTGGTGGAGGTAGCTTTAGCCCAGGTCCACATCGCCCAAAGCATTCCACTCGACCCCGACGAGAACAGGGCGCCCTGTACCCAATCCTGAACATCTATGGAGGCCACCAGATCCGGGAGTTGTGAAGATCAATATAGATGGCGCTTATCAGCCCGCAAGCACAGAAGGAACTATGGCCTGTATCTACCATGATCATAATGGAAAACTCACTGATGGTTTTACCATAAGTTTCCCAACTTGTTCGGCCTCGCAGACGGAGATCCAGGCGCTTACTCTCACACTCCACCATCTATTGCAGCACGGCAACAATAACGCCCCACTTTTAATCGAATCGGCGCCTCACTCTGGTTGAAGCTATGCACGATCACAGATCGACACCATGGGAGACTCATGCACTTCTCAAAGAAGCCGCTGCTTTGGTCCCCTGTTTCCCTAATCTTTGTCTTCATCACTACAAGAGAGAGGCGAATTTTGTAGCCGATTGGGCCGCCAAGGCCCACGGTAGTGGTGCCTTAACCCCCAACTGGGCTGTCTCCCCTCCCCTTTACTTGTTGGATCTTGTTTATGCTTAAGCACTTGCTTCAGGCTGCTCTTTTCCTATTACTTAAATGCAAAGTTCTCTTTCGACCGAAAAAAAAAGTTCTTCAGATATGACTTTCATCTGGTATCTCGTGATTTTAAGTTGTTGGGGGAGAAACTGTTTTTAAAAATAAGAAGAAAATGGGTAATTGCGGCATTGCTCTCTTCTCCGACGGTTCATTTAAGTGGGTCGACATGCAGTTTCTAAGCTTTAGGTCTGAAATAATATGGAGTTAGATGATTGTCTCTTTGGAAAATGTGGAAAAAAGTGCTAATTTATTCTCTTTCACGACCGCTCTCTCTTCTAAGCCGCGTCTCTTGGAAGGATAAAGTCTTCCAATTGCATGCATCAATATAGATTCTGAGCTTATTGAATGCATGCCCATCTTTCAATATTCATAGCTCCGAGAGTAATTATTCTACATTTAGGAGCCCTTTGTTTCGTCGAAAGCATTTTCCCCATTTTCCGGTATTTGGTTCGCTTGGGAAAATGAGTCAATGAAGAACCTATGTTTAAATTAAGGAAAATGATTTCTTCTTATAAAAATCAAAAATCAGTTTGCAAAATATGATTATGTATCGGTGTTTGAACTCGAAACTTTACACTGGGCGCAAAATCTCAATGTTGATTCTCGGGTCTCGGCGCTTAGGCTAGACACCAGGCTTGGGACCCCAATACTTATGCTTGGATTTTGGTGCATGTGCTTGGGTTGATTAAGGTCGAGCCCAGCAACTCAGCACCCACGCTTAGGTCCATCGAGGCCAAACCTGAAACCTTGGTGCCCGTGCCTGATGACCCAGTACTCAAGTCTAGGTCCACAAAAGCCAAAAGCAGGATCCCAGTACCTGAGCTTGGTTCCCCAACACTTGCGCCCGAGACCACTGAGGCTAGGCTCGGGATCCCAATGCTTGTGCTCTGGTCCACCGAGGCCGCCCCTAGGAACTAGGTGCTTGTGCCTCCATCCAAGACTCTAGTGCTTATACTCAGTTGCTCAACCGCAAGTTACTAGTGCCTAAATAGTGTGTTAATTTGGAAAATCAAATTAGATTTTCGATGTCAAATGACGAAAAATATCTTTCAATTCATTTTCAAGTTTCAGCAATGTCATTTTCGTGAAAAATAATTTCTTGGAAAATATTTTCTAGGAATGTCACATTTTTTTGTAGAACAAACGGAGCCTTAGAGTATAAAAACAAGATACAACCCCTACGTCGTCAAGCAATAGTCTTTTAAACTAAGACTAAAAGGAAACGAACGAAACAATTAAGCCTTTGGTTGATCCAGCTGAGTACAGAAAACTGTCCCATTGCCTCCCCGGATTTTATTCCATTCACGAACCCTAGAGCCTGATTCGATTGTGATGGTCATCGACAACATACCCATCCGGTGGTCCTCCAAAACCACAACTTCGAGTTGTCAAGAAATGACACATGATCAATTATGTTTCTGCGTTGGCAAAGCACGACTGGTCAATCTTGCGGTGTAGCTAGTTACCAATATAGATGGTGACAAAAATTGGAAAAGAGTCTGATAGCTCCATTTGTACGGTCGACAGTGAAAGAAACAAATGGGATGACCTGTCTTAAAATTAGAAAGCAACAAGCAGCCCCTTTCGTTGGGGCAAGATGCCTTAATTACTAGAAAAAAGAATTCATGAAACATTGGATGATGATCTCAAATGAATTCTATAATCCCGGGTGTTATGGTCTGACTCCGCTCTCCGTCCATCGTAATAATGCATGACAAGTAAATCTTCATCACGTAAGACACTTCAAAATCCTAGTCCATCTGATGGTCTTTTCTCATAAGAGGGACAAAAACATGTTGCTTCAACTTCATTCACTCACTAAAAATGTCATAATAACTAGGGACCATCGATGTGCGTATGCGTATCGTGCCGCTGTAAAAGATGTTAGAATGATTAGAAAAATTGCTTTTCTTCTCAGTTTTTTTTTTTTTTTTTTTGGGTGCTTATGAAGTTCATAGAGTTTTGTCACTGAAGACTGTCAATATATGTACATAAATCTGGCTGAGCTTTGATACTTGGTACATAAATCAAACAGAGTCATAATAGTTAGAAAGTTAACACGCTGGCGATTGAGGTTTGAGGGTTAGTCTTTTATATGAATAAGAGTTCCGATTTTCAAAGAGGGGAAAATAATTGGAATCCAATTGAATCTTGATATTTGGAAGGGTGAATAGTTGTATAGGTGAAAAATGATACTAGAGACTTGTTCTTAAGTTGAATATGATAGTGCTTCAATGTCTCAGAGGTGAAAATTGCAAATTTCCTTAGTGTTTTGGACTTAACATATGGAGAACCTTGGAGAGAATGAATATTGTCAAAATCACCGCTCCCAAATTTTAGTAGAGTTGAAGATCACGTATCAAACAAAAGTTGAAAATTTGAGTGATGACAAACTAGGCAGGTAGAGTTGTAGATGTCATCTATGATTAAAATCCAATAGAGTATTAGTATTTAGAGGTTGCAAGCCACCACAGTCATAAGAATCCAACAAAATTTCGATTTCTAAAACGGCAAAAGTGATGAGGATTATTCGTGCCTTGTATGCAACGATGACTTTGACTACTGCAAGTCAATATCACTAGGCTTTTTTTATTCAAATCTAACAAGTTTGATGTTTGCAATGTAAAGATGAAAACAATTTACTTGTTCACTATTTGAATGGCTGAGGATGATCACGATCGAGATATTTAGAGAAATGAAATGTCGCGGAAATTCGATTGCTGATGAAGATATAGTAGTAGTAATAGATTTTTTTTTTTTTATGCTTTGATACATGATGATGATCAGTGTCCTTAACGTATTATTTGCACCTACTATTGCTGTTGTTAGGTCTAGATCAAATATACCTCTAAGATATACACTAAAACCGCAGAAAAACGATTTCAGCAATTACTCAATTTCTCTCTTAAAATTTTACCTTGGAATATGTTGTTAAAATTGTGTGCATGAAAAGAGAGGAAAAGAGAGTTTCTAAGAAGTTGTTATGAATAATTATGGTTAATAATGTTTGCTTTGCTCTCTATTCACAAACAATCAATCAAAACATCTTTTGGAATAAGTATCTTATTTCCAACCATTGCTACTCTTCATATTAAGAATAATTTTTTTTTCTAAACTAAAAGTCACCTCTTTTCTTCTCTTAGCCAAAAGCCACCTTTTCTATTAATCAAGAGCTACCTATTTATATGATAACAAACTATTTCAACATGAAGTTCACCCTCCCTTTACCTATTTCTGACTTTTATTCATGTTTCTGGACATATCCAGAGAGTCTTAACTTATCAGAAAATCATTCTTATGACATTGCTTTTGTTCTGGAGGTATACATTATAAGGTTGACTGAAGATGATCCGTCTCATGTCGAGCTATATCCAACAAGTATCATACTTCGGAAAGTGTGAAGAACCCAAGTTTATGCATCGTGACTTCAGAAGTGCTTCCTCCTCCAATTAGGTTGCAACCGTTATATCATACACATTTGGACCCAATAAGAGTAAATTCTAATACTGTCTTTGCCACGTCCTCCTTCAGCTTATTCTGATGATATTACACTGAAGCAATCGGTATTTTTTCCACAAATATACATGAGCATATTCGATATTTTGTGGATGACAGGCTTATACTTTGGGTGACGGTAGCGTGTGTACATATAGACATTTTGACACTCGCTGTTCAGGGAATGAATTGAGTGGGAGTGGAGTTGGTACAAGAGTGGCCATCTGATACAGTTCATCTGCAGAACTTGGTGTTAGACAATTACGAGAGTATCAAACCCAACCTCTCATTCTAGCACCAGGAGGAAGCTAAAATGCACTATGGTCCGCGGAATAATTGTACAAGACCCAAAATCCTTAAATCAGTTACTCTTCGCATCTACAATCTCCGATCAACTACCTTCTGTAGTTACTTTCGACTACTTTGATATCTTGGATTTGAGACAATTTTTCCTACTTGTAGGGGCTAATCAGCACCTCATCAAAAAGATTCTTGATCCGACATATCTTCATGGCATTGCCAAAACACGTAGAAAGCTTCAAAACACAACTAAAGGTTCTTCCTTGGCCGTACTGTGGGTTGGTGAAACGGAAAGAGCTTTCAAATGCATTTGTATGTTTCAAAACCAGGACACTGTGGATCCATTTCCTGATAGGTGAGAGAAGAAAAAAAGAGAAAGGGCGGGAGGGGGGCGGTTAAAATACACCACTCTAAGTGGCAACCCATATCGCTTGGAGGACATAAAAGGTACAGAGAACCAAAACCATGACAGGCATCGAACTGAAGAAAAAGATAAATGAATACTCAGCAAGAACCCCTAAAGATGACAAAGGCCCTGCATCTTTGCTAGTTGGTTTATGTAGATGAAGTCTTGAAACATGTTATTTTTTTGAAAGTTTTCCTACTATGTTGTCTCAATGTTGGATAGATTGCCTCACATTCTCCTCCTTTAATGTTTCAAGGAACCTCTCAAGGGGTTGTTGTCTTCCTACAATCTAATCTGCAACCTCTGAAAAATCTGGAGGTATTATTTCCATGGAGCTACTACTAGATAGAGAAAAAGAAGTGATTACAAAGTTCCAGTAGGAGAACCGGCATTTTTAGGTGAAACTCAGCAATCTTTTACTTAAAGTAAGTCTGTCTAGTATAGGGGCCATATCTCATCAACCAGCCACAGATAAAATTATGATCTAGTCCATGTTGCCAACCTCAAACTGAAGGCCTTAGAACAAGTCTACCGAGAAGGACGACGTCCGAAGTTCAAAAGGTTATTGCAAAGGTGCATGAGAAATGAATAACTTGCAGCAGAATGGCAGGCATTAGCTTAGAAATAGGCTAGAAAGTAAAGCAAAACTTCAGCTTGAATCATCTATACATTTCTTAAGATGTCAAAGGAGAATCTTTCGCAATTGAAAAATCATGTCTGACTCGTGATCATCTCTCTCCGCGAGAAAAAAAGAAGACAAAGATCATGCCAAAATAATGCATCTGCTCGTACAGCTATATGAACATGATGATCGTCCATCGAAGTAGACACACTTGAGTACAAACACAATTGAGATGACAAGCATCCACTCCATACATGACAGCGGAACAATGACAGCAAGTAAAGGGTTAAAAATCCAATTTCTGGGAATAGATAAGAGTGGTGGGCATTCAAATAGTTGTGTACCAATCATCATTGAAGTCACTAAATAGTAGTGAGGTAAGGGTCCCATATGAATTGATCAGCATAATCACTATGAACACAATACCAAACAGAAATCATAACCAATTATCACTCAGTGCTTTCATATTTAATTCCTCATATGCAATGTCATGTCATTCCTGCTCGAAATGGATAGCAAATTCGAAATGGGAATCAACTCAAGTAGAGAAATAATGCAATGTTTTCTTTTCACGATTCTTTCGTGAATCCTAGTGGCTTGTTTTACTTGATCAGAGAACCGATATGCAATCAAATATTCCTATTTGCGTATCCAAAGAGAAAGCACAATCAAATATTACAGAAATTAATGGCAACAAATATGTATAACTTTTGCAACGAGTCACGCTGAGATTGACCTGCTAAAACCTTGAACAGATCTAATCGTTGCCTTCTCTCTTCCTATAAAAAATCCCCTCTCATCAATGTTAGCTAGTTATCGAATGGCTTATATTTCCATGCAATGCATGATCAGATTTTAGCCCTAAGAAAGACTAAAAGCTAATAATGGAGAAATTCTCTTCCAGTGATCCAGCAAATTGTAGTATATGTCAAGCTATGTGAATGCAAATCACAACTGTTTTCCCATTTTATGCATTCTCATCTCGTTTTACGCCGGAACGAGCCAAATCTCCGAGTAATTAGAAGGCAATTGTACTTCGGGAGATCAGATTTTACTTCAACTCAATAGCAAATCCTTTATAGCACCTTCAGACAACTAATTAAGCTCACGCCTCTTTTATAATTATTTGGACATTTTTCTCTCCTCCATTCATCCCGTTGGTTCCGTGCCCTCATTCATGCTTCTTTCTCATATTTTCTCTCTATTTGTAACAGATCAGACATGTCAAATCGGAAGAAGAGACATCCATTGATCGTGTCACATCTGAATATAAGAACGGTATGTTCATTAAACAGAGAACATGCATTAGCAAGTTTCTTAACTCCAAAGGAATTCCTCACCAGTCTTCAGAAGATAAGTGCAAATGATGAACTATAACAGATGACACATTTGATGGTCGAGGAAAATTCTCTTGTAAAACAGGACTCACGTACGCTTAAGATGAGCATTTACTAATTCCAGGATCGAGACACTTCTCAGTGGACAGTAATGAAGGACCATGTGTTTGGGGATTCTTCAACAACATCAAAATCTCCTCGACGACCTTCTTGACAAGTAGGCCTTCATTCCTGCCAATTGCCAAACAAAAATTGAAGTAAGCTTCGAGTAAGATAAGGAGTTTCTAGCATTAAGATTTAGGTGGGAATGAGGATAAAGTAAGTACCCAATGGCAACTTTGTCCAATACCCATCCTTCAAGGGACCCAACCTCCCAGAGGGCTCGCTTCCACCGATCATAAGTACTTCTGTTGACCAGCTTCTCATGTTGAAGCACGCTCTCTCCAAAACAATCCGATAGGTCTCGCACGTGCGAGGGATCCACTTTATAGAAAATGGGCATGATCTTTTGACCCTTGGTTCCCTTGCAGTCGACCATTCGAGCGAGCTCGTCAAGGCACCAAGGGGAGGAGGAATAATTTGGAGAGAGGATCGGAATGGATATCTCGCAGCGGTCAATGGCATTGCTAATCTCATTACTAAAATCTTTACCTATGAGTGAAGGATCATCGTGATTGAACACTCTAATTCCTGACACCATGAGACTGGCGCGGAGGTAATCAGCAAGGTTGTATCGAGTATCAGGGCCACAGGCCAAGAACACTTGACATTTACTTTCTTCTCTTACCTCCTCCGAAAAGAAAAGATAAACTGCGATTCCAGCAGGACAAACCAAAGCAATGATGATATAGCCAATGCGAAAATGCCCAAATTGGCTGAAATAGAATTGCAAAATACCTGATCTTATGAAAAGGGGGAGCCGTTGAATCCACATCTTCTTCAATTCACTCAAAACCTTGGCAACCACCATTTGCACCAGCTCTCCTTCATGCCTGCCCACACACGCACATATATATACGTATATGTAAAATCAAAGTTAGGCGTCAGAGTTTAATGCCTACCTTTCCCCTAATTCTGCAATTCGCACCCAAATGCACAGAGGCTCAGCCCCGGAATCGGAACAGATATAGATTCTTAGATTCGAAAATAAATAAATACATACATACATACATACATACCCATCAGCAGTGTTCTGTGATATCCACCCTCTAATCCTCGCTACAGAAGTAAGTGCTTTCTTCCATGCTAGAATCTCTTCTGATCTGCCCCTCCTCTCATGTTTACGGAAAGCCTCTTCAAAGTTACCGCGTTGGCGACCTAAATCAACAACATCCACTTTATAGAATACAGGGAGTACTAGCAGGCCCTCCCTTGTGCGGCAATCCATGATCGCGGCGAGCTCCTCGAGGCACCATGTACTACTCGCATACCCTTCGGAGATGATGGGTATCGCGATTTTACATCGACTGATGGCCCGGACAAGCTGCTCCCTGCCTTTCTCCTCGCTGACCAGGATCTTTTCGTCGTCCTTAAACACGCGGACCCCACCACCCAGCAGCCTGTGGTAGAGGTGATCAGCGAAACCGGTGCGAGTGTCTGGCCCTCTGAAATTCAAGAACACGTCATAGTTGCAGTTCCCATGGCCGGTGCTTGCTCCTAGGGCATTCATTTTCTTCTTGCTTCGCGACTTTCCCTTTCTCTATTAGAATCGAGGTGTAGGGTCCTTCCTCGCAGCTTTTTATAGCGTTGGTCATTTTATATAGCGTGAAAACTCACCGTATTGCGCACCTCTTTTCTTTTCTTTTTTCTTTTTTTTTTTAAGTGTGAAAACTTTTATAGTATCGCACCTCGTTTGCTTTGTTTATTGATTTTCCTTGACCATTCAGCGGGTGAACGGTTATATCATTCTTCCCCCTAAAGCCCGAGGCTTGTAATTATGCAATGTAATCTCGGGGTGGAATATAAAAGCCACGTTTGTCATCTTGGCAAAAACTCTCGACAATCGTCCCGTTTAACAGCTGATCTTTGCAAATTTACTTTTCCCGTCCCATTTACCCAACTTTGACTGAACTGGCGGTTTTTGTTACCATCAAAGTTTAGACCCCTCGGAAAAACCCAGGAAGAACCTGCCTTGAGAATGTCTCCTCCTTCACATCACCCTCACTCCGTCCCTCAGAAGCTGCTCCTTCCGGTAAGTTCCTCTTTTTTCTCTTGTTTCCCCTCAGTCTCTTCACCCCCTTTTACGAATTTATGCATTTTGGATTGAGATTGAAGAATTGGGCGCTGTTAACAGAGAGGCTCTTCAATCTGGGATTGATTTATTAGCTGATGCTGTTCTTCTGCATCTATAGGACTACGAGTTGGGTGGATTGCCTGTTCTAAAATTCGTGTTTATGTTGTTTTAATCGTGGAATTGTTTGTTTGTTTGATTATTCATTTATTATGGGGGTGTTTGAGCCGGAATGGGATTAGTGTAGTGGCCGTTTGGACAGAGTGAGAGATATTGTGCTTTCGCTTATTAGTTTTGACGGAGCTGGCTGGTCTAGTTTTGTGCTGACACTGGAGTTCAGCCTGGGTCTTGCGTATGAACAGCATAATTGCAACTGTTTCCCCATTTTCATTTTCTCATCTTGTTTTATGCCAAAAGGAGCTTGACTAGTTTGAGTAAGGAAGATGACCTAGAATTAATTAATAAGCAATCTGTATATCGAGAGATCACATTTTGCTGCGACTCAATAACAACTCATTTATGGCACATTTACATAAAAACAGGGCCTTTTATTGCTTGGACAGTTTTCTCTCCTCCTTTTGTTCACTTGGTCTCCGTATCCTCTTTTACGCGTCTTCTTTTCATATACTCTCTCTATCTGTAACGGATCAAGACTTGCCAAATCCAACATGAGACATCTATTAATTGTGTCACATCTGAATCCACAATCGACATGCTTTTTTAAATAGATCACGCGCAACGTAACATGCTAATTAACTCTAATAAATGAATTCCTTGCCAGTGTTCAGAAAACTATTGCAAACAATGAACAATAAATGACAACACGTTTGATTGTCTTGGGAAACCCTCTTCTAAAACAGGAACCACATATGTTAAAAATGAGCTGTTACTTACACTGCATTAATCTGATAACCTGTTGGAGCACTGCTTCCGCCAGTCCCCCCCCAAAAAAAAAAAAAAATTCCTGTCCATTGCCGAATTAAATTGAAATAAGCTGTGAGATGCAGAAAAAGTTCGAATTAAAGTATTGGTGGGAACGACGAAAGTAAGTACCCATTGTAAAATTTTTCCGATGCAAGTCCACTGATAGATCGAACCCATTTGAGAGAATCTTCCCGCAGTTGACAAGTCTCTTGTGGAACATCATGTTGCATCATGTTATTCCAAATATGATCCCATACTTTTTGGTTTTGTAGGGCATCCACTTCATAGAAGACGGGCAAAATCTTCTGCCCATTTTTTACAAAGCATTCCAGTATTTGAGCTAGTTTATGGAGAGAGTCACAAGATGAGGCAAAATCTTCAGAGATAACCAGAATAGATATCTTGCAGCAGCCCATGGCATTGTGAACCTCGTGATCAAAATCTTTACCAATGAGGTACTGATCATCATCTCTGAACACACTGATTTTTTCACGCTCGAGGCTGTAAGGAAGGTGAGAAGTAAAGGTCTTTGTAGTAGCAGGGCTCGAGATCAAGAACACTTGGCAATTACTAGCTCTTCGTTTCTTCCCCACAATGCAGCACGACAAATCAAAGCGATGATGATAAGATATAATATAACAGTAATCGTACAAAAATTCAAAAGAACAAGGTAACTTTAAAAAGCTACGAAATCAGTCTAAGGCCATAAATTGCGCGAACATTACATGCATTCTCTATGCGGGAATTGAAGGGAGGCCAGAGCTGTCACACGATGAACACACACAAAACTTACCAAACATGGGGATTTGTTCGATCCATGGCAGACTCAATATACTCGAAACCTTTTCAACCACCATTTTCACCAGCAGTCCTAGACACCTGCTCATAAATGTACAAAAGCAATATTAGGGTACAGTTCGATCCCTTCGTTCCCCTAACTCTGTTGATTTGCAAATCAGTCATTCCCATCCAAAAGTGCACAGGTTCGTATTCAGATTTATGACAAATATAGATTCGTAAATTGTAGATAAATACATATACATACGTACCCATTAGCAACGTGGTGTGTCCATCCTCTAATCTTTGCCATAGACCTCAGCGCTTCCTTCCATTCTTCCACTTTTTTTCTGGCGCATGGGGGTTCGCCAGTTCACTAAAAGCCTGTCCAAACTCCCAAGATTGATCACGTACATCAGAGACATCCACCTCATAGAATATAGGGAGGACAGGTAGGCCCTGCTCGTGGCAAAGCATAATCTTGTGAGAGTTCAATGAGGCACCATTTACTCCCCCCATATTTTTTGGAGATGATGCAGATCGTAACCTTACAATTCTCGACGGCCCAGGAAAGCCCTGGCCCTATCCGCTCGCCGACGAGCTCGCAGTCGTCCTTGAACGCTGAGAATTTTGCGGCCAGCTGTATATAAAGGTAATTGGCCAAGCCGTTTTGAATGTCTTTCCCACTGAAATTCAAGAACACGTCGGGACGAATGGCTTTTTTTTTTGTTTTTTTCTCTCCCTCAGATATATGTAAGCGAAGCCAGCTGCAGCAGATGCTGACCCTAGAAGACCTAGGGCTTTCTTATCCATCTCTCCAACAAATTCTTCTCTCCTTCGACCAGAGTTCTTTTCTTTTTTGTGGAAGGACCATAGTTCTTTAAAAAGAAAGTACTAGCTGTTTTGGAACCTATCATGTTTTTCCAGTCCGATTCCAGGGTCTACCCGTTTCCACTGGAACCTGTTTTGCAATCGCCTAATATCAACAAGAAAAACCATGCTCTAGAGAGTCTCTAGAGTATCTATTTACAAGCATTATACAATATGTAAATATCACGAATCTCTTTCCTTCATAGAGGGCAATAAGTATCCTGTTTCCACAGGATAGACACACAACCACAACCGTATCCCTGAATTCTCACCTGAAGTTCTCTTTTAGAAAATAAAAAGAAGAACCACCTAAAGTTCATGAAAGGTTGCCTCCTCGATTGTTAATTTAGATGCTATCTCTGCAACTTGCTTGTACTTCTCTTCATAATCTTTGCCAAGTAACTCGGCCTATGATGTTATTAAACTTACAAAACCAATTACAAGATCAGCTGCTGGCAGCAAATACCAAACAAGAAGCCAATAGGAACAGATTCAAGGGAAGCAGTTATGCCAAATTGCTTGTGTATAAGATGTAAAAGTGTGACTTAGGTACCTATTTGAAATAGTCTCGATACTCATGAAAATACAAAGATTAGTAACAAAATTGGATGAAATTGTGTAACTAGTCATGATATTCATTGCACAGATTCTCAATGCTTAAAATATGATGTGAAGGGGAAGAAAGGCAATGAAAATTAGAAATAAAAACTAAAACAGTGTATAGAAATACTCACCACAAAATCGTCCACTTCAACTCGTGGAGTCCATTTGCCAATCACAGCTACATATTACATTATGACCTGCCAACATGCGAATCTGTTCCTGATAACAAATATGATTGCTTTTTTCCCTCAGGCAAGGAAAAATTTGCACTGCAAAACCTCCTAAAATCAGCAGACTAACGATATTGGCAGGTTTTAAATGTTTCATGGCGTCCTATGTTCTGTAACCAAAAGGGAAAAGGGAACATCTCTTCTCTCTCATGCACTCTCTCATCTTCTTTGTTTTGTCTCTAAGCTGCAAAACTTCTGGTTTCTGAGGCAAGATATTGCTCATTGGGTTTCTCACCAGTCTCCCTCCCCCCCTCTCTCTCAACAGAACAATCTTATGCTTTAGCTCAGTAACATACAACACAAGGCTCAGATCAGCCAATCCTTCGGAACCAATCTTCCGACCATCCCAAAAAAGCAAAGGGAAAAAGGGTTTATCCAAAAAAATTCAATTTCGGACTCTCCTCGCTATAAATAGCTGCGTCGGATTCGGCAAGCTGCAAAGGAGAGGTGATGGTGGCAAGTCTGGGTCTAGCGACAAGGAGATGAGCGGTGACAACGAGCTGGGTTGCGTTCCTGTGGCGCGCAACAAGAGGCGAACCGGCTGGCGATGATGGTGGCGACTGGCAAGGGTTAGGCGGATTCAGGGTTGCTGGGCTTGCTGCGTATAGAGGGTTCCTGCGAATCGCAGGCTGCGATTGAGAGAGAGAGAGAGGGAGGCAGGATCGCACAAGCTCGAAGAGAGAGAGACAGAGAGAGATGTCAGTGCGCCTAGGGTTTTCTTTTTTTTAACAATATCTACAAACCAGTCCGACCTTCCGGGTGGGTCTTCATTTGGAGCCGGGAACCCGCCAACCAATTCCCAAAAATTAGGATCGGTTCTCAACGGGTTCGATCACGAACCGGTTCCTGGACTTATTTATTTATTTATTTAAAAGATAAGAATATTCCTGGACTTATTTATTGATGTTCTGATTTCCGAGCAAACTCAGTCTAGTTGCACACCCTTAGCAAAAGCAGTTCCAAAGAGGATATCTTTTGCCAAGGAACGTAGAGAGCCGGATGCGTTTAATAATCATTTTATTTCTAAAAATAATTTTCACTCAGAAATAATTCTCTTTTATTTTATTTATATGAATAATTTCTAAGCATTTGAAGTCGTTTTATAACTGTCTAAAATTTTTATTCCCGGAATAGAAATGCGTTTGATTTTACTCTTAATTTTTTTAAAATTTTTTAGTACTTTTATTTTTTTTCTTCTTCATTTTCTCTCATTCTTCCTTTTTTGTGGTTGATCGCCGGCAACGGCGATGGCCAACGACTAGCTAGGCATGGCCTGATGAGCCTCGCAATAGAGTTATCTTGATTACGATTGGAACTAATTTCATTGTCTCATATGATGGTGTCGCAATCGGCTGAGCGATACAATTTTCAATTGCAATCAAAAATATGCCAGGGCAATGATAGTCCGAGGGGTCATTCATGGTTGATGGTTACTTCTCTCTCAAAGGCTTGCTCTTATGTTTATCCTCTTCAAATTCTATCTTTGTGAGGGCCAAGGCGGCGGTGCGCAAGGAGGAGTGATGGCAGTGTGTTTGCGCCACGGTCCCCAGACGTGTGCCTAGGAAGGGAGTTCTCGGCTATCTTATAAGACAATATACACTTGTTTTTTTTGGGATAGTATGGGCTGTCCTGAGAAGAACAAAACGGTGAGGATTTAGTATCCAAAGTAGACAATATGTATAGTGGGTCTGGAGACTTAGGGCGTTATACTTTCAGACCTAAAGCTTAAGAACCGCATGTTGACCTACATGTCGACCCACTTTAGTGACTCGTAAGAGAAGAGGGCAATGCCGCAATTACCCTTTTTCTTCTTATTTTTTTTAAAAATTTCTCCTCCATTACCTTCAAATCATGAGATACCAAATGAAAGTCATATCTGAAAAGCTTTAAACATTAATGTTTTACTCGTTGTCCAAGAGATAATAGCCAGATATCAAGAAATACTAAAAACAGCGTAGAATCTTCCATACATATTTTCTCTATAAAAAAAAAAAAAAAAAACATTCAATAATGATTCTATATTGCCATGTCATGCCTGGTATAATTGAACTTGCAGGCTAATAACAAAGTGATGGAAGATAAGAGTCAATCTTTAACCTCCGGGGTTGGATTATGTCCGTGAGAGGGTACCACTTCCGCGACAATTGGAAAAGCACAATCTTGGAAGCTGCTCACAACTTTCAGCCATGCAAAACAATGCTGAGAACGTCCTTCTAGTCCAAACATAGTATTTCCAACAACACCACAAATTGAAATATAATTTGACGCGGATCTCCAATTTTATGTTTGCAAATCGCGCCACATTACCTTGCTAAAATGCTTTTATCTTCCCCACAAAATGAACTTCAATTAGAATCACAAGCGTAAGCAACCAATTGTATGCTGCAATCCCTTCAAACAGTGGATGTGTTTGGTTAGACTTTCTTCGACAGTAGGTGCGTTTGGTTAGACTTTTGGGGAAAGTCTTTAGGAAAATGAAAAGGACTTTAAGTGAAAATGGTTTTTCAAAATGCAAATGGCGTTTGAAAAATTATAATATGAAAGTCCATTTCGAAGTATCTTTGGAAAAAATGGTGTTTGGAAAACTTATATTTACAAAGCACATTTATTAATAAAAAAAGGAAAAAAATATTTAGCCGGTAAGGGTAGCGGTTGCCGGCGATATGGGATCACCGGCAGCGGCCGTCAAGTGGCCCCTAGAAACCACCGGCGAGGGCCGCCCGAGGTCGGGCGATCACCAGTGAGGGTTGTGCAACCCCCGGTGAGACCTCGCCTAAGGTCAGGGGACCTCGGTGAGGGCCGCGCCTAGGTCGCGCGACCTCACTAGCGGTCGCGCGACCCCGATCGGCCGTCGCCAAGGCTACGAAACCCTCGCCTGAGGTTGGGGGACCTTGATGAGGGCGGCGCTTGGGTCGCGCGACCTTGGTGAGGGTCGCGCCTAGGTCATGCGACCTCGCCGGTGGTCGCGCGACCCCAATCAGCAGTCGCCGAGGCTACGCAACCCTCGCCTGAGGTCGCGCGACCTTGCCGGTGGTTGCGCGGCCCCGAGTAGCTGTCGTTGGGGCCACGCAACCCTCGCCTGAGGTCGCGATGACTCAGATCTGAGCTGTGAGGACTTAAATCTGGACCGCTGCGACTCGCCGGGGCGGCCCCTTGCCATGGTTGTTGAGTCGCCACGATTCACAAAAGGTCACGTAACGCCACAACTCGCGGAGGTCGCTCGACTCTTCGACGACAATCGCCTAGGTTGTCGCGACCACGCCAACATCCCTCTAGTCATCGCCGGTCCCTCGTAGTAAGGAAGAACCAAACCGGCCACCCTTGACGAAGAAGATGAACAGTGTCTCCTCACAAGGGCAAAAAACGGAAAAACAAAAAGTTCCTAAGGACAATTTCGGGAAAAAAAAAATGAACAGTACCCGCGTGGGCATGTCGAGAAAGCCGAAAGCCCAAGTCAGGTCCTCACCTGCCTTGAGCTTTCAGCCTTCACAAGGCTGGCATTCTCCAAATGACGGTTGAAATTTTTTTGCCAAACACCCCTACATTAGCCCAAAGATCTTTAGGGGCTCAAAGATCATTGGCAAAGTGGTTGTCAAACGCAGCCAGTATACCCTTCCCTGTAGAAACTGTCAGAGTCCCCAATAGTCTTATGCTTATCGTTGACCATGAAGATGTGACAATCATCAATATTGACAACCAATCCTTTTGGAATTCCTTGATCAACAATTCAAGCTATGCATAAGTTAGATGCAGCTATTCAGATGAGGATTTGAAAGACTCAGAGACAATAAATGTCAAAACTGGATGGCAGTATCGTTGTCACTTGGCAACACACCGCAAAAACTATCGATATGATACTTTTCTAAATCTTGTATCAACTATTGCAAGTTAAAATAAAACGAGTTCTTACATATAGGTCAAATGTTGTGGCAGAAATATTTTCACGGAGGTTTTGGTATAATCTCATGGTGCTGAACAATCTACTGAAAGTTGTTTCAAGTTTGGGCCCAGATCAAGGGTTTCCTGGAGTACCCAGTAGGAACCAAATTCCACCAGCATATGACCATAGATATGATATAACATAAGGGTGTCAACGGTTCGGTGGGTGTCAACGGTTCAATTCGGTTCGGTTTTTTTGAAAAACGGAACCGAACAGAACGGTTAGGAAAAACTTCCAAATCAAACCGAATAAGACCTGAACCGAATACGAACCGAACCGAAATTCCGAACCGAAATTTCAGTTCGGTTCGGTTTTTCAATTTTTGATTTTCAACTTTTAATTTTCGGTTTTTGCATTTGTTTTTTTTCATTTTTTTTTGTTGTATATATTTTTCGTTTTCAAGAAATAAGTTATTATCGGTTTGTCAATTCAGTTCGGTTAACTGATAAAAACCGAACCAATAAAAAAAATTTCGGTTTTTAATGAGAACCAAACCGAAAAAACCGAATTTTTCAGTTCGGTTCGGTTTTCGATTTCGTTTTTGACACCCCTAATATAACATGTACCCACGTATTGATGCACAAACATTCTAAATAAATTTACACAGTTTTCATGTGACCAACAAAACAGAAGGTGCACCGAGAAAGCAAAAACTGTGAGATTTCTGTCAGCATGACATCATTAAGTATCTCAAAAGCCAGTAATATGGACCATGTATCTATAAACCATAACGTACATGGTGCATTAAAGGGACAGTTTTCCACGGGAAAAATTTTGGAACTCAGTCAACATGGCATAACAAAAAGAAAAATCTATTCCCTCCATTGTACAAAAGATTCAAATATAGATTCCAAACTGCAATATACTTGTGCACTAAGCATCACAAGCGGTCCATTCCATCTAATAAAAACCCAATAGTTGGATCACTTGGATCCTGCAACAGCATTCATAAAACTTAAAATTCAACACCCTTCTGAAGCTAGCCTGGTAAAAACCTGGGAAAGAAAGCAACTCTTGATTGATGCAACAAAGCATAGGTTAAAAGAAGGGTAAAGACAACTTATATGATCTTGTCGGGGCTAGTTAATAAGAATATGACGTTAGAGAATCCACCTGCATGAAGCTGGATGTTGATGCATTTACGTGGAGTAGTACCAAACATTTGTACCAGAGTATCTCCCTAACACACTACTTTTCATTATTTAAAATACAGTGATTATGAGAGCTCGACAAATCTCTTTCTCTCTCTCTCCTGTTTTTTTGTCCATTCACGTTTGAGCAACTCAAGTAACAGTCAAGTCAAGTTCAAGCTTGATAGTAGTGGCACACAGCTTGCAAGCTTAATAGATTGATGCAGTTATTATGAATTCTAACAATGTTTATAGATTCACATAATTAAGGAAACATATAGACGTCATTATCGTTATAGGCCTGAAAAGGTCAAATTTGCATTTGAACTAACTCAATCTTAGATTGAAACTATCTTTCTACAATCAAGTAGCCAATGAGGTTTTCTGAGCAACATGTATTACCTAGAACAAGAATTCAGCACCACAACATTTCATACAATTTTTTAGTTTACACTAGACATGAAGAACATTCAAGTTTGTTGGAATAGAGATGCACCACTTGCTTAAATCATTATTGCGGGGGTAAAATGGAATTGCAAAAATCTCAGATTACTAGAGAGATAATAACGGTTGTAACACAAAGCACCTCATCAGGGCAAACAGGATACCCCAGCAATACGCACTCCCTATAAGAAGTTACATTTGCAAGATCCTGCACTCTCTATATGTAGATCTGCATCAAGAGAGAAAACATTGTGTCAACCAGAATAATAATTTACATTAAATAGCTTCATTCTAATTCAAAGGGAGACATTCTATCAGGTGAGCAGAATTGGTAAGTCTATCTGGGCATCTCGGATGATATGGACTTAAAAATCTCTTGTTTCTTAGTTTCCTTGTATCAGTAGAGAGAAAAATAGTAGGACCAACAGCCTCTAAGGCCAGGACAAGGAACTTAAAAGTATAAATTGCACAACATATATAAGAAACCATAGCCACTAATAAAAGGAGACAAGCCCACAAGATAACCCCTGGGGACTCAGGGTCATCTGAAATTTCAGTGTCAAGCCGCATGTTGCAACCATAAGAGACATTATGGTGAGAACTGACGACAGACATTTTTTGGATGATTTGATGGTAAATGATTTATATGAAAGGATGCAATGGAGAGGATATGTTAAATATTCATTATCCTGCATGACAGATTGGCAAGAGATACAAGGGCTACTGTCTAAGATTACAAATGACAAGTGGCATCCATCAAGAGGTGGACAAACTTGAAGAAAACTTCATCATGAGATCTCCATAGGAGATAACAGGGGATAGAGCTATAGATTAAAACTAATCCACGACTAGAGGACCAATTAAGATATGGCTTATAACGCTAGGACAAATAATTCTATGAAATGTTGAAAGCCTAAAGAAGATACTTGTCACGACCTACCCACGGGGGGGAGGGAGCATGTTTAGGAATATTGCCTAAAGGACGGGCCTAAGGCCCATGATTTGGCACGGGCTCTCCCAAGCCCATACCCCGCGTGATATTGGGATATTCTTTAGAATTTTACACAAAAAGAGTCGCCACTAGCCTATCGAGGTCAGCTAGAAACCAAGTGAGGTATGGGAGTGTACCTCACTTCCTACGCAACCAGAGAATCTAGGGTCGGGAACTTGATTACATTAATTGATCAATTGGTACCTAATCTTGTTCATTTTAACAAAATGATTTTTGACAAGCAGTTTGGATTGATTTTATACCTATCTACTAACATATGAAGTGATCATGCAGGTGCACAAACATTAAAATAACAATCATAGCTATCAAGATCTTAATTGCAGTAAAATGAAATACGTGCAATTAAACATAATTAGATATGCAAATTAAACATGCAACATATAATCAAAACACAAGCAACTAAAGGCCTAATTACACTAAAAATGCAAAACATAGCAATTCCTAACCAAACCCCATCATTTTTTAATTTTCGAAATTTTTAATTAAAATTTTTAATTAATTTTTTAAATTTTTTAATTTTTTTTTTTAGTTTAGTTTTTTTTAATTTTTTTAATTTTTAATTTTTTTTTTTTAAAATATATATTTTTTAATATATATATTTTCGAAATTGTTTTCTCTTTTTTTTTTTATAATTTTTTTTGTGACCGGACCAGGTCGGGTCCAGGCCGAACACGGGCCGCTTGAGGGCAGACCGGACTTGGGCCCGATTCGAAGGGCCCAAGTCTTTTTTTTTTTAAATTACTCGCAGGCCCACGGTTCAGGTTGATTCCGGATAGTGGGCCTGTAGGCCCGGAGAGGCCGAGCGGGCTAGGTCGTAGACTTGGCCCAGCTCGGCCCGCGCTCCCCTGGTCAGCGACTGCTCAGTCGCAACCAGGGAGCTGCGATGGCGGCAAGACAGGAGCAAAGGGGGCCGGCGATCCAATTGGGGTCGCGATGGTGCCGCCTCGCCTCGGAAGGACGTGGTCTTGCTTTCCGGCAGACGGCGGCAGCAATCCAACGACTAAGAGACTATGCTGGACTCTATACAGAGGAAACAGGGAGGGAGAGCTCGCTTGGGCATTACGGCGAACAGGAGATGGACATAACGAAACGAGCGGCTTCCGAACCTAATGGGGCTTCGAGATGGCAGCGGGAGTGACCAGCAAATAACTAACAACAAAAAGGAAACCTAAGGGGGTCCTACGGAGGCCGGAGCTCGCCCGAAACGGATGGAACGAACTCCGGCCAACTCAAACTCAAAATGCATACCAGGTATTCGATGAAATGCCAACCTAAGTTCCGACGAGAATGGCAGCTTGGAAGACGCGTCTGCGGTGGCGGCAGCGGCAATGGCAGCCCGGAGATGCGTCGGTGGCGGTTGCAGCGGTCGGGAGACACGTCGACGGCAGTGGCCTCGGTTAGTTCCCCCTCCTTTTGCTCCCTGTTTCTCTCGCCCTCCCCCTGTTTTCTCTCTTGTTTTCGTTTCCTCCTTTTTTCTCCTCTCTTTTTTTTTCGGTTCCGTTTTTTTTTTGTTCCTCTCTGGTCTCTTTTCTTTCTCTGTTTCTCTCCCTCTCTCGATCCCCCGGCTTGCCCGCGCGTGCCCTCGGCTTTTTCCCAACCCCCGCTGACCTGCCAGCCAGCTCTGACCTTTCTCTTCCCCCTCCCCACGCTTGCCTGCCCTGCGAGATGATGCTGTCTCCTTTGCCTCACTGCCCCTGCTTTTGGCTTTCGCCATTTCCCCATGCGGACGGCTGCTTTCTGCTTTCGTCTTCGCCGGTTCCTCGTGAAAAAAGTGGCTGAGGGAGAAGGCAACGAGGCGGGCCGGGCCGGAGGGAAGAAGAGGGCTGGGCTGCGCGAAGGGGAAAAGAAAGAAAAAGAAAAAGTAAAGGGGAGGGTTGGGCCTAGGCCCACGCAGGGAGAAAATAAAAGGAAAAAGGGGCCGGGTCGGGCCAAGGCCGGATCCGGTCTGACCTAGACTCGCACAGATTTCTTTTTTTTTTTAAAGGAAATTAATAATTAATTTTTTATTTATTTTGATTTTGATTTTTTGATTTTTTTTTAACTACTTGAAAGATTATAAAAAAAAAAGTGTCAACAGCTGCCCCTCTTTGAATGTAGCCTCGAAGAGGTTGCAATCAAAGACAGAGGACACCTAAATTATTTGTGGCGATAGAAAGACCCTAGGTGCATATGTGCGTATTAGGTCGACGAAAATGACTCATAACTATGGAAACGCGTCTTGTCAATAAGGTGAAGAAAAACTTCGGGCTGCAGAAGCCCACCGAGTCATAAAAAGTGAGGAAGACTCCAGGATACAAGGCTCTCTGGGTCATAAGAAGGGTGGAAGACTCCAGGATACAAGGCTCTCCGGGTCATAAGAAGTGAGGAAGACTCCAGGATACAAAGCTCTCCGGGTCATAAGAAGGGTGGAAGACTCTAGGATATAAAGCTCTCCAGGTCATAAGAAGGGTGGAAGACTCCAGGATACAAGGCTCTCCGGGTCATAAGAGGTGAGGAAGACTCCAGGATACAAGGCTCTCCGGGTCATAAGAAGGGTGGAAGACTCCAGGATACAAGGCTCTCCGGGTCATAAGAGGTGAGAAAGACTCCATGATACAAGGCTCTCCGGGTCATAAGAGGTGAGGATGACTGAGGTCTCATCGTGTAAAAACGAGTTTTGACCGGGTATGATAGTCTCACCGTGTACGAATGGGTTTCGACTGGGAGGCGGACAAGCGTGGTTTACGAATGAACCCACCAATCTTGGAAATGACATGGTTTAAGGATAACCATAAACCTATGGAGATGACATGGTTTAAGGTTGACCATGAACCTTTGGTTTTTTAGGGAAGCACCCGCTAACCCCTTAGAAAACTGCATGGCTTCACTAATGAATCCTGTCCAACTCAACTTGAGCAAATGTCATTAGAGACGTCATCAAGAGACGTATTGGCAATATTGTAACATTAATTGAACAAAATAATCAAGCTAAGTCCGATTGCTTTAGAAAAACATTCGATGTCCATCAGCATCATGTGGCACAAAACTGTCATCTTGCTCGTGGATATATCATTAATCATCAAATTTTTTAGGAGGCAAGTTCTCATCAGAATGGCTACGACTCGAAAAAAAAGGTTCATTAAACATGCCAAATTAGAGCTTTTTAGTCAGAAAGGGTTTCTCACGCACTCTCAATAAAATGGCTACTTGATTCCATCTATTCGTGTGGGAGATAATTGGTTACTGAAGGTATCTCACATAACCTACATCGAAGGCTTCCAGAAACATTCGCAATGAGCACAATCTGATTGATCAAAAATGACTTTTGAAAGGACCGCAATATAGGCTCGGTTAGGGCTCACACAAATGAATTGTTGCTTTGAGACCAATAAATGAACATTTGTCATTATCTTCATTGGGTTTACAAGTCGAGAGCTTGGAAGATAAGACAAGATAGAATTACTTCCACTTCTTCAAGCAGTAGCTTCTTTGTGGTATTCTCATTTTCACTCAAATTATCCCAATCATAAGAGGCTTCGGAAAAGGGTTATAATGTTGGCTCGGGAAAGGCTCGAAAGGCTTAAAACTTTCAATAGGGTCTTTAAGAGTCGGTGATCATCATGGCATCATGACCAGGTCACTCGATCTTTCCAAATCATTTGGCTTTTGAAATACAACGCATCTCGAAAGTCCCTTGATTAATCATATATGCATGGGAGTTTTGCTCCTTTCTCTAATTTCTTTTGCACTCGCGATGATTTTTTTACGCAGGCACTTGGACTTTGATAATAATAATTTTTTTTTTATATAAGATGCAGCCTTTTGGCTTCTTCTTTTTTCGGGCATTGACATTGCTTTTACCAGACACACTGCTTTTTCATACCCCTAATTTGTCGAACTTTTCGCTTTTTGAACTTTTGGAGCTCTTATGACTTTCGAGATGCTTTTCACATTGTTCTCGTAACTGTCAATTGTTTTTGATCAATTCTTATGCTTTGCCCCAGTGAAGGGAGATGATCACCGCTCGGGGTTCAGAAATGAATAATCAGGCCCAAATTGGTTAAAGCAATGAGTATCAATGTTTGGGTGGAGAATGAAATGGTCTTCTTCACATTGGGATGAGTCAAGCTTTGATGAGAATTCCTCTGAAGCTACCACCAGAAGATTGATGCAAGTGAAAGTAATAGAATCTTTCTCAATATTTCGCTTTGCGACACGACCGTAACCTCCTATGCTGCCCCAATGTAGGGTTGTCCTCGACAGGGGTATTTTGAATGATCATATTTGCTCTGCCCAAAGGGGTAGTAAGAGATTAGTGTAACGCCTGAGATTGATGAATGAAATGCTTTTATCATTTCGATCTTTGTGCTCAATGCGAATGAATCTTTCGTCCTAAGAGAATGTCGCTTTTCGCTAAACTCTCAAAAGTGTTTAAAGGACGTGTTTGGAAATGGCTTGCCTTTCTTCATCCTAAGCACTTCTTGTTTGGCATGGTTAATGTTTCACCTTTTTACTCGAATAAAATCATTTTGACGAGCTCCCATTTTCGAGGGTCACCGATACGAAGCACGCATAGTTGCACTGAAATAGGTCATATGAATGATGCCATTTTTTTTATTGCGTCTTGCCTCTCATTTAGGAAAAAGAGATATTCAATTGTTCATGCGGAGACTTGATGGATCCTTGAAGCAACTCTTCCCTCCACCATTTCCTCATCGGACGGCAAGGTGCCTGAAACACAGATAGATATGCGTGTATGTGACATATGTCTAATATCTATGATGTATGTATAATGCCATGAGACTCGGATTGTGCATGAAGTGGCTCCTCGACCTTGATTTCAATCATGGAAAGTATTTCTTGATTGCATCAGTGTTTACAGGTCTAGGCAATTCACTACCATCCATTTCAACTAAAATCAAAGCACCACCAAGCAGAATCTTCTTAATGACATAAGGCCCTTCATAGTTCGGGGTGAATTTGCTACGAGGGTCTGGTATAATCGGAAGCACTTTCCTCAGCACCAGATCGTTGACTTCAAAGTGTCTGGGACGCACCCTTCGATTGAAGGCTTTTACGACTCGTCTCTGATAGCATTGTCCATGACATACAGCTTGCAATCTCTTCTCATCGATCATGTTTAACTGCTCATGCCTCTGTTGCATCCACTCAGTCTCATTGACCGTAGATCGGGAAAGGACCCTTAGAGAAGGGACTTCGACTTCAACAGGCAAGACTGCCTCCATCCCACACACGAGTGAAAAAGGAGTTGCCCCTGTGGAGGTGCGGATAAAAGTTTGATACGCCATTAGCGCGTAAGGGAGTCTATCGTGCCAATCACAATAATTTTCGGCAGTCTTCGATAGGATTTTTTTTATGTTCTTGTTCGCCGCCTCCACTGCTCCATTCATCTGAGGACGATACGGCGACGAGTTCAAATCCTTAATTCGAAACTCACTAAACAATCCATCTACGACTTTGTTGTTCAAATTAGTGCCATTGTCGGTAATGATTGCCTCTGGCACCCCGTAACGAGCGACAATGTCGCGACGAATGAACTTCGCCACATTCTTAGCAATAACATTAACATATGAATTGGCATTGATCCACTTGGTAAAATAGTCTATCGCCACCAGGATAAATCGATGCCCATTTGAAGCTTTGGGGTTAATGGGCCCAATCACGTCAATTCCCCACATTGAAAAAGGCCAGGGTTGAGACATTTGGTGAAGTTCATTTAGAGGGGCATTTATCCTATCTCCATAAATCTGGCACTGGTGACACCGTCGTACATGCTGAATGTAGTTAAACTCCATGGTCAGCCAATAATAACCGAGTCGCATGATCTTTCTCACCAAGAAGTGTCCATTCATATGGGGGCCACACTCCCCTTCATGTATCTCCTTCATCAAACAGTCGGCTTCTTTAGCGTCGACACACCTTAGCAATGTCGAGTCGAAGGACCTTTTGTAGAGGACATCTCCACTGGCGAAGAATTTCGATGCAAACTTTATTAAATGCTTTCTGTTTGCTGCTTCACTTCCTTTGGGAAATTCACCCTTCTGCAGATACTTCAAGATGTCGTGATACCAAGGTTGTTCGTTCGGTTCTTCTTCAATCGTCGTGCAATAAGCTGGGCGCCTAAAGATTTCAATTCTTAATGGTTCAATGTCCAAGCCTCCAACTACTTGTAACATTGAAGACAAGGTAGCTAGGGCATCATCAAACTGATTTTGAGACCTTAGCAAGTATTCAAATGCTATTTCTTGGAATTCTTCCATCAACTCTCCCAGGAACTCGTGATACAGAATCAATTTAGAATGTTCGCCATTCGCTTTTAGTTTGTAAGATGATAAGGGCTAAATCACCATAAACTTGCATCTTTTCGGATCTTCATGTCAATAGCAGCTTGGAGGCCGAGAATGCACACTTCATATTCGGCAATATTATTCGTGCAAGGGAACGTCAATTTAGCGACAACAGGGTAATGCTGACCGTCTAGAGAGATAAGAATTGCCCCGGTACCCGACCCAGCTAAATTAACTACACCATCGAAGTACATCGTCCATTTATCACTTGATACGAGTAAAATTCGCTCCTCTACATCACTATCCTCATCAGATGTCCTGGACCTCTCGAGACTTTCTGCCAACATGTCTGCTATGGTGCGACCTTTAACGGACTTCTACCCCAGGCTCTGAACATCAAACTCTGAAATTAATATTTGCCACTTGGCCAACTTGCCAACCAGTGCCGTCTTCTCCAGGAGGTACCTGATGGGATCATTTTCAATCACCAACAGGATTCGGTGATAGAGTGTGTATTGCCGCAGCCTGTGTAAGACCCAAATCAAGGCCACACAAGTTCTCTCAACTTTTGTGTAGTTCATCTCGGAAGCAGTAAACTTTTTACTCAAGTAGTATATCGCGCATTCTCTCCCGTCATTTGGTCTTTTCTGTGCTAACATGGCTCCCAATGATTCGTCATGTATGGTCAAGTACAAAATTAGGGGAATTTTAGGGAGAGGGGGTACTAAGACTGGTGCGTGAGTGAGATAGTGTTTTATCTTCTCGAAGGCACCCTGACACTCGATATCCCACTCAATCTTTGCATTCTTTTTCAGGAGCTTGAAAAATGGCTTCACTGTTTCAAACAACTGACAAATGAACCTCGTCACATAATTGAGTCGCCCCATCAGGCTGCGGACTTCCCTGGTGGTGGTTGGGGATCGTAAATCACAGATAGCCTTACCCTTTGACGGATCAATCTCTATGCCCTTGTTACTAACCATGAACCCTAGCAGCTTCCCCGATCTCATCCCAAAAACACATTTTGTGGGATTAAGGCGTAGCTTGAATTTCCGAAGACGTTTGAATAGTTTTTGCAAAACCCCAACGTGGTCTTCACCTCGTCTTGACTTTGCGATCATATCATCCACATATACCTCGATCTCCTTGTGCATCATGTCATGAAACAACGTGATCATGGCTCTTTGATACGTTGCCCCAGCATTCTTTAAACCGAAAGACATCACTTTGTAGCAGAAAGTTCCCCAAGGAGTTATGAATGATGTTTTGCTCATATCCTCCTTCTTCATACGGATTTGATTATATCCAGAAAAATCGTCCATGAAGGAGAATAACTCAAATCCCACCGTGCTGTCAACCAAGACATCGATATGCGGGAGTGGAAAATCATCTTTGGGGCTTGCTCGATTTAGGTCACGATAGTCAACACATACCCTGATTCACCCATCTTTCTTCATTACAGGCACGATATTTGCTACCCAATCAGGATAACGTGTCACTTCGATAAAATCTACCTTCAGTAGCTTCATTACTTATTCTTCGATCTTCTTGGACAACTCTGGTTTAGTTCTCCTGAGTCTTTGCTTCTTAGGTGGCATATCAGGATTTGTTGGCAGAGCATGCTCCACAATTTCGGGGTCCAATCCCGGCATGTCGGCATATGTCCAAGCGAACACATCTTGATATTCTTTCAAAAGATTAGTCATCTTTTCCGCCTCTAACTCTAAGAGACATGCCCCGATCCTTACTTCCCTGACATTCCCTGCATCACCTAAATTCATGGCGATTGTTTGCTCTTCAGTCAACGGCTTCGATCCTTCATGTCGATTCCATTCGCGTTCAATCCCCTTCCGATCGTCATCGTTGGTGTCATCGGAACCTGAGAGACTTTCTTCATGCACATCCGAGTCATATGCGTCCTTATTATGATTATGCATAATGTAATGCCTAAGATGCAATGAGATGAGTTAGAGTAATGTCAATAATAAAGATGATGCATGTCTTTTTTTCGAAGAGTTTTTGAAGTATTTTTGTAAAAGTTTCAAGAACTCATCCTCATATCCTCGGATTTCCTCGTCCTTGCAAGGCAGTCAAATAGAGAAGCATGTGGAGACCTAGGCCTCAGCGGCCATCATAGGACTAGTTTGATGTGCCTCCACATGTCCTTAATAAAACATGTGTCTAATTTATTGAATGAGGAAAGATAATGCCGTATTTTAACATACATCACCCTCGACCAACGGCTCAAGATCGGGGTCGACCATAGTTCACATTACAAATGACATAAACTGGAAAAAAAGAAAGAAAAACTTTGAGATCCCACACAGGGGAGAAAACATAGAATGAAAGACTAGGCTAAACGAGAACCGCCCTACTCTAAAGGGACATCCACGACTTCAGAGGACTCAGCTTCCTCACATGCCAGGATGGTGCATATGACGTCTTCCTCGAATAGCTCGGTCACACCATAGATGTCCCCCTCTTCCTTGAATAACATCCTTGGAGGTCCTGGAAACGTTTCTTCCAACAACAGAAGAAATGGGCCTTGATCGCCCTCACCCTCCTCGGTTTGGGCAATACGTTCACTCCAATCTCTATACCCACCTCGGCCTCCTCGGGCATTTCAGCCTCTCTGCCTTCCACGGCCCCCTCGGCTGCCACGACCACCCTACTCGCTACGACCTTCTTGCCCCTCAACATATCCTAGGCCCCTCCTCTTCGAGTTTTTATGAGCTTCAATGGGCCTTTGCACATCTTGACCGTATGATCCAAGACCCTCTCTAGGATTATACCCGCTTGCTAGCATAATCTTTCCCGCGGCTATGGCCGGCTTAGACAATTCAGGAGCCTTTATGAAGGACCCTACAGGCACATGGACCATGGATACTAGCTCGAGGGTTTGAAAGCTGGATTCATCAGTACACTCAGGCTCCACATAGGGGATGGTTGTCTCATGGTAGATCTTGAAGTCGAATTCTCCATGGACCGTGATAAGCCTGTTGTCCACCACAAATCGTACATTCTGATGGAGGCTAGAGGCAACAGCACCCGCTGTGTGGATCCATGGCCTCCTTAGCAAAAAATTAAAAGCGCTTAGTATATCTAACACCTGGAACACGGCTTGGAAAAGTACAGGGCCAATCAGTAGCTCAAGTTCAATTTCCCCTATCACCTCCTTCTTCATCCCGTCAAATACTCGCACGGTCGACCTGGCAGTACGGATTCTCCCAAGATCAATACCAAGACGATGGAGAGTAGCCAACGAGCATATATTGAGCGCCGAACCATTATCGATCAATACTCTGCAAACAAGAGTGCTTTCATGCTTCACCAAGATGTGTAACGCTTTGGTATGATCAGGACCATCGGGGGGAAGATCTTCATCAGTAAAGGAAATTTGGTTTTTCAATAGAATGGCCCCAACGAACTCCTCCAATTGGACTTCATCGATTGACTCTGGCACGTGCACCTCATTAAGGACTTTTAGCAAGATGTCCCTATGCTTCTCGAAAGATTTGAATAATTCTAGGAGGGAGATTTGAGCCGGCAACTTCCGCAGTTGATCCACTACGTTGAACTCACTGGACTTTACTACAGCCAAAAATTGTTTTGCCTCCTCCTCGGTCACGGCCTTCTTTTCTATTCTCTTATCAGGTGCGTAACAGCGGCCTGATCGCGTGACAACATCTACCTCATTTGTTCCGTAACCCCAAGGTACAACTTTGGGATTGAATTTGAAAGGATACTCCAGCATTATCATTCCATCTTCCTCCTGGGGAGGCAATTCAATCGTGACTAGCATTGTGTTTCCTCTCGTGACTTAGATTGTCGACATCTCTTCGACCATAAGGTCGATCACTGTGGGTTAAGTAATTTCCAGCTCGATATCGTCGGCGAGCTCCTCATCGGACAGTTCAATCACCATTGGGGTTATCATAGCTATTACCCCTTCCTCGTACAAAGCTGGGGTCTTCGAAATTCCACGCATAACCTTCCTCGCCCGAGACATACCAGCAAAGTTGCAGAAAGATGAGCGGAATGACGATGGCATTGTCATGGATTCGACCCTCTTTTCCTCTTCTCTACGTCTGATTACTCCCATGGCTACCATCCTACGGATGCGGTTCAATTTTTCTTCTAGGGTCACATCCTCCTGGCCTTCATAGTATCCCGCTAGTACTAAGGATTCATACAACTCGGAAGCATCCAATACTAGAGGTTGTTGACTCGCCCGCGTGTCCTCGGAAATTGAGTTCACTCCCCTACATGATTTGGTAAAGGCTTCTATTGCACGTTGGGTTGAGCCTCCCTGAAAATCAAGATGTTCTTATCTAGAAGCTGTTGAATTTTGTATCTCAGCATGTGACAATTATCTACATCATGCCCCCTTTCTCCCATGTGGTATTCACAGGTCTTGGTCATATCGAACCCGGCGGACCTCTGGGGATTATCTCTAGGCACCTCCTTTGCGACCATCCTCTTTTCAAGAAGCATGGGCAATAACTTTGACAGCGGGCGTGGTAGTAGAGAAAACCCCTTTCGAAAGGGTCTCTTGCCATTATCGTATGCTTGTGATGAACTACCTAAAACCATCGTAGGCTTGTGAGCGGGTGTTGTGGTTGGCCGAGGGAAATGTGGCTCTTGCACAAGCGCTACTTCGATTGCGGCCTCCTTATCTTTTCTTGTTGGGAATTTCTTCGTGCCTCCGGTTGAAATCTTTCCCTCAACCATTGCCCATTCAACTCCTTCACCTACCTCAACTAGCTGTGAAAATGTCTGGCAACCCGAGAACACTAACCCTTGGAAGTATTCAGAGGGCAATGTTTTGAGGAACAGCTGTTTCATCTCCCTCTCATTTAAGGTCGGCTTCACTTGTGAGGCCATGGTCCTCCACCTTTACGCGAAGGCCTTGAATGACTCATTCCTCTTCTTCTTAACACGAGTCAACTCTTCCCTCGTGGGGGCAAGCTCGGTGTTAAACCGGTATTGCTGCAAGAACTCATTTGTTAAGTCATCCCAACTAGTGAATTCTTCAATGTCCAGCGCAATGAACCACGTCAGGGCAATGCCTTCTAAACTATCTTGAAATGTGTGTATAAGGAATGGCACGTTGTCAGCGTAGCGAGCCATTTTCCTCATGTAATACCTAAGGTGGGTCCTTGGGCATCCCGTTCCGTCATACTTCCTTGTGAACTCAGGCTCTTGGAAATTCTCATGAAAGCTCGTCTTGGTGTATGGAGATAGCCTATCAGCTCCTTTAAGCTCGTAACCTTGCAAGACACATAGTCGCTCTTCCATCTTTGCCAAACGTTTTTCACTCTCCTCACTTAGGCATGGTGTTGGGTTTTCCTTCGGAGGAGGATCCGGATTAACGATGATTGGCGCGACAGAACGAGCTTCTTCAGCAATTTCTTTCCCGGGGAGATCAGCAACGTGCGTGCCTCCCGTCGACGGGGAAGCGTGTCCTGATAACGTAGGAGTGGATGTTCCAGTGACAGCTACAGCGGGGGGCTCCTTAAGCTTCTGGCTTATTTCAAGCATCATTGCAGTGAGTTGGGCCAACTGGTCCTCCATCTTGGCCATGCGCACGTTGATGTCATCGTTCTCCATTCTGACTTTTGCGCGCGTGCGAATTGGGGATCTCCGCTTGGTCGTGTCGACGATCAGTAGAAGACAATCGATCGGTTAGTACCTAAAGCAAAGGTAGATAAACATATATAAGTACAAGTAATAATTAGGCAGTCGGCCCATGACAAAGATCTAATTGCCCCAATTTGCTCGTTTCATTGAAAGCTAGGTTGTTACATAATACAAGAAAAAACGCAAAAGAAAACCCTTAAACAACGAAGCTATTTCAAAGACGAAAAGACATTCTCCTAACTCCCAATTTTCAACATCGAGACTCGAGACAAACTCCTTAATATTGCAACATATGCGAATATGGTCCTGCTACATATTGCGTTCGACTTAATCTAACTAATGAGGATGGCTTCCGCTTATGGCAGCTCCACTAACTCGGATTAACTTCGAAGCACGCTCCTCGGCTTCATCGAGCTCCCTCTTGAGGCGCTTGATCTCGGCTCGGTGGGTGATCCTCAATAGCACTTCAAGAATCTTCGGGCGGAGGCTCTCTGGAATCTTGGGCCTAAGGATGTACTCCTTAGAGGCATAATAGGTCTTATCTTGCCCCTCCAACTCTTCTTCAGGCCATATCAGCTTCCGGGGGTGGCACATATCCCACATCGACTTGACCAACGGGACGGAGTCTTCGTGGTCTTGGCATCCGTCAAGGAAGTCTATCCTGAGCGGGTCCTCCTGGATCACCGGCGGAAGCTGTTGAATCTCTTGAAACTGACGGGTGACTCGAGTCAGGTAATATTCGGTGACTCCAGTGATTCCCAACAAAGGAATAGGTTCAGTAAGCCAACACACGAACCGCGCTTTTTGAACTCGAAGTCATTTGGCATGCCATTGGAAATCCTCAGGTCCGGGGTTGGTCATGAAAACTAACCACTCAGAATAATGATAATCATGGGCAAACATTTTCCAATCTCTAAACTTTAAGATAGGGTGGCTAGAGTCAGAAATGTCGCTCACGGCCATCAAGCTACCGAACCCCTTAACGTGAGAAAAGAACCAAATTTACAAGAGTTCAGGGGGAGCATAAAAAGCTTTGTTTTTGTTTTCTTTAAAACGAGTAAGGGAAAGAAAGGTTTCGGTTAGGACGGCATTAACAAAGCCATTTCCCATACATACCTCACGAACTACCCATGCCATGGAAGGGTTAATAGCATTCCTACAATGTGGGAATAATACAAACCCGAAGAAAGCTAAGAGGAAAATCCTATTCTTTTGAAAATATTGGGCATTTTGAAAAAGCTCATTTAAGAATGAAAACGGGCAGGTCTTGCGATTAGCTTTTAATACTTTCCTCACGTTCTCTTCTTTAATTTTAAGGAAATCAGATAAGGTCGATGCATGCTCAGTCCCTACAGGTGGGCTAACTAACTCCGACACCAAAGGCTTTCCAATGGCAACACCGTATTCTTCCAGGGTTGGAGTGAGTTTGTGATCACCGAGTACGAACGTGTAAGATGCAAGGCACCAAAAATGCGCTAACGCTTGCACGACACCAGAATGAGTTTCTATCTCCAATAGGGGAAGTAAACGTCCAATATATGATCGCACCCAATCACGGCCAGTTGGATCTAATTTATCCCACCACGCACGAAGCTCGGCTTTCGGGACGGAGATGATATGAAGGCCGAATACCCCCATCATATGATCAACCTAATTTGTCGCGGACCGGCCAAAATGAAAACTAATAAGTAAATTGCGAAGAAAAGAATTCAAGAAAAACTTACCCTACTCATTGAGCAGCGATGTAAAGGTCATAGACATGCCTATGGACAGTGGTTCAATTTCTACTCTAAATGGCCCAAAATGAAGCCATGGGATCACAGGACTGAACCAACAAGCTCGTGGTTAGGTCGTGTTACCCATGACTCCGGCTTCGTCAAAGGACCGACCCATGTCGCATGCTCGCAGATTAGGGTGGGGACCTCTGACATCAAGAAAGAAATTTCGAGGTTGAGATGAGCGACTCGTACTACATGCTTGTAGTTGGAGTGGTATCTACCTCAACACCATCCTAAGTGATCCTATGCGGCCCAGGTCTGGCGGCAGATTGTGTGTGCTAAAGTGTAGTGCAATGCAGGGGATGCAGGCATGACAATTCATAAGCAATCAACACTTCATACATGAAAAATAAACCATACATTCCTTCACCTCCCTACAAGACAAAGGTGAGCAAACACTTCCCCTTATACCTCAAATTCTACAAAAACATTTAACACATTTAATGTTAGTGACGTACCTGAAATCCTCGCTGCCAAACAAAAATATTTATAAACAAGATTAATATTGGCCTAAATCCTTTAAGATTTAAAACCAGTCCCCAGCGGAGTGCCAAGCTGTCACGACCTACCTCGGGAGGAGGGAGCATGTTTAGGGATATTGTTTAAAGGACGGGCCTAAGGCCCATGATTAGGCGCGGGCTCTCCCAAGCCCATACCCCGTGTGATATTGGGATATTCTTTAGAATTTTACACAAAAAGAGTCGCCACTAGCCTATCGGGGTCAGTTAGAAACCAAGTGAGGTATGTGAGTGTACCTCACTTCCTACGCAACCAGAGAATCTAGGGTCAGTGACTTGATTACATTAATTGATCAATTAATGTCATTTCGGTACCTAATCTTGTTCATTTTAACAAAATGATTTTTGGCAAGCAGTTTGGATTGATTTTATACCTATCTACTAACATATGAAGTGATCATGCAGGTGTACAAATATTAAAATAACAATCATAGCTATTAAGATCCTAATTACAGTAAAATGAAATACGTGCAATTAAACATAATTAGATATGCAAATTAAACATGCAACATATAATCAAAACACAAGCAACTAAAGGCCTAATTACACTAAAAATGCAAAACATAGCAATTCCTAACCAAACCCTATCATTTTTTAATTTTCGAAATTTTTTAATTAATTTTTAAATTAATTAATTTTATAAAATTTTAAATTAATTAATTTTATAAAATTTTAAAATTAATTAATTTTTTAAAATTTTAAAATTAATTAATTTTTAAAAAATTTTAAATTAATTAATTTTTTATTATTTTTTAATTTTTTTTTTTATTTTTTTTTTAGTTTTTTAAAAAAATTTAATTTTTTATTGTTTCTTTTTAAAAATATATTTTTTAATATATATATTTTTCGAAATTGTTTTTTTTTTTTTTTAATTTAATTTTTTTTGTGGAGGATCGGGTTCGGGTTCGACCCAACTAGGCCTGCTTGAGGGCAGACCGGACTTGGGCCTAATTCGGAGGGCTCAAGTCTTTTATTTTTTTTTTAAATTATTTGCAGGCCCACGGTCCAGGTTGATTCCGGACAGTGGGCCTACAGGCCCGAAGAGGCCGAGTGGGCCAGGTCGTAGACCTAGCCTAGCTTGGCCCACGCTCCCCTGGTTAGCGATTGCTCAGTCGCGACCAGGGAGCTGCGACGGCGGGAAGACAGGAGCAAAGGGGGCCGACGATCCGATTTGGGTCGCAACAGTGCCGCCTCGCCTCGGAAGGACGTGGTTTGGCTTTCCGGCAGATGACAGCATCAATCCAGCAACTAAGAGACTATGCTGGACTCTACACAAAGGAAACGGGAAGGGAGAGCTCGCTTGGGCATTACGGCGAATAGGCGATGGACATAACGAAACGAGTGGCTTCCGAACCTAATGGGGCTTCGAGACGGCAGCGGGAGTGACCAGCAAATAACTAACAACAAAAAGGAACCTAAGGGGGTCCTACGGAGGCCGGAGCTCGCTCGAAACGGACGGAACGAACTCCGGCCAACTCAAACTCAAAATGCACACCAGGTATTCGATGAAATGCCAAACTAAGTTCCGACGGGAATGGCAGCTTGGAAGACGCGTCTGCGGCGATGGCGGCCCGGAGATGCATCGGCGGCGGTTGCAGCGATCGGGAGACGCGTCGACGGTGGTGGCCTCGGTTAGTTCCCCCTCCTTTTGCTCCCTGTTTCTCTCGCCCTCCCCCTGTTTTCTCTCGTTTTCGTTTCCTCCCTTTTTCTCCTCTCTCTGTTTTTCGGTTCTATTTTTTTTTTTTGTTCCTCTCTGGTCTCTTTTCTTTCTCTGTTTCTCTCCCTCTCTCGATCCCCCGGCTCGCGCGCGTGTGCCCTCGGCTTTTTCCCAACCCCCGCCGACCTGCCAGCCAGCTCTGACCTTTCTCTTCCCCCTCCCCACGCTCGCCTGCCCTGCGAGATGATGTTGTCTCCTTTGCCTCACTGCCCCTGCTTTCGGCTTTCGCCATTTCCCCACGTGGACGGCTGCTTTCTGCTTTCGTCTTCGCCGGTTCCCCGTGCAGAAAGTGGCTGAGGGAGAAGGCAACGAGGCGGGCCGGGCCGGAGGGAAGAAGAGGGCTGGGCTGCGCGAAGGGGAAAAGAAAGAAAAAGAAAAAGTAAAAGTAAAGGGGTGGGTTGGGCCTAGGCCCACACAGAGAGAAAATAAAAGGAAAAAGGGGCCGGGTCGGGCCAAGGCCGGATCCAGCCCGACCCGGACCCGCACAGCTTTCTTTTTTTTTCTTTTTTTAAAGGAAATTAATAATTAAATTTTACTACTTGAAAGATTAAAAAAAAAAAGAAGAAAAGAAAAGGTGTCAACAATACTCACCTCCCAGTGTGTGGGTTGTCAAGATTCATGTCCCCTTGCGGTCCTCTCAATGATGGATCATGAGACTATGAAATGGACGAACCTGTAGTTGAGAGAGAATATACAGTATAAACAGTAGGTGAGTTTGCCATGCAAGTAAAATGATATTATCAGGATACTAGTGCTAGTGGTCCTCCAACTAAAGCTGAAAAATTAAGGTACTAACTTCTAACCAGATATAAGCAATCACCCATAGTTTCAAAAGCTCATGACTATAAAAGGATCCTGCATAAGATAACTCTCACGAATGCAATTTACTCCATCACAAAAGAGAAGGGACAAAACAAAAACATTAAGGAAAAAAACAAAACAAAACAAAACAAAACAAAACAAATGCAGCCAATTTTAACTAGGTGAAGTCAGCTCCAAGTCTGACAAAAAAAAAAAGAGTCAGCTCCAAGGATCTGTTCATGTCGGACACACCATTTTTAAAATTGGAATTGTATATTCATGGTTTTTCTCAATAGGTTCATTTGGAATGTGAGTGTATTCTGCCAATAGCATCATCCAGAAAAGTCAAGAACAGCTCCATGTTAATTCCTGTACCAAATTTTGACCCAAAAAAAAAAAAAAAAACTGTACCAATTAAAAACAATACAGTCCAGTACTTTTCTCCCTAATCATACTATAACCAGATCTACATATCACATTTCGCAAAGTTCTAGTACAAGCCTATAACAAAGATTAGAAAATACATTCAGCAGCCAAGTTTGTCAATTCTCCATAGTCTTTCAAATTGAAAGCATCGGTAGGAAAGTCCAACAAAGACATGCTGAAAATGCTATAAAAGGCAAGAGAACTTACTGTAATGTTTCAATACTCTTACAGCTAGAGAGCTGAACCCACACTGTGGAAACTCAGGGACCCCTTTCATGTATATCATCACCGGATTTTCCTTGACATCCTAAATCATAGACTAACGAAGTTAAACAAATGAAGAGAATAGATGAGCAAAGTAAGTAGGACGCAGAACATAATAAAGAACTAGAAACCATGTCATGTCATATCTCAGAGCACCTACCTGTTCAACAACATCCTTTAAAGAAGTGGCGGAGTCCTGAAACTTATCCATAGGTTTGAAGTCATCATGCGTGTCAGGGTCGTTAGGTACATTTGTAGAGTATCTCATTCCTCTTTGAATAGACAATGCAGACACCTGCTAATAATAGTGGCAAAAGTCAGGATAGAGCTTGTAAACAACAATCAACAGCCAACCCAAAGCGAATTGGAACTTTGCATCTGGAGGTGGTTTCTCAAGCTCGTGTTATCATCTGTCAATCCATTAATAAATCATAACCTTGCAACTAAAAGTAATTTAACTTAAATTTGCATCATCATCATCATCATCAATACCATATAATCCATGCAGTGACAACAACTAGGGATGAGCATGGTCCAAACGGTTTGGTTCCACTTCCAGGGCTGGAACTGGGAAATAAGCCGGAGGGATGGTTCTAGAGAACCCAGAGCAGAGAACCGAACCACCCCTTTGTTTTTTTTTTTGGGGGAAAATCACGTTTGATTTTGTGCAAAAAGTTCTCGACAAAAGAGAACAAGCAAAAGCACCACGCGAGCAAACATTAAAAAAACCAGAAATTAATTCAATCAATCCAAATTCCAAGCCTCTCAACAGTAGAACCTCTCCACATCCGTCCCAGTCTCATTACATTTATCAAGGATTAAAAAGAAAAAAAAACCATTTCGGAGGAAATGAGTGTAGAACACAATGGAATGTGTTTGAGCAAGAACGTTCCGAAGCTCGTGCCATCAAAATCCATCTAAATGGACCAAACCCAACCATCTATCACGCCCCACTTAAAGCCAAAACGATCCTTAATTGCATCAGCAAGAAGCCTTAACGCGAAAACCCTGATCACGGTCAGCCACACCGCGAGCGGACTGCTAAAGGGGATGACCCAGAATATGAAACAGAGGCAAATTAAGATAGAGTTTGCTGCAGCTGGTGTTGGTGAGTCTTAGTATCTACCTTATGGCTACCAATCCTTTAACTCACCCAACACCATGCATATAAACAAATACCTGGCCCAGATGAAGCTTGGTAGTAATTTGTTGATGGCCAATATATAGTCTTCTTTCTATCACTGAACTGCCTTTGATGTTGGTTTAGCTTAAAGGCTGAATCTGCTGATTAATTCTATGCTCCCATTTGTTACACGTTGAGTTAGGCATGTTGTAATTATTCATAATCTTTCAATTTCCTTGGAGAAAATGCTGTTTTCTCTCGCTGTCAAGCTAGGTGATTTATACAATTCTGTTATGAGGAAAAGTGCAGAACATGGTAAGAGAAAAAGCAGTATCAGCAATTACCGAATCTCAAGTATGGCCACGAGCTTTGTGTATAATTTTGATTATAAAAATATTTATGGACTGTACTTGTCGATTCACTATTAGTTGCCTATTATATATAAACTAATGTTCACATGTGAAGATCACTTTATTAATTTTGTCCCACTATTACTTCTTTTTGTATGTATTTATGTATATCCGGTCTTAATGTTGTCACATCTAGATGCCACATCTTGACGAGTGGTCTGCATTTGAGGGTGATCATTTGGCATTTTTTATCTGAAATAACCCAAGCTTTGTTGAATGCTTCCATTCGACTACCAATCAGTGGGAATGCCAGGGCATGGTATAAATCTCACTAGGCCGATGTAAGTCAATATACATATGCTTCCTTGATGAACTTTATGCACATTAGATTTTACTCTTTACAGGCCGATGTTAGAGAGGGAAGGGAGGCTCTGAATTCATCCATGAAGATCATGCATGCCATTGCTTCCCAATGTCGAAAGCTTCATGCCCAAGGTGCAATGCATTTCGTGCAGGTTTCATCGTCATCCCTTCCTCTCGCGTTTCCCAACTATTAGAAACCGCCTCGATGCAGGCTGAACAATTGGAAGTTTTCATTTCTGAACTAGCCAGAGTGGTCAGTAGAGAAAAGACTTGTTATTGAACAAAAAAGGGTTAGTTTCTACCCCCAAATCCGCGATCGCGACCAAATCATCGAAATCTAGTAGTCGAATTCTTCGGGCTGGTCTCGACCAGCACAGCCGTATGAAACAATAAAACAGGGAAAAGAGACGAGATAAAAGCCCTAAAAGATCTGTCCAGAATCCGACATCACCGCCGACCGAACCCAACGACCAGTCAAGGCAACCGCGACAGCGGCACACTCGGCAGGTCAGGACAGAATTGCAGATCGACGCATCGAGGGAAGCGTGCATTCTCGAGCCGAGATACGGGGGAAAAAGGAAAGGGATTCCGGGAGGTCACCTGGTCAGCTGGCTACCGAAGCCGATCGACGGCGGGAGAATGCACGCCCGGCTGTGTCTCGAGGCCCGCCAACACCACTGATCTCGGACTGCAGATGAAGTCGAGGGGAGGTGCAGGGTCGGAATCCGAGTCAACTCAGCGAACGGATGGGTGCGGGTGCGGGTGCGGGTGCTGGTGCTGAGGACGAAGATCGACCGGCGACGGAGCTCGTGGCGGGCACACGAGCAGAGGAGAGAAGCAATGAGTGTTCCGCGGTTGGAATGACTCGCCGGAGCTTGGAGCTTTCGATTCCACGCCACCTCGCAAAAGGCCCGTAGAGTGTAATTGGGCCCATTTAGAAGCTACCAGAAAAGTGATTTTTTATTCATTTTTTTTCACGGCTCTAATTTAATGTCAAACGACATATATATATATATATATATATATATTTTTTTTTTTTTCATATTGGCAAAAGGTTGGGGCGGGGCGGGGCGGGGCGGCCACCGTAGCTAAATGTCCATGTCACAACCCAAAACTTCAAATTCAATCCAGCTAGGAACTCATTTCATAGCATCCCAATCAAGACCCTTTATCCCATCACTCTCAACACCCTCCTCATAGAGTCATCACCTAGAAAGACCAATTGTGAAATCCAAAACTACCGAATATCACACCAATAACTATAGAATGCCCAAGCAATTATTGAAGACATAAGGCAGGTCATTATTCTCAAGAAAAAAGTAAAACATGGTTTCCTCAAGCCCACACGAGAGGTTTCTACACTGGTCAACTGAGAAAAAATTGACATCAGAATTCAATGATCAACAGAGAGAAAGCATATCCACTCCAGAACCATTGAACACACCCCTATATCGGGCAATGCCAGCTTTGAGCCTTTTCTACATTTTCTTGCATTTAATGATCCAGTGATGGCAACTACTCCTGTCAATTTGAACTTTTCATTTGACATGCAAAACCACCATACTCAAATCTTACTGGACATCGTATATTCATGTGCCAATGACATGATTCGTTACTGTACATCCTCAAAGCCGCCATTGTCACTGCACAACAAAGGTGCCAGATGATGCTCCTTGGACCAAACTTGGTATGCATGAACAACATTTGGTCAAGCGCCAATGAGCTTAGTTTCCAATCTACCCCTCCCGATCTTGCATCTTGCTCCTTGTCACAGGGATACACTCAGAAAGATGTAAATAACCTGCACCACCACATGTTACTATTCCCTCGTCTATTGCAGCAAATGTGACCTGCTTTGCATCCTCTATTCTAAGTTTCCGGTCTTCAAGTTCCACCTCAGTGTGTGCTCCTTCCTAAATTCAAACCACCTTACTTAATATGAAATGCAGATCTTTAATATAATTATAAGTAATGACAACACTGGGTCACTTTCATAGAACTTCCTAATGGATGCAAGCAACATAGAATTTTGACGTCGATGAATAAGTACAATTATCTTATCTCTGATGACATTAGGGGGACCTCAAATTTCATGGGCTTTGTACATCTTTAATTTTTCAAACAAGGTGCTGACATAGGCTATATGTGAGTGGAAATTGTCTTTGAAAGAATGTGAGATATTGGAAACTATTTAAAGCGACTCCACCAGTGTGAAATCCTTGGCAGAATTTCAGCTTCACTAGAAGGATCAACAACATTTCAGCTTCAATAGAAGGATCAACAACAATGATGGTTGAGTTACCACTGATGTTTACTTTTCTTGCAATGCCAGGTTGATTGGGGAGTCACACAGTTGAGAGTTAGACCCAAGTCTCCAGAGAGAAAATCAGCACCTGATGATGTTATTACGATGTTAATGGAACAAAAAAAAAGCAGAAAATGTACATTAATGATGGAAATACTCATCTTGAAGGAACTTAAGACAGCGCAAGAACAAAGGTCACCATGCTTTACAAGTCCACCTGTCAATAAAGAAATGTCCTGGAAGAAACCTTTCTTTCCTTCTCCGAATCCTGGACATTGCATGACAGCTGCATTAAGCAAGCCTTGCATTTTGTTCACAACAAGTGTTTCCAGCAGTTGCCTTCGGATGTCCTCTGCAATGATTAGCAAGGGGACGCATAATTGAGTTGCCTTCTACAGTAAATGAATCAGAATCTTCTGACCAGTTACAAGGACTTTGGCATTCTCAAACTCCACGAGAGATTATCCTGGTTTGAAATGAAATGGGGTGACATATAGCCCTTATCAATCTGGCAGAAAAAACTCTAACTTAAATGAAGAAATCATACAAAGAGGAATTCTTTTTTTAAATTTTTTTGGAACAAGGTATGCATTCAATAAGCTCAGGATCTGCTGATGCATGCAAGTGGAAGACTCGATCCCTTTAGGAGACAGAGTTTAGAAAGAGAGCTGGGGAAAGAGAGTGAGAATAAATTAACAGTTTCTCCACATTTTGCAAGGAGACAATCATCCAATTCCATATCATTTCAAACCTAAAGAAAAGATCACCACCTCCAATCCTTTCTATAGCATCAGCAATTACTCTTCCAACAAAGTCATGATTTCCAGCAGAGATCCGCAGCTGCAAAATGGTGAACAAATTTCATAATTTCTTTCATGAATAGCTCATGTCTTGGAAAACCACAAAAATGAAAAAAATGAATCAATAAAATGTAATATGATGACTCCCTCTACAAGAAAGCTCTTTTCCTACAAAATCCCGATCAACTTTTTTACAGTCGTATCCATACCTTCGTATACAGAGATTGGATTAGCCCCAAATGGAACTGCCAACAACCCAGATTTGATCAATGCTTGAGCCAAGATGATTGTGGTAGTTGTGCCATCACGAGCCAAGTCATTCATGTGGGCAGCTACCTAGAAGTATATATATTTGGGTGCAAAAATAGAATTTTAAGATTATGAGAACAAGAGCAAGCTTCTGGGAGAGAAGTAACCATCAACCATGAATGATCTCTTGGACTAACATTGCCCTGGCATATTATCAATTGCATCTGAAAGTTCTATCACTCAAGCAACTGTGACACCATCATATGAGACAACGGAATTAGTTCCCATCACAACCAAAATAATTTTATCGGGTAAGTACCCGTGTCAGAAAACTATCTTCTGTGAATAGAACATCTAAGAATAATCTGTGAATTACATTGAGTCAATGGGGATGAATAAGGACTGGAGAAACAAAAGAGATAATGAACAAAAGAATAACAATGGAATCAGGAAAGCTAGACAACACAGCCGGCTTGGAATGTCTGAATAAAAGGTTAAGGACATCTAGCATTGCCCTCTTGAGAAAAGGAAAAGTTCACATGACCAACTCAAGCTAAGAGAGCACATCTCTGCCCATACGCCATCAAGATTACTCTCAATTCTAATGTTGCATAAAACTCGACAGGCCAGCTCCCTCATAACTAAGAAGCGAACGCACAATATCCCACTCTGTCCAAATGCCCACTACATCACTCCAACTCCAGCACAACCCTCCACAATATATAAATGATGAAATAAAGAAATAATTCCAAGATTAAAATGACAGAAACAGGAATTAAGCAGAATAGAAAGAAGAGACCACATACCTCTAGGCCCTATAGTAACAGAAACAGCATCGGCCAATAAATCAATCCCACATTGAAGAGCCTCTCTGCATTCCTTGGCAAAAGATATCCTCTTTGGACCCGCTTTTACCACAAAGTTATCAACTTTTTGCCCGTTTCTCCAAAGACCCAATACCCACCTATTTTTACTCAGATTCTGAACTGTGAACAGTGCCCAAATTGTTCAGTCTCAATCCAAAGAGTACAATTCGTGAAAGGGAAAGAAGAAATTGAAGGGAAACGAAAGGAAGAGGAACATACCGGAAGAGAGGATTGAAGGTCCTGCGAAAGAAGCAGACATCCTCAGGGCGGTTTTTTCTTGGTTTTCGTTTTTTTTTTTTTGAGCAGTTTTTTTTTTTAGCAGTTTAAACATTATATATTTAATGACACTGTTTACCTTTTGAATAGTCAACAAGACAAATTAAAAAACAATGAATGTGGACTTTGGAAAAAGTTTCTTCCCAATTATAAGGAATTCTCGTCCGAACGAGAGAAGAATTTGTTCTAGAGATGGATGAGAAAGCCCTAGTGATTCTAGCGTCAGGATCCCTTGCAGCCGGCTTCGCTTACATATATCTGAGGACGAAAAAAAAAGCCGTCCGTCGGAACTACGACGTGTTCTTGAATTTCAGAGGCCGAGACAGTCGGGAGACCTTGGCCGAGCACCTTCATAACAGGCTGGTCAATGCTGAATTCGCCGTGTTCAAGGACGACTGCGAGCTCCTCAGCGAGCAGATAGAGAAAGGGCTTCGCCGGGCCATCAAGAATAGTAAGATCGCCATCCTCATCATCTCCAAACGGTATGGGGAGAGTGAATGGTGCCTCGCCGAACTCGCCATGATTATGCGTCGCTACAAAGAGCAGCGCCTATCAGTCTTACCTATATTCTATGAGGTGAATGCCTATGATGTGCGTAACCAAACCGGGGAGTTTGGAGAGGCTTTTTGGGAACTGGCGGAACGCCATCCGCCAAGAGAAGTGAGAGAATGGAAGAAAGCGCTGAGGTTCGTGACGGACATTAGAGGATGGACATCAGAGGAAGTTGCTGCTGGGTGTGTATGTTGTATTTATTTACGAATTTACGAATCTATATTTGTCATAAATCTGAATACGAACCCCTGTGCAATTTTTGGATGGGAATGACCGATTTGCAAATCAACGTACTTAGGGGAACGAGGGGATCCAACTGTGCCCTAAAATTGCTTTTGTACATATATGAGCAGGGAACAAGCAAAGCTGGTGGAAAAGGTGGTTAACAAGGTTTCTAGTGAATTGAGAACGTCGTGGATCGTAGGAAACCCCATGTTTCGTAAGTATTCTCTGTGTCATCGTTGGCCTCCCTTCAATTCCCACATAGAGAATGCATGTAGTGTTCGCGTAATTTCTGGCCTTTGACCGATTTCGTGGCTTTTTAAAGTTACTTTGTTCTTTCGAATTTTCGTACGATTTCTGTTAGGTTATATCTTATCATCATCGCTTTGATTTGTCGTGCTGCATTGTAGGGAAAACAAGAAGAGAAAGTAATTGCCAAGTGTTCTTGACCAGCCCTGCTATTGCTGGTGAAATGGACTTTGCTTCTTTCTTTCTTTGCATCTTCGAGTATGAAAAAATCAGTGTCTTCCACGATGATGATGAGTACCTTATTGGTAAAGATGTTGCTCAAGAGATTAGCAATGCCATCAACCACTGCAAGATATTTATTCCGATTATCACTGTAGATTTCGTCTCATCTCCTGACTGTCTCAATAAACTAGCTCAAATGGTTGAATGTTCTACACAAAATGGGTCAAAGATTTTGCCCATCTTCTATGGAGTGGAACCCTTGGATGATGTATTGGATCGTTTTCAGAGGGACGTGCTGCAACATAATGTTCTGCAAGATACTCATCAACGGTGGCAGGAATCTCTCGATGTGGTTTGGTATACCGGAGGATTGGTATCGGCAAACGGGTACTTACTTTCTTCGTTCCCACCAATACCTTAATTCGAACTTTCTATACTTCTCACAGCTCATTTCAATTTTATTTGACAACGGGCAGGGATGTGGTGAAAATTGTGAAGAGCGCTGTCGAAAAGGTTCGTGCATTGTTGAGGAGGCCCAATGCTTGATCCCCGTCCACTGAATGCAATTCCGAGTAAGTAACTACTTGTTTTTAGCATGTGTGGTTCCTTTTCTAGAAGAGGGTTTTCCAAGACAATCAAACGTGTTGTCATTTATTGTTCATCATTTACATTAATTTTCCAAAGACTGGCGATTGTGGATTACGTTAGCTGAACTATCTAAAAAGCATGTCGATTCTGGATTCAGATGTGACACAATTGACAGATGTCTTGTGTTTGGATTCGACAAGTCCTAATTTATTACGGATAGAGAGAGTATATGAAAAAAAGACGCGTGAATGAGGATAGGGAGACCAAGCGAATGAAAGGAGGAGAGATAATTGTCCGAACAATAAAAGGCCCTGTAGTTATGTGAAGGCGCCATATATGTGTTGCTATTGAGTCTGAAGTAAAATGTGATCTCTCAAAATACAGATTGCCTTCTAATTAATTCTAAGTTGTCTTCCTTACTCAAACAAGTCAAGCTCCTTCCGGTGTAGAACAAGATGAGAAAATGAAAATGGGGAAGCAGTTGCTATTTGCATTTACATAGCTTGAGTTGTACTACAATTTGCTGGATCACCGGAAGAGAAGATTTCCTTTTTTGGCCCTTTTCTTAAAACTAAAATCTGATCGTGCACGCATGGGAAAAAGAAGCCATTTGATACCTACCTAACGTTGCCTTTTTTTCTTTTTGGTGCGGACCTAGCTAACGTTGTTGAGAGGGGCTTCTTCATAGGAAGAGAGAAGGCAACAACTGAATCTGTTCAAGGATTTAGCATGTCAATCTCAATCTGACTGGTCGCAACAGTTGTACATGTTCGTTTGCATTAATTTCTACATTATTAAATTGTGCTTTTTCTTATCTAGGATTATTTGATGGTGTATTTGTTATCTTATAAAGTAGAACAAGCCTGTAGAATTCATTGAAGGAAATGGAAAAAGGAAAAATTTGCATTAATTCTCTTCTTCAATCAATTTCAGCAAGAAACTAATCTGGTTCCATCTTCCTATCCATTTCAAGCCGGAATAACATAATAGGGCATGTGAGCAATTGCAATAGAATGAGGAGCAATTATTATTGAACTTAACGAATTCGGGTGACTTTAACAATCTTTCTCTCCGAGGAAACTTGAACTAAAGTCACAAACTGGTCTGGGGAAGATGAACTTCATCTCCTTAAATATCAAAGCATTGCTAGTTTTCAAGTCAATCTTGATTATCTTTGCTATTCAAATTATAGGCAGAGTAATTGTTTTAATCTTTACATAGGAAGCATGAAAATCCTGTTAGATTTGAATCAACAATCCTGGTAATCTTGATCTGTAGAAATCCAGAATCATTGTTGCATATGAGTCACAGAAAATGCTGATCACTTTCACCCATCTAGACATCGAAAGTTCATGGAATATTATAAAGTCTGGTACCTTGCAACCTCTGAATGCTGGAACTCTATTGCATTGCAATCATAGACGACATCTGCAACTTCACCTGTGTAGTTTTCCATCGCCCAAATATGGAACTTTTGTTCCATTTTGTATCAGAAACTAGCTATACTGTAAAACTAACCAGTTTAACTTGTCCTTCTTCCAATGTAGAAATATCATTGATCATTTGTCTCATTTCTTGACAGCTTGAAGTTGTAGGTTCTGGGGGACCACCGAATGGACATGCTGATGAAGACCGTCACCATTATTCCAGGCTTCAGGGTTCGCAGGAGAAATAAAATCTGGGGAGGCAATTGGACAGTTTTCTGTACTCTGCTAGATCAACCAAAGGGCTTTGTTTCATCTTGGTCTAGTTTAGAAGACTGTTGCCTGACAATAGTGGGTTGTACCTTCCTTTTTGGTACTATAGATGTGGAGTATTTGCTCTCTGAATATTATTCTTCTCTTACCCTTCTTCTGGGTGTTTTGATGCAAGGAATTTGACTGACGATCTTGAGCTATGATATGCTTGTTGAATATGTTTTGGCGCTGGGAAGTATTGTCAATTAGAGATGACATAAGTAAATGAGTGACAGTTTGAAATTGGCGATGGTAACACAAGGGCATCATCTTCGTTTGAAGGAAAAAAAAAAAAACACGAGGTTATTGTCAGTGCACAGATGTTTGAGTAATTATTGCATATTTGAGTACCTTACTCTTTATGCAGTTGAAGCTTTTATTGCAATTCAGAGTTCATGCTTGTGTGAGAATTATTAGCATTTGAAATCAGTACTAATGATCAATTAAATCAAAGGATTGGCCTTTGGCTCTGACCAAATATGGGTTTTCTCGATGAGTTCCTGATCCAGATCCAAGCTTTGGTTTGCTAGGGTGGTGAAGTTTCTGTTGTTTGTGCATATATCAATAAACAGTGGTTTTTTAGAAAACAATGCCGCTGGATTGAGGGTTTCACGGTGGAATCAATCTTCACTGGGGCATGAGACCATACTTGTGGATTTCCCACCTGGGCAACCCATTCGGCACGACATTGAGCAGGCAAGATACACAATATGCAGAGAATCGGAATTGTTCTGCTCTAAAGGAAGACAAAATATTGGAACATCTTATATTGCACAATTGATTTAGTTTATCAAGGCAGAAATGAAAAATCGAGTCCTCAATTTCTAAAAAGATGACTATGCTTTGTTACCGACCAACAAATACAGATTGATTCTGCCATTCGTTTTTTTCCCCTTGAAATGAAATGATGTCTTGACTCTTGAGCGTATCTTTGAAGCATTCGACATTTTAAATAGAAGAGAAAGATACGACAGAGAGAACCTGGAGGACCTTCCCTCGCCCTTCACCGAGAGCTCAACTCAGCTCACCACATTAATCGCAAATTTCAAATTTTTTTTTCCCGAAGTGATCGCTTCAATATCAATAGCACATATTACAGTATATGAACGAAAAAAAAATCTGAGCATGCCTTGTCAACATAGATATCTAACAGAGGGTACACGATTTTCTACTGTTCACGTGTTTCAGCTCTACCCTGATAGATTCAGCCGGAGGAAAAAGAACAGAAGCCATAGACAATGCCTCAATTTTGCACTGAAGAAAAAAAAAGCAGCAGTAGCAAAATCACCACATGACCACTCTAGCCTGCTGCAAGTATTGGCCATGCAACATTTGCTATATAACTCACAATAGAAGCTACATTATTTCGATGCATAAATCAGGCATAAGAACATAATTATTCAAGGTAAGTTAATTGGTACACTCTCGATGATCATCACAAAGCACCTAAACTAGAAGAATGGCAATGGTTGAATGAAAACCAAATCCACCCCAAATTTCCTGTTCTCTCTAATCAGCTATGTATTACTTAAGCAGACTTTTCCTGGTTCCCTCACCTGGTGCATATTCAAAATAATATCAGAACCTCCAATGAACTCCCCTTTGATGAATACGTGGGGGAAAGTGGGCCAGTGGGTGCAAAAGAAAGAACAGCTAAGAAAACAGAAAGATATGGAATCTCATCTCCAAAATTGAAAATTTCAGCATAAATCAGCTGACATAGGTTCATGTTGCAAGTTTTATCTATTCTATGAAGAATAGAACTCATGACACAATGTTATAAGCTTGTTCTCAAAATGCAGCTGAAAATGCAGATGTCTATAGTATAACCAGGGTGCCTTGATGTGATGGATGAATTCTAGGCAGATACTAGATGCTGAAGTATTTTGTTAGACAAGAAACAAAAACATCGAAAGATATTGGCTGCCATAACTTTGAGAGAGTTTATCAATACTTAATCATCTTAGCATTGTCAAATGTGTTATATCAAAGGCCTTTGAAGCATTTCCAGTGTACGAGTAAAATGTTATACAGAAAATCAGCCAAAATTACGCACTATCGGAAGGGAGGTGAGACTCACCTGAAAGCTTTCACAGCACTTTTCAGCTCTGCATTTTCCAAAATATTCCTAGCACTTAATGGAACATTTGAAAGGGTGGTTAGAAGTCTTCGACTGGTTCAATCAATCAAATCCAAAAATTTAACATATCATAAAGGGACCGTGATATGTACGAAGAAAGAGATAAGAATGAAATCCCTGACATTTTCTTCTATGCACAACATTCACTGGCACTTAGTGTGGATATGGACATTATATCTGTATAGGACATCAAAAGACATGGACAATATTATATTTCCACGTATAATGACGCCTTGTGATCAGCATGTGACAAGCTGTGATAGCTAATGCACAAGCCCGTCATACAGAAAGAGAAATCAATCCACTGAAAAAAAAATGAATATAGCTGATTTGGAAGGATCAGCAATTATGATAATTGAATTACTACTGATGGTTACTTTTCTAGCAATGCCAAGCTGATCGGAGGTCAAACCATCAAGAGTTAGACCCAAGTTTCCAGAGAGAAAATCAGCACCTGATAATGTTATCACAATGTTAATGGAACAAAAAAAATAGAAAGCAGAAAATGTGCTTTGATGATGGAAATACTCACCATGCAGTTTGAATAAGAGTGCTTCTTTAAGGAACTTAAGACAGCACGCAAACAAAGGTTGCCACGCTTTACAAGTTCACTTGTGAATAAAGCAATGTCCTGCAAGACACCTTTCGTTCCTTCTCCGAATCCTGGACATTGCACAATAGTTACATTCAGGAAGCCTGGGATTTTGTTCACAACAAGTTTTTCCAGTACTTGCGTTAGGATATCCTCCGCAATAATTAGCAAGGAGATGCTTAATTGAGTTGCCTTCTCCCGCAAAGGAATCATTTCCTTGACATTTAAAATCTTCTGATGAGTTACAAGGACTTTAGCATTCTCAAACTCCAACATAAAAAAAAAAAAAACAATGAGTAACATTGCCCTGGCATTCTCGATTGCATCTGGAAGTTCTATCACCCGGTCAATTATGACACCATCATTTATGACTGAGAGTTTCGGACTCTGAGAGGACAACAATGCATCCTGAAGTAAGTGAAACAAAATAAATCAATTAGGCCATAATGGTAGAATCATTCCACTGATCCGAATATAAGTGGAAAAAACATCAACATACACCATATTCGGGTAAGGAATTATTGATCAGACAAATTTTTATTGCTTGTCAAGAGGAATTTCTCTTTAAAAGGTCATGTTAGTACCACTCCACATATATCAATAACATAAACAGAAAAACAAAATCCACCAGATGGTATTGATTTTCTCGAAAATTCTTGCCTAAACATATACTATATGGGCATGCGTTGTCTCTCTTCTTGTTAAACTATCTCCTTTTAATGAATTGGTTACCACATATTGTGTGAAATGGGCTTTGGATAAGACTTAGGGTGCGTTTGGGAACCTCTTTTGGGGAAAGTCTTTAGGAAAATGCAAATACCTTTGAGTTAAAGGTGTTTTTCAAAATGCAACTGTGTTTGGTAAATTGTACTTTGAAAGCTCTTTGTAAAGTATTTTGAGCAAAATAGCGTTTGGGGAATTACATTTACAAAAGATCTTTGTGGTAAAAAAAAAATTATCAAAAGAAAAATTAAAAAAATTGACCAAAAGGGCAGTGGCCACCGGTGACCTCCGGCGACGCCGGATCTGGGGCAGCGAGGTCGCGGGAGGACCTCGCCGCCTCGAATCTGGGTTGCGGCGGGGTCGCGCGACCTCGCCGCCCGGATCTAGGGTGGCGAGGTCGCGAGAGGTCGCGCGACGCCGCCGCGACCCAGATCCGGGGGCCGCGAGGTCGCGCGACCCAGATTAGGGGCGGCAAGGTCCTCCCGTGACCCTGCCGCCCTAGATTTGGGTCGCGGTGACCCAGACCTCGCCGTGGGTCGCGGCGGTCGCGCCACCCCCCGGCGTCGGTCGTCTGGGCGACGGTCGCCGGCGACCGCTCGCGGAAGAAGAAGCTCGCGGAAGAAGAAGACCGCCTGCCACCCCAGATCTGGGTTGCGGCGACCCAGCCCTCGGTCGCGCCACCTCCGGCGTCGGTTGCGCCACCCCCTGACGATCGTCGGCGTCCCTCTAGCAGTCGCCGGCCGCTCGCAGTCAGCCAGAACCGAACCCCCTCCCCCCGGAGAAGATGAACAGTTGCGACACAAGGGCAAGAACCGGAAAAACGAAAAATTCGTGAGGATAATTTCAGAAAAAAAAAAAAAAAAAACTATGAATAGTGCCCATGTGGGCATGCCGAAACGGGCTTTAGGGAATGCGGGCTCAAAATTTTTGCCAAACGGGCTGGCATTTGCCCAAGTATCTTGAAGCCTCAGGCTTCAAAGGGGCTTTGGGAAGTGGTTCCCAAACGCACCCTTAAGCATGTGCGTCATAAGTGTGTCAACCCATGTAAACACATTAGGAAATATCAGCGAAAAAAGTCGATATGTTATTGATATGAACAAGCTACAATCATATACATTTACCTATTGCCGTACGTCTTAAAGTTTGCACAGATCTATATATACAGGAAATTATCTTAAAAACTTGTCAAACATGTCGTGTCACATGCTTAAAATCATGTCATCTTCAGATTTCAGAATTGTGTGATATGATTATATCCATTGTCACACTATTATGCCACGAACATACAAATTATTAACTATTTGAATGAGTGCAAAACGCTACGTGCTGAAACATTTTGCTAAAATATTTTGTTCACGTTAGCCTATGGAATCAACCAATAGAGCTTGTCTAATTAGTTATATAGTTGGGTTCGACAAGCGTAATTTGGGCAGCAGGCATAAGTAAATAGACAATGTCAAAGTGACCGTAAATGCATGTTAAATATGCGTGAGTTTGTAGGTGTGCTTCGGGAGAAGCATCAGAGGAACACTTGTCATGCCTCTGGATTAACATACCCCGTATATACTTTGCATCGATCTTGTGCAAGGTACTGTAAAATATGTATGATTGAGGAAATATCTTTCTCTAGTTTGCGTACCGTGTTCTGACTGTAAGCTTTATTGGGTGTGTGCGGTGTCCAGATCCACACAACTCGATGTCCTATAGGAGCAGAAAAACAGTATCAGCTAATAAATCAATCCCAGATTGAAGAGCCTCTCTGCAAACAGCGCCCAATTCTTCAATTTCAATCCAAAATGCATAAATTCGTAAAAGGGCGTGAAGAAAGTGACGGGAAACAAGAGAAATTTACCGGAAGGAGCAGCTTCTGAGGGACGGATTGAGGGTGCTGTGAAGGAGACAAGACACTCTCAGGGCGGTTCTTCCTGAGTTTTTCGGAGGGGTCTAAACTTTGACGATAATAAAAACCGCCGGTTAAATCAAGTTGGGGAAATGGAACGGGAAAGCTGGAAAAGTAAATTTGCGCAGATCAGGTGTTAAATGGGTTGACTGACCGGAGAGATTTTGCGAAGATGACAAATTGGCTTTTATATTCCACGCCGAGATTATATTACATAATTACCCCAGCAATTATGTGCTTCTATCGATCCATCATCTTAATCTTCGACTGTTCACGAGTGACTCAGCTTCAATACTTAGTAAGATATGCAATAATTCATAGTAAATGCTTAGTCGATGATTCATTAATGATTTATATAAGGACTAGAGTAACGAAAACTTTGATCGATTATCCTTGCACCCTATTAGTAAAATTATTGATTTGTTTCGAGTTATTGACAGTTTTATTCACTAATGACTTGTGCTTTACCTAAATTTTACTATTATAAACTGAATTTGTAACTTATCAATAATAATCAAAAGTTGGTCACGTTTTTTATGTCGATAGCTACAACTTTGTTTTTACTTAAAAATGAAGGTTATCTCATTCACATTCATTTGCAGTCTCAAGAGTTGCTTTTGTTGGTATCGTTCTCCATTTAGCAGAGAATTATAACTTATGTGTCCGTGCTTCCATGTTGTGTCCGACCCGTGTCAGAGCGTGTCGGACACGTTGACACGCTTGGACATGGTCGGACACGCGGTGTTGCGACCTACCCCTCGGGGGAAGGGAACAGGTTTAGGGGCATTGCCTAAATGACGGGCCTAAGGCCCACGATTAAGCGTAGGCTCTCCCAAACCCATACCCCGCGTGACATTGGGATATTTTTTAAAAAAAATTGCATAAGAGGAGTCGCCACTAGCTTATTGGGGTTGGCTAGAAACCAAGTGAGGCTGGGGAGTACCTCACTTCCTACGCAACCAGAGAAATTTAGGGTCGGGGACTTGATTACACTAATTGACCAATTAGCGGCATTTTGATACCTAATCTTGTTCATTTTCAAAAAAGATTTTTTTGGCAGGTAGTTTAGATTGATTTTATACATATTGATTAACATATGAGGTGATCATGCGAATGCGCAATCATTAAAATAACAATTACAACTACCAATGTCCTAAATGCAATAAAATTAGCACAAACAACTAAACAATGCAAACATATTCAAATATATAAATTAAACATGCAATATAATTAATATGCAAGTAAATAAAAGCCTAATTACACTAAAAATGGAATACATGACAAATTCTAACCGAACCCCATTATTTTTGGATTTTTCGAAATTTTTTAATTTTTTAATTATTTTTTTTTAATTTATTTTTAAATTTTTAAAAATAATAAGAAAAAGGTCAATTTTTTTAATGCTTTTCGAGTTTTGAATTTTCGGAAATATTTTTGAATTTTTTATTATTTTTTCGAAATTTTTTATTTTTGATTTTTTTTTTTAAAATCTTTGAATTTTTAATATATTCTTAATATTTAATTCGGGAAAATGGGTCTGGATCAGGTAAACCCAATCTGGCCCGCGGACCCAACCCGAACCGGATCCAACACTTTTGATTTTATTTTAAAATAAAAATAAAATAAAAATAAAAATAAATAAAAATTAATTTTTTTTACTGCGCACTCCCCCTCCTGCGATTCCTCCTTCCCGAGACCAACTTTTTCCCTTCTTTTGTTTTACTTTTTCACTTTTTCCATACTTCTCTTTTTCTCTTGATTTTCTTTTTCTTTTATTTTATTTTTTTTCTTTTGTTCTTCTTCTCCTCCGTGCCTGCCCACTACACGCCCGAAGCTTCTCTTTCTCCAAAACATAGCCTCATCGAGACTCAGCCAAACAACAAAACAGCCCAGAACAACCGGTGACCCTTCTGACACTAAACCACCCCGACTGGCCCGAATCACTGCCGGCCATCTAACTCCGGCGATAGCTGAACCAATTTCAGATGCGGACAACTTTGGCTTAAACATACATGATTACTTTGCGAGGATCGCATGAAATCGTAACGAAACATTAAAAAAAAAAAAAAGGCACGGTCCCGCGTATATATATGACCAAGTACGAATCCGAACAAGTTTGAACGCAGGTTGTCTCTTGGTTTTCTTTGAGACATTTTGTCAAACATTGGGTGTGCAGCAACTAAAAGGGGCATACGGGCTCACATCATGGCTTGGATTCGAGTAAAGATCAACACAACATACACAAGCAACACTTAAGATCTACTAAGGGACATATTAATCACATTTTGGAACGGATATGAACAAAGAACAACTACCTCCCAGCTTTAACAAACTTGCAGGACACAGAATCGTTTACACATTTTCACAAGCACTTGGCATGCGCTATTGATGCAGGGGATTTTTGCTTCAATCGAAACTTAAACACAAACCTAGGTTCCTAGTAGAGCACACTAGAACACCCAGGAACAACTGTGAAGGATCAGTAGGACCGAAGCTCGCGTGAACCGATCGACCGCGAGCTCCGGCCCGACACCCCCCACGAGAATAGAACACAAGCGCTCGAGAGACCTACCTAGTTTCATGGGAAGGGCTGTGACGGACGGTGGCTTTCAAGCGGATGACTGACCGCGAACCTACCCATTGGAACTTGAAACTTGGAACCTACCTATTATAGGTTCTAGGGTCAGTTCCAGGTTTTTACAGGTTCTTTTTTTTTTTTTTTCATCTTTAGTTAAGCAAAACTTTCATAATACTTATCTTGAGAAATAGCTACGCCAACTTATTACGACACTTTCACTTCCAAGACGTACTTCTCCATAACAGGACCCATAATGCCATCACTCTGAAATGAAGTATAAACATCCATTGAACTATACAAGAAGTGTGCCAAGCTGAGATTTTATCGGTTCTGTGAAAGCCACGTATGGCATCCGAATGCTAAGACCGATTGGTGCTAATGCCCCTCCTTGGAACACTAATTTTTTTTCCGGTATTTTTTTTTTTTTGTGTATACACAACCAATATATCGAACAAATCCCAAGTAGAATAACCCACCCTTCGCTAAATAAACCCTAATTACCGCAAGAGAAAGGAGTTATGTCGGTCACCACATCGTAAACATAGCGGCAGTTCATACAAAATAATGAAACAGGAGCAGAAAGAAGCTGGAAAAGCAATACACATAAACAACCAATGAAAAAATGAGGAAGGAGGAGGAGGAGGAGGAGGACCTGCATCCATTTGGCAGTGTGCTTGCTGATGAGAGGAAATTTGGAGGAGAGCTGGGCAACTTCGCTACTGAAGCTTCTGCCGACAGTGGTGGAAGCCAATCTCGACGATCTGATCACCGCTCAAAACATATGTGACGCCATTGATTGATTCGATTCCCTTTCTCGAGACCGACGTTGGATGATTCTTGCGCCCCGGAAGAACGAAGGTGACACCCGAGAGAGAGAGAGGGGGGGGAAGTGAATGACTAAAGGAGAAAAAGGCAAGCGGCATCGGGGCAGCTGGGCGAGTGAGCAGCCTCCATCACGGGGACAAGCGACGTCTAACAGCGTGTCGACGGCAAGCGGTTGAGCAAGGGGTGACGGCATCCAGTGGTGGTGTCGAGGGAGGTGGCTCTCGGCGGCGAGCGGCGACACTAATGGCGCAACAGCTCGTAGGGCTCAACGGCGAGATGGCTCGTCGTACGAGCGGTGGGTGGTGGTGGTTCGGTGGCCAAGAGGTGGTGGTGAGTAGGGCGTGGGGTGGCAGTGTGGTGGTGGGTGAAGCAGCAGCTAGCAGGAAGAAGAAGAAGAAGAAGAAGAAGAAGAAGAAGGGGAGGTTTCGGCTGAGAGAGGGGGAGAGAAAGAGAGAGAGAGAAGAAAAGAAAAAAGTAGGTGGGGGTGGGGGAGCAGGAAGTGACGTGAGGAGAGGAAAAAGGGCAGAAAAGAGAGAGAGAGAGAGAAATAAAGGGAAGGGGGAAATCACGTGGGATACGGTGCCAGCAAGAGAAAGGCAGTTTTTTTTTTTTTTTAATTTAACCAGTTCCGGTTCCTATGGGAACCCGAACCGGAACCGGGAACACTGGTTCTTAGAAAATGAGAACTGGGAACCGGAACCGGTCTTCTTGGAACCGAGAATTGAACCGGACCCTCCAGTGCGGTTCTCCATTCTCGGTTCTACTCGGGAACCATGCTCACCCCTAATGGAGAGGAAGAGAAGAGGAAAGGTCGTGCGATGAGCGGCAAGGAGGAGGTAAAGGAGCTAGGATTTTGATAAAAAAAAAACTCAAAAATAGTATAAAAGGGGACTCTGATGGGCCATCTGGCATGACTTTTAAATTTTGGGTGGGTAGGTGGGGGGGAGGGGAAGTGGCAGGACAGCCTGTTAGGTGGTGGGGAGGGAAAGAAAAATAAATTTGGGGGTGGGGGAAAATGGACGAGGGAAAGAAGAGAGTGGGAGTGACGATTTTTTTAATCGAAAAATAAATAAATGTGATTAAAAAATAATTTTGAAAAATAAAAATACTAAATTTGAATTAAATCAATTTAAAAAAATTCATTTAATATACTGAACGCCCTCCAATATGTCGGAATTCTCTATTTTTAAAAAATAATGTGTCGAAGTTTCATGTCGTGTCGCGTGTCCGTACTAATTAGGCTGTGTATGACAACGCTTTTTGGTTGGGGAAGATTTTTTTTTTTTTTTTTTTTTTTTTTTGAAATAGTTCTTTTCTATTTTTATTCCGGGGAATAATTTCTGAGTAAAAGAATCTGTTTAATAACGACACAAAATTTCTACTTTTGGAATAGAAAAAGAATAGAAATGTGTCTGGTAACGCAACAGTTTCTTTTTTATATTTATTCGTTTTTTATTTTTACTTACGGATCATTGACCGCCGTCGCTGACCGTCACCACTGATCGCCGCTGCACAGCCCATCGACCGCCACCTCTTGTGGCTGCCTGGCCCCTCCGGCAGCCGATGGGTTGTGCAGCGACAGTCGGCGGTGATGGTCGGCGGCCAGCGGTCGTGCAGTGACGGCAACAGCGGCGACTGGCGACGGGCGGCAGGCGGTGGGCGGCGATGGGCGGCGGCAGGCGGTGGCTCCGGGCAGTTGGAGGTGGCCGCGGCAAGAGAGAGGAATAAAAGAAAAATAAAAATGAAAATTGGCTTATTTCTAAAAATTATTCTTGGGAACAAGAGGTAACTTTTTTTTGCTTCTCGTTTCTGCTCTAAATCTATTCCCGGGCTAACTTTCTAGTCCGGAGAATAGAAAAACAATTTGGCATTATCAAACGGATTTTTATTCTTTTTTTTGTTTTGAGGAATAAAAGAACAGAAATTCAGAAGAATATAAACGTTACCATGCGCTGCCTTAGATTATAACCACAAGTCAGATTACGACAAGCCTCGGGCTTTAGGGGGAAGAATAAGTTCACCCGTTGAATAGTCAAGAAAAATCAACAAACAAAAACAAACGAGGTGCGATATAATAAAAGTTTTCGCACTATATTTTAAATAAAAAAAGAGCACTATTCACCTCATTGAATAATCCAGAAGACATAAAAATAAAATAAAAAGGAGTGCGCAATGCAGTGAGTTTTCAGACCAACGCTATAAAAAGCTAAAAGAAAAGACTCTACACTACGATTCCAACGGAGAACAAAGAAGAGAACGAAGGAAAAGATGGATGCCCTAGAAGCCCGCTGTGACGTGTTCTTGAGTTTCAGAGGCGCAGACGTTCGCACCGGCTTCGTCGATCACCTCTACAAGAGGCTGCTGGATGCTGGGGTCCATGTGTTCAGGGAAAGCGAAGAGCTCTCGCACGGCGAGGAGATAGGCGCAAAACTTCTCGGGGCCATTACTCATAGTAGGATCGCGATACCCATCATCTCCGAAGAGTAGACGGTGCCTCCGTAGGCTCGCCGCGATCATGGATTGCCGCAGAAGGGAGGGCCTCCTAGTTCTCCCTGTATTCTATAAAGTGGATGTTGTTGATTTAGGTCGCCGACGCGGTCACTTTGATGAGGCTTCCCGTAAACATGAGATGAAGTGCAGCTCAGAAGAAGTGCTAAAATGGCATGAAGCGCTGACTTCTGTAGCGAGGATTAGAGGATGGATATCACAGAGCACTGCCGATGGGTATGTATATTCTTATTTACGAATCTAAGAATCTATATCTGTTCCGATTCCGGATCCGAACCTCTGTGCATTTCGGGGCGAATTGCAGAATTAGGGGAAAGGTAGGCATCAAACTCTGACGCCTAACTTTGATTTTTCATATACGTATATATATGTGAGTGGGCAGGCATGAAGGAGAGCTGGTGCAAATGGTGGTTTCCAAGGTTTTGATGAATTGAAGAAGATGTGGATTCAACGGCTTCCCCTCTTCATAAGATCAGGTATTTCCCAATTATGTTTCGGCCTATCTTCGGCATTTTGCTAGTAGCTACACATCTTGTCATCATGGCTTTGGTTTGTGGATTCGCAGTTTATCTTTTCTTTTTGGAGAAGATAAGAAGAGAAAGTAAATGCGAAGTGTTCTTGGTCTTTCGTGGCCCCAATACTCGATACAACCTTGCCGATTACCTCTATGCCAGCGTCGTGGCATCAGGAATCGGAGTGTTTAATCATGATGATCCTTCGCTCATAGGTAAAGATTTTAGTAATGAGATTAGCATTGACCGCTGTGAGATATCCATTCCGATTCTCTCTCTCCTAATTATTCCTCCTCCTCTTGGTGCCTTGACGAGCTTGCTCAAATGGTCGACTGCAAGAGAACCAAGGGACAAAAGATCATGCCAATTTTCTAAAAAGTGGATCCCTCGCACATGCGAGACCTATCACATGGTTTTGGAGAGAGCATGCTTCCACATAAGGAGCTGGTCGGCGGACATACTTATGATCAGTGGAAGCGAGCTCTGTGGGAGGTTGGGTCCCTTGAAGGATGGGTATCGGAGTAACTCGCCAATGGGTATCTACTCTATCCTCATTCCCACCTAAATCTTAATGCTAGAAACTACTTATCGTACTTGAAGCTTACTTCAATTTTTGTTTGGCAATTGGCCGGAATGATTGTTGTTGTTGAAGAATCCCCAAACACACGGTCCCTCATTACTATCCACTGAGAAGTGTCTTAATCCTGGAGTTAGTAAATGCTCATCTTAAGCGTATGTGAGTCCTGTTTTGCAAGAGAATTTTCCTCGACTATCAAATGTGTCATCTGTTATAGTCCATGATTTGCATTTATCTTTTTTGAAGACTGGCAAGGAGTTCCTTTGGAGTTAAGAAACTTGCTAACGCATGTGATCTGTTTAATAGACGTACCATTCTTATATACCGATGTGACACGATCAATGGATGTCTCGTGTTCCGATTTGACAAGTCTGATCTGTTACAGTTAGAGATAGGATGTGAAAGAAGCATGAATGAGGGCGCAGAACGGACGGAATGAAAGGAGAGAAAAATGTCCAAATAATAAAAAGAGGCGTGAGCTTAATTAGTTGTCTGAAGGTGCTATAAAGGATTTGCTGTTAAGTTGAATTGCCTTCTAATTACTTGAGGACTTGGCTTGTTCTGGCGTAAAACGTGATGAGGAAATATAAAATGGGAGAAGAGTTGCGCTTCGCATTCACATAGCTTGAAATATACTACAATTTGCTCAATCACTGGAAAAGAATATCTCCATTCTTAGCTTTTTTATCTTTTTTTATCTTCTTTGGGCTAACATCTGATCATGCGTTGCATGGAAAAATAAGCCATTTGATACATAGCTAACGTTGACGAGAGGGGCTTTTTGATAGGAAGAGAGAAGATAACCATTAGATCTGTTCAAGGTTTCAGCAGGTCGATCTCAGTGTGACTCGTCACAAAAGTTGTACACGTTTGTTGCCATTAATTTCTATAATATTCTATTGTGCTTTTTCTTTGGATACGCAAATAAGAATATTCGATTGCATATCAGTTCTCTGATCGAGTAGAACAAGCCACTGAAATTTGCGAAGGAATTGGAAAAAGAAAACATTGTCATTATTTCTCTACTTCAATCAATTTCCATTTCCAATTTTCTATCCATTTCAAGCAGGAATGACATAATATTGCATGTGAGGAATTTTAATATGGAAGCACAGTTTTGATGGAGTGATAAATCGGTTATGGTTTCTGTTTGGTATTGTGTTCAGAGTGATTATGCTGATCAATTCATATAGGACCCTTACCTGACTGCTATTTAGTGACTTCAACAATGTTCGGTACACAGCTATTTGAATACCCACCACTCTTGCCTATTCCCAGAAATTGGATTTTTAACCCTTTACCTGCTGTCATTGTTCCACTGTGATGTCCAGAGTGGATGCTTGTTATTTCAATTGTGTTTCTACTCAAGTATGTGTCTGCTTCGATGGATGATCGTTGCGTTTGTATAGTTGAATGAGCAGATGCATTGTGTTGGCATGATCCTCCTCTTCTTTTATCTCACAGAGAGAGATGATCACAAGTCAGGCATGACTTTTCAATTGCAAAAGATTCGACTTTGAGATCTTAAGAAATGTATAGATGATTCAAGCTGAAGTTTTACTTTACTTTCTAGCCTATTTCTAAGCTGATGCCTGCTATTCTGCTGCAAGTTATTTATTTCTTATTCACCCTTGTGATAATCTTTTGAACTTCGGATGTCCTCCTTCTCAGCAGAATTGCTCTGAGGCCTTAAGTTTGAGGTTGGCAACATGGACTAGATCATAATTTATCTGTGGCTGATTGATGAGATATGACCCCTATACTATACAGACTTGCCTTAAGTATAAGATTGCTGACTTCACCTAAAAATGCTGGTTCTACTAGAACTTTGTAACGTTTCTTTTTCTCTATCTAGTAGCTCAAGGGAAATAATAACTCTCACATTTTTTGGAGGTTGCAGATTAGATTGTAGGAAGACAATATCTTCTCGAGTGGTTCCTTGAAACATTAAAGGGGCAGAATTTGAGGCAATCTATCCAAAATTGAGACAACATAGTAGGAAAACTGTCGGAAAAATAACATGTTTCAAGACTTCATCTACATAAGCCAACTAACAAAGATGCAGGGCACTGATAGCTGTAAAAGCGACATATCAATTGGCCCTTGTCATCTCTAGGGGTTCTTGCTGAATATTCAGTTTTCTTTTTCTTCAGTTCGATGCCTGGCACAATATGCATTTTGGCTCTTTGTACCTTTTATGTCCTCTACTCTATATTAGTTGCCAATTAGAATGGTGAATTATAATTGTTGGACTATCTGTTTTTCCCCCCACAAAGATTTGAGTTATCAGGAAATGGATCCACAGTGTGTATGGGTTCCTCCTGCTTTTGAAACACACAACACCATCGTGGCTGCTGTTGAAAGCTCTTCCTGTTTCACCAACCCACACTACTGCCAAAGTGGCCAAAGAACCGTTGTGTCTTGAAGCTTTCTAAACGTTTTGGTAATGCCATGAAGATATGTCGGATCAAGAATCTTTTCAATGAGGTGCTGATCAGCCCCGATGAGCAGGAAAAATTGTCTCAGATCCAGGGTATCAAAGTAGTTGAAAGTAACTACAGAAGGTACCTGATCGGAGATTGTAGATGCAAAGAGCAACTGATTTAAGGATTTTGGGTCTTGTACAATTATATTCCTTGGATCATAGTGCATTATAGCTTCCTTCTGGTGCTAGGATGAGAGGCTTTGGTTTGACGCTCGTATTTGTCTAAGACCAAGTTCTGCAGATGAATGCGTACTGGCTTGTTGCCACTCTTGTATCAACTCCACTCCCACTCAATTCATTGCCTGAACAGCAAGTGTCAAATATCTAAATATGTGCGCACACTACTATCACCCAAAGTATAAGCCTCTCATTTACAAAAAATCGAATTTGCTCATTTATGTTTGTGGAAATAATACCGATTGCTTCAGTGTAATATCATCGGAAATAAGCTTATAGAGGACAAAGCAAAGATAGTATTAGAATTTACTCTTAGTGGGTCCGAATTTGTATGATATAATGGCTGCAACTTTATCGGAGGTGGAAGCCCTTCCGAAGTCACTATGCATAAATTTGGGTTCGTCACACTTGCCGAAGTATGATACTTGTTGCATATAGCTTGAAATGAGGCGGATCATCTCTAGTCAACCTTATATTGTATACCTCCAGAACAAAAGCAATGTCATTAAAGAATGACACTCTGGATATGTCCAGAATTTTGAATTAAAGTCACAAATAGGTATCGGGAAGATGTCCAGAATTTTGAATTAAAGTCACAAATAGGTATCGGGAAGATGAAGCGTGTGTTGAACTAGTTTGTTGTCGTAAAAAAGGTGACTCTTTGGTTAAGAGAATATGTGACTTTTGATTATGGAAAATAGGTGATTATTGGTTATGAGAAGAGATTACTGGTGATTATGAAAGGAAGTTATTTTCAACATGAAGAGTGATGACAGTTGAGGATAAATCATCTATTCCAAAAAAATATTGATTGTTGATAAAATATTTAGTGGAGGAGAGTGCCGTGTTATAGGCTAATGTGGTGCGCATTTGTCCAGTTAGATTCACTCATCACTTGACAAGTGGCAATTGAATTAAAGTTAAATAAAAGTAAAATTTCTCGCCTCCTGAAGATCATTAATGTGGAGCAGCTTTTGGAAAATTTTAAACACCAGCCAGTATCTCTCGTAAACCTTCGTTCATGGGTTTAGATAAAACCTTCGTCCTTCTTTCTCTCTCTTAGATCTTACGTTTCCGACCAGAAAAGACCTTCAATTTTTTTCTTTTACAGCGCTTACGTTGTAGAGCGCCGCTCGACCCCGCGCTTAGATGACCTCCATTTTCTTTGAAGGTCGCCAATGCCGCTTAGAACTTTTGGATACAGGGCAGACTAGAGAGAAGAGTGGCTTCCATCACAAATTGTCGAACCCTAACTTAGCTCCTCGCCTCTCCATTCCTCTCCTCCATTTTCACTTGGAAGAACCGATTATTGTTCCCAGTTCAAATTGAGTTTGTTCCGCTTATTTTTTTATTTTTTTTTATTTTTATGGGTGATTTGGATGTGTTTGAGCTTTCGCTTAGAAGAACCGATTTCAATTTATTTGCTTTAAAAAAAAAAAAAAACTCACGGCTGAGAGTTGCTACGGCCAAGAAGACAATGGTTCTCAAGACAATCGAATGGCTGTTCTTGGCCCCCTATCATGTACCCATTATAAGTTGAATGTAATAGAAAACGCTTCATCTTAATTTGGAGCTTTGGAAGGCTGAAGAAATATCTCATGAGCAGGTTACCGGGATGTTGATTTCGGGAAGAATGTATTTTTCTGTGTATATGGTGTTTCAGAACTCATTCCAAACAGGTGACATCTTACTAAAATTGCTGGGAAAGTTCACCATGGGGAGTGTTTGGTTTAGAGATAATTTAGGCAAAAGAAGAATTTAGACGTGAGATGTGCGAAAGTATTTCAGTATAACAATATTAAATTGAGGGCATTTGAAACATTCCCTCAGCTAATTAAAATGAAGATTTTTTTTTTTGTTTTTGGTAACATTTCAGTATAACGATAGTGGAAGTTGCTAGATAAGTACGGGAGATTCAAACACTGGAAAAATCTCAATTTGGATGCAGAATATGCGAAAGTCAGTTTCACAACTTTTGCATTTAATTAACTTAATTCAAGGCCTGCATAGTTAGAAGCTTGAAGAGTAACAACTACATTTGCAACTTCAGCAAATGGAAAACCATGTTCATGTTCAGTTTATATATATTGCCAAAGATTCGTGACCTCTAGTCACGGATTCTGGTAGCTTGTTGCTCACTATGCAACTCTTTGTTTTCGACGACCAATCAACTGGATGCTCTTCATTTATCACCGACCCTCTTGCAATACACCTGCTCTTCTCAAACGCCACTAATCCATACTAGCTGTTGGAATTTCTCAGTATACTCTGTGCAAGCTTAGGCAAAAGGAAAAGAAGAGAGAATCAACATGTTTTCTTTATTCATAACCACATTGGGAGATCCAGCTGGCTCTCTTCCAGTGAAATCCCGTGAGATAAATTACATAAGGAAAACTCTAACTTCTCATTATACAGTTCATAAAGGAACTAGAGAAATTACAATCCAGAGGAAATTCACGGAACGACAAAGTCATTGGTGTCTGGACACTGACTTTTTCTCTCTATGATTGTTATTATATTCATCTTGTTGTTTGGAAAATCAACTCGGCTGACAGTTCTTAAATTCTAATCTCAATCACCAACGAATATTCAGACAAATTTTTCCAGCACTGAACAATAAAAATTCTAGGTACCAAACAAATGTGAGACTGTATTACATGCGCATCACTATAATCCAGTCAAACTAATTTCAGGCTACTGAGTGCGAGGCACATTGGAGCTCAATATTGAGCTCACCCCGCGTGACCTTCTGCAATCTCAAAGTGATGCAAGTCTTTGAAGCAAAAATGGAGATCTTTGAACCCCGGCGGTCTTCTAAGCGAAAATGGAGGTCTCCGAAGCATGGTGGTTGAGCAGCGGTCTTCGAAGCAAAAATGGAGATCTTCGAAGCAGCGGTCTTCTAAGTGAAAATGGCGGTCTTCGAAGCGTGGTGGTCAAGCGGCGCTCTTCAAAGCGAAAATGAAGGTCTTAGAAGCAGTGACCTTCAAAGCGAAAATGGAGGTCATCTAAGCGCGGGGTCGAGCGGCGCTCTATAATGTAAGAGCGGGAAAAAAAATAAAAATAAAAGGGGGTTTTTTCTGGTCTAAAACGTAAGATCTGGGAGAAACAAAGAAGGACGAAGGTTTCTGTAAAGCCATGAATGAAGGTTGAAGAGAGATACGGTGGGTGTTTAAAATTTTCCCCAAAGCTGCCCCTCATTAATGATCGGGCAGCAGGTCAGAAATTTTACTTTTATTTAATTTTAATTCAATTACCACTTGCCAAGGGCTGAGTGGATCCAGTTGGAGAAATTTGTGTCGCGTCAATTTGTGATATGGTGCTCTCATACCATTGAATATTTTGTTGTTGACTGTTTGTAATAAAAACCAAATTATACATTATTTATAATAATAACAACTATTTATAACAACTTCTTCTTAAGAACTCTCTTTTCACATCTTTCCACACACAATTTTAATAACACATTCAAGGCGAAATTTCAATAGAGAAATTAAGTAATTATTGAAATAATTTCTCTATAATTTTGATGTATATTCTAGAGGTATATTTGTTCTAAATCCGACAACAACAATAGTTGAGACAAATAATACCTCAAGGACTTTGATCGTCTTCACGTAGCAAAGCGTAAAAGAAATCTATTATTACTGCTCTATCTTTATTAGCAATCAAATTTTCTCAACACTTCATCTCTTTAAATATCATGGTACTGCTAGTTTCAAGTCAATCGTGATCATCCTCCCCCATTCAAATAATAAACAAGTAATTGTTTTCATCTTTACATTGCAAGCATCAAATCAACAAACCTAGCGATCATGACTTGCAGAAATCAAAATCTTCGCTCCATACAAGGCATGAAAAATCCTCATCAACTTTCACCATTTTAGAGATCGAAATATTGTTGGATTCTCATGAATCCAATGGCTTGCAATGTCACGCCCCGAATCCCGAGTGCGCGCACATCCCACTATGGTTGATCAGTTATGCGATATTTCTAGGTGCTCGTCGCCAACCCATTCATTTTAAATACACATGCGGAATCGTATTATAAAACCCCTGACAAATAATTACGAGATAAGAAAGCAGGAGGCAACTCTTGCACAACCAAACATACTTTCATATATATATATATATACATATACATACACACCAGAGTATATATACATCAAAAGTCAGCCAACAAAAAGATCGATCCACCCAAAAAGAACGGTCCTAAGACTTCTAGACAAACTCGTTCGTCAATCCCACTTATGACTCATCAACCTTCGGAGACGTCGAGTCCTCTATCACGCCATCAGGAGGGTCAACCATCTCCTCTCCTAGAATGGTTTCAACAACAGTAGGTGGAATATCTAAACCTCTAAGAGAACCAATCCTGAAACCATTGATTCCAAAGTAGAACCACGCTCTATATCGATGAGGCACGCTAACTAGGATGGGCCCGTTTGGTTCGGCTTTTGGGGAATGCATTTGCCAAAATGCAAATACCTTTGAATGAATGGGGTTTTCCGAAATACAAATATCGTTTGGTAAAATTTGCATTTATAAATGACTTTTATTAAATTAAAAAAACAAAATTTGAAGTCCGGCCACCGGATTGCCGGATCTGGCGGCCAGATGGCCGGATCTGGCAGCCTAGGTCACGCGACCTCAGGCAACCGTCGCTTGGGGTAGCACGACCCCAAGCGACCGTTGCCTGAGGTCGCGCTGGCGGCTAGATGGCCAGATCTGGCCGCTTGGGGTCGCGTGACCTCGGGCAGCCGTCACCTGGGGTCGCGCGACCCAGGCGATGGTTGCGTGCGACCCACGCGACCTTAGGTGGCCGTTGCTTGGGGTTGCGCGACCTCTGATGGCCGCCTGGGGTCGCCTGACCTTGGCGACTATTGCATTGGGTTGCCTGACCCCACCAACCGTGATCTAGGCGGCCAACGCCTGGGTCGCGAGATCCGGGCATCGCCTGAGGTCCAGCGACGGTCGCCGAGGTCGGGCGACCCTCAGGTGGGGGTTGCCGGCGTGCGCCATCCCTTCGCCGGTGGTTGTCGACCTTCGATCAGTAGCTTGGAGAGGTTGGAGAAGATGAATAGTAATCGAGCTACTTGCATTTCCAAAATACAACTTCCCAAAGCACCTCAACCCTTGCATTCAACTAAAGTCCCTTAGGGCCACTTGGAGATGCAATTGCATCTCGCCAAAGTCACCCAAAAAACGAACCAAACTCGTTTACATTTGGCAAAAGGACTTTAGAGTCCCAAAGGGTTTTCTAAATGCCCAACCAAACATGGCCGATGTCCTCTTGGATCCAGATGGTGGTCCTCACAAGCTCATAAACCCAATGATTTGCAGGATCGGGAAAACTATGCACTTGCTCGGTTATCTACACAGGAATACCATAACGTTCCAGGGGTTCCGCCATCTACGGACCTAAAAATATTGGCCCACAATGGGATGAGACAATGTCTCAGCAAGTCCACCCCTAAACCCCTATTAGAAAGGAAATACACCTTAGGATGACCTAGTCACGCCATCACAAACAATGAGACTCACCTTTGCCTCAATTCCTTTCTGTAGGTTGGTACAGTTCATATCACTCAATCACATGTTCATATTACTTAATCACATACAGTAATACGAACTTAAACAACTGGAACGCAAACACTTTCACATAACTAGCAAATACAGGGGTCCTGATTATAAGACTAAATCGTTATGACATGTCCCATACCATGTCACACAATTCTGTTCGTAATCCGACACATCAACTACAATCAGCATGCGTTCCAATTGTTATTCACTACCACACAAGGGCATAACCTACTCGCAGTTCAGCTATCTACTAACATTAATGCCAGGCATTGCCTCTCCACCTTGGAGCGCGGCTTTGTCACTACGTCGACAGCGTTCTCGAAGGAGCATAGGCCTAGAATCAGCTGCGACCAAAGCCCTTTGTAAGGGGCCTCCCATATAGGGGCAAGTCAAGCTCAAAAGCTCAGGACGGTTTCCTTTTAACCACACATGACAATTCAAATTTAGCCCAGGATACCTTGCATTTCACTCAATGCCATTCATCCAAATAGTAATCCCGACCTCTTTCCTTCACTTTAAAATCATTCAAGAAAATTGCCACGTGTGTTGTTACTTGTCAAATTCGAACCATGAAAACAGAAACCATCATTTTTCAAACTCCACTATTTGATAAAATACTCCAAATCCATTTTCGGTGTCAAAACCCAACACCCATGATTTTCTGAATAAAATCCACATTTTTCACAACCAACAATCAATTTGCAACATCCAGCCATCGATTGCATAATCTAACCAGATCACAGCAGTCAGCACAGAATTCTAACGAACGGCTCTCCAGGAATAATTCCCAGGAAAATAATAAATAATTAAATTTATTCCGAAAATTAAATAAATAATAAAATATTATAATAATTTAATTTAATAAAATAATATTTATAATTTCGAAATAATTAATTAAATCTAAAATAATTAATTAAGGTCTAATCAAGATTACTCTAATTTAATCCTCCACTTAGCCTTAATTAATTATACACTAAACTAATTGCACCCCTTAATCTAATCCACACTTAATTAGATTAATCTAACAACCTAATCACATTTATTTTAATTTAAGCATCCCTTAAGCATCATTAACATCTCTAAGTGAGGTTTAGAGGATTAACTCACCAGAATTGTGCGCCGGTGAGTCCACGGCAACGGCAATGGCGAGGCAAGCGATAAACCTCCTAGAGGCGACACCAATGGAGGTCCAAATGACACTCAAAACAGGCCTTGAAGTTCTAGAACTTGCTAGAACTCCAGCTATTGATCTTGCTGGACAAGATGGAGCCGGTTGTTGGTTCAGTGAAGGAGGACTGACAGAAGGGGAGCAACAACGGTCCAGGCGGTGCAGGTGGTGGTTTTGGCGACCTTGCTAGCTTCGACAGTGGCTAGGCGACCAGGGATGGTGACGTACGGTTGTGTCGGAGGCTAGGGACGCGCGGGACAGCAAGCACGCGAGCGGGCGAGTGAACGGCGGTGGAGCGGCACCAGTGGTCGAGCGGGCGTGCGGTCAAGCAAGGGGGAGGGAGCTGCGGCTTCTGCTGGTTCTCTCAAGCTTCTCCACTCTCTCAACAATGGAGAAAGCCACAAATGCTGGAGGAAGAAGGTTGGCTGAGCAAGGGGGACCTCAAGGGCTCTTTAGAGCTCAACACTTGTCACAACCTCACTTGTTTTGCCCCCACATGACCTCACATGACATCAGCCCTTTCTCTCTCCTCAAGCTTCCTCTACAAGCTTGTCTATGGGTCCCAAAATGTGGTGTACCCCTTGGCATACGAATTTTGTAACTTTGTACATCAAATTCAATCAATTCCATTCAATTTCCTTCCAATTGAGTCAAATTGAAGTTCATAATATAATCCCATGTAACCACACTTGATCCCACATTTTTCCTTAACTATAGAACCATCTTAGATCTCAAAAGTGAAATCAAAAGTGGGCCTTTCCATTTTCCCGAACCAAATTAACCATACTTTGATTTTTCGCCGAAAAACTCGATTTGCAGAAAAATCGTCTGAAGATGAGTCAACATTCCTAAAATAATTCGTGACACTGCAGGACTTCCAATTTATGACGTCCGTTTCAATTTCACGGTTAATTTCATTTTGGCACGACTTTAGCATGTCCTAATCTACCGGGTAGCTTTTAGGAATTTTCGTGTATTTGACCTGTGGTTGATCATTTTCAAGCCACAATGTACATATTCGACACATTGGCGACTCTCGGTTGTCGTGAAAATCTCAAGGTTTCAAATGCGGACACAGGGTACCAAAACGACAGAAGAATCAATCTAGTACCGGTCGACAAGAATTGTGCAATTAACTCTCAATTGCATACCTTTGCCGAGTCGACCTATCTCCGATCTTTAATCGATTTTTAACTATGCCGTAATGACCCTTGCAGATTATCTCGGTCGAGTAGTCATTTTCTAGTCGAATTCTCAAGTCTAATGCGTTAAAATCCCTTAACGGCTTCACTTGATAGACTAGTTATCTTGTGAGTGGCCAACTCAGAGAAGAGAGCTATAGGCGCGAAGATGAAATGCCTGACTTATTCAATTGAAAATAGAATTGGAAAATCAAGATGTCACAACTCTTCCCCTCTTATAAAAATTTCGTTCTCAAAATTTAAACCTATTACAAATCTTGAGCAAAAAGGTGGGGGTACAATTGACTTATCGTTTCTTCGCTTTCCCAAGTTGCTCATTCAGTGCCGTGGTGTTGCCAGACCACTTTGACCAATGGGATGGTCTTGGTGTGCAGAACCTGCTCCTTGCGATCCACAATCTGAACCAAGCTTTCCACGTACGACACTCTGTTGTCCACGTCTAAATCCTCAAAATTCAGCACGTGTGTTGGGTCAGGCTCATACTTCCTCAACATCGACATGTGAAAGACGTTATGCACTTGCGCTAAACTCGGCGGCAACGCAAAACGATACGCTAAGGTCCTAGTTCTCTCAAGAATTTCAAACGGACCTACGTACCTCGAACTCAGTTTTCCTTTCTCGCCAAAGCGCGAAGTACCCCTCATTGGTGACACATTCAGAAAAACGTGATCACCAACTTTGAATTCCAAAGACCTTCGGCGCTTATCTGCATAACTCTTTTGTCTGCTTTGAGCGGTCTTTAATTTGCCTCTGATAACAGCAAATGCTTCCACTGATTGCTGAACCAACTCTGGGCCTGTGATCTTTCTTTCCCTGACTTCATCCCAACACTGGCGTTTTGTATACTCTGCCATACAACGCTTCGAAAGGTGCCATCTGAATACTTTGCTGATAATTGTTGTTGTAGGCGAATTCAGCGAGATGAAGTTGATCTTCCCAATTTCCCTTAAAATCCAGTACGTAAGCTCGCAGCATGTCTTCGAGGGTTTGAATTGTCCTTTTAGACTGGCTATCTGTCTGTGGATGATATGCCGTACTATACTGCAGCTTCATACCCAAGGCACTCTGTAAACTTTTCCAAAAGGTGGCAGTAAACCTCGGGTCTCGGTCTGAAGTAATCGTCACCGGCACTCCATGCAGTCGAACTACGTGGCACACGTACAGATCTGTGTGCCTATCCAAACTGAGGTCCTTGCGCACTGCAATGAAGTGAGCCGACTTCGTTAGTCTTTCGACTACTACCCAAATCGAATCATTACCCGAATCTTGATATTCACCTATACAACTATTCACCCTTCCAAATATCAAGATTCCATTGAATTCCAATTATTTTCACCTCTTCAAAAGTCGGAACTCTTCCTTTTTCATATAAAAGACCAACCCTCAAACCTTAGTTGCCTTCGTGTCAACTTTCCAACTGTTATGGCTTTGTCCGATTTATGTACAAAGTATCAAAGTTCAATCAGATTTATGTACAGATGATTGACAATCTTCACAAGGATAAAACTCTATGAACTTCATAAGCACAAAAAAAATTTGCGAAGAAAAACAATTCAAATCATTTAATGAAATATCTTTTACAGCGGCACAATACGTACACGCACATAGGTGGTCCCCAATTATTATGGCATTCTTACTTAGTGAATGAATCAGTTTGGAGCAACATGTTTTTGTCTCTCTGGTGAGAAAAGGCCATCAGATGGACTTAGATTTTTAGGTGTCTTACATGATGGAGATTTGCTTATCATGCATTAATACAATGGACGGAGAGCGGAGTCAAACCAGGGATTATGGAATTCATTTGAGATCATCATTGAATGTTTTATGAATTCTTTTTTCTAGTAATTAAGGCATCTTGCTCTCACGAAAGTGGCTGCTAGTTGCTTTTGAATTTTAAGACAGGTCATCCCCCCTTATTTCTTTCCCTGTCGACTGTGCAAATGGAGCAATTAGACTCTTTTCCAATTTTTGTTGCCTTCTATATTGGTAAGTAGCTATACTGCAACATTAACTAGCTGTGCTTTGCCAATGCAGAAACATTATTGATCATGTGTCATTTCTTAACAATCCAGGTTGTGGGTTTTGGAGGACCACCGGATGGGTATGGTGCTGTTTCATCAGTTTTCAATCCCGTAATGAAATATCTTTTAATAAGTATTATATTTTGGTTTTTATGAAAGGGAACTCAGTTTCTGTGTTAGTTTAGATAGAGAGGGTCAAATGCAGACAAGACTATACACCGTATAATCCCAAATTCAAAGAAATCGTTGACTTAACATGGGCTTATTATCAACAATGATCAATGTTGAAACTCAATCAATGATATCATAAAATTAAAGTGGTTTGTACAATATCAAAGACACTTCGATAACACTGGATATTAATAGGATGCCTAGAAAGCACTACTCTCTATTAAGTTTGAGGATACAACGTTGGAATCTAATCAACAACATTATACAATGGTGATAACACCTGGTAAACACTGCTCCTAGATGCGAATGAGGACACAACGTCATAATCTAATTGATGACACTAGACAATGGTGATAATACCTGGCAAACACTGCTCCTAGATGCAAATGATGATACAATGTCGGACTGTAATTGACGATGTTGAATAATGAGTTAGCACTAGAATCTAATCAACAGTACTACTTAGAATATAGACACTCGTTAGAATTGAATCTAAGACGGGAATCTTAAGCTACAGCTAAACTAGACTAAGTAAAGGTAAAACTAAGATAAAGTAATCTTTTTGTGGTATTCGGGGGGTTCTTTGTTGGATTGCTTGCGGTATCTATAGGCCAACTTGGTAACCGTCAATAGTCAATTACTTCACGTGCCATGTTGAATCGCCTTATCTATGTTTAGTTTCTGACTTGTTCGACAACATCGTTAGGCTTGCCCAACAAGTATTAACCGCTCCTCTTTGAGTTTGGTGCCCTTTTAACTGTTCCCGCCTATTTACATTGTCAGTGTTGTATCTTCATCAATGATCTTTAGCTTTGACACGTGGCAACCAACTGCTTCACCATGGAATTATATGTCGTTGTATGTCTATTGAAATTCAGCCCAAGATTTCTCCAAGTCCCTAATTATCTTTTCTTGTTTGACCACTTATGGACTAAGGCAATATATATTATGGCCCATATATGGTCATGATATGGGTCATGATGGTGACTTTAGCACTTTTTGTCCCTTGTGACTAGCACATGCTTGTAGAAGTGTTTTTGGGCGTCAACATATGCTCCCTTTTAATAGAAGAAAATTAAAAATTTATTTCTTTTAAAGGAAATACCTTGTTTTGCACGCAGTCTACCATGGATTGTCATTATACCTTTCTACTCTCTGGCATATCCGTAGTCGATACGAATCAACGGCTCCTGTCACATCTTGACACATTACTTTAGTTTTTTGGCAGATATCCTTAATTTTTGAATCGTCGTCTCCAACTTCGAAAAGAAGAATACATTCCATCATCTCTTTCGTATTTTTGTCTTCTTCCTCAAACCATACACTATTCATATTCTGCTTGTAAGCTTTCTATGGCTGCCGAAGCTTCCAAATTCAAACCCAAGTCTTATATTTCAAACTTCGACCGCCTTCTTCACACTAAGGAAGCCAGCTTTTGTTGATTTCAACAATTGAGTGTTGTAGAAGAGCATAAGGAAGCATTGCTCCTTGGACCTACTTCTTAGATCACAACCATGTTCCACCACCTATGAAGTCTTGCTTTCCTACTAGAAGAAATGAGAAGCTTCCGATACAGTATTCCTCCATCAAAGATATCTAGACATCTGCCCTTACTAAGTTTCGAAGCTTCCTTTTATTCGGAGAGAATTTCCATGCCTGGTATCTATGATTACAAGATGATCTGCCGACCCGTTTGACATGGATGAATGTGGGTATTGAGATGGCACTAGAGGTTAGCATACTGGTTCATGACTTAAATAGAGGTTTAGTGGGTTTTGTTGTCTGCTTCTGGTCCCCATCGACCAATTGATTTTTTTTTCCTTGGCAACCCATGTCTATGACCCTTTTGGATGTATGCACCATCTCTGGGTTTGTTCCAGATGGTATTCCAGTAGACGAAATCGAAGCCCTAGAGGACTTCCTTATTCCCAATGATGTCCTTACTTATCGGACATTTCTTGATGAGTATCGCAAAACCTCAAGTCCTGTTCGTTTCAAAGAGCAGACTACTTTCCTGCTTTATTGGCTATCAAAATATGTATTCTTCAATCCGACCCTTAAAGTCTCCAAAAATTTCTTTGGACTTGATGTCAATCTTGCAAAAGGAAAGAAAGTAGCTTACCCATGCTTTATTGACCCCAAGCTTCCTTTTAACTGTTTTGTATAGGAGTCTTACCCATGCTGCCCTTTCAATGACGCCGAAAGAAACCAGAGTCCTATCTGGTCCATTTTGGATTTTACAAGCATGGATGGCCCTTTATTTTCCTTTCTTATTTAGCAAAATCCCTCAGACTCTTCCATTCAGTCCATCATTGAAATCCAAATAGCAAAAACCTCTCTGTTTGGGTTATCAACTACTCACCTTATCTCCTAGGAAGGTTCTTGATGGCACTTCCTCGTTTGTTTACTTCCTCCAAGAGATATTAAAACTTTTGGCAGGCTCATGTCGACCTCTTCCCTTATGGTACTCCTAAGTTCTATTACCTTTTTCTATGCGGAGACTCAATACTTGGATAACGTCGACACATTTTGGTTATGTGTACTTACTCAAGTTGATCTTCCAATATGACTATAAAAAGGGAAGATTCTACCATGGATTTGAGGCTTACTCTCCACAGTACTATGCCAAGTAATTTGGTCTCTATTAGGGTATACCAATGCCAATTGCTTACATCATGGACAAAAAGAAGTATAACTTCTAGAAAAATGAGACTTTTGTCTATTGCTCTCAAATAATTGCAACAATGCATGGCCGATTCTCTCCAAACTTTGAAGCTTTTCTAGTTTCTCCAGGAGTTATATCAGAATATACTAGTTGGTCGATCTCTTTCACATTCGAAAGCCTATATGAAGAAGCCATCAAGACTGCTTTCAATTGTATAAAACAATGTCGCCCCCAGTTAACTGAAACAACTAATAAAGGCAAAGCAATTCTGGAATATTCCCTCAAATTTGATCCACCAACTGCATCAACAATACTCAAAATGGGGGCTCCATAAAAGATTGATGCTCATTTACCAATTCTGTCACAACAAGAGGATCCAAAGCAGGAAAATCTAAGAGAGAGTCCATAACTAGAGTAAGAATTTCTAGAAAAAAGAGGAAGAAGAAGAAGAAAAAGATCCTGGAGAAAAATTAATCAGGCGTCGACCTAGAATTGTTAAAGGTATATTCGATTGATCTCCTCTAGTTCTGTCACACTAGTACTAACCCTTCTTCTTTTGTTGTCTAGATACTCCTAATTCTTCTTTGCACATTGAAGATGAAGACACACTTGGCATTATAATGTCTCATCTTAAGCGAAAGAAGGATGGTTCTACCCCTTTGATGAGGAAACAACCTTGACTAACTACTTAAGGTCTAGCCTAAGTTCCAGTTGAGGACAATCCCGTGCCTCCAACTTTGCCAATTAGATTCGACAATCCACTCAAGGCCACAACAGAAAATTTCTAGGGTACGGAGGCTCATTTCTTGACTCTTGAGAATACTAGAGTTGTGCTCACCCTTATTCCTCTAATAATCCATGGCAAGTGTTTTCCTCTTTTGTATCATGTCCCTATTTATTTGTTATGCTTTTAAGTGTTAACATTATCTCGAAATGATAGTTGATGCATCCACTTGTAGTAAGGACTCATGCAGCCCAGTATGTATGAGGCTTCCTTTTTTTTGTTTTGGTACATAGCCTAACTCTGACATTAACTTTTTTGGATATAACAATGTCTGCCTACCAGTCTTCACCAATCATTACATCTTTAACAACTAGTGTTACTCCACCACGAGTTCTTCTTTCTAGTCCCGCTGAGTCATCCATCCATAGGAGAACAGAACTTCCTCAGCCATTATGGCTAGCACTACTAGTGCTCTGGATGATGCTGTTCATATTCTAACTGCTGCTAATTTGACCCTAGGAGTATCCTGAGAAATGGTCAAATTTGATAACCTAATGAACAAGTTAGCACCATTCCCGTTTCTTTCGAGCGATGGCAAATCTATGATATTAAATAGTCAGCCAACCCTTTCTTAGCTTGAGTTATTGATGGGTGAACTGAACTTGGATAATGTTGGTGATCTTTTGCCTCCGAACCTTAAGTCAGGATTTGTGACATCCTGAATTTCTAGTTTTGTTTTCAATTGAATGAATTGGGCTTATCATTGACACGCCTATAGTTCTTTTTCTTGAGCTGATCGCTGATGAGATAACTAGTCTATCTAGTGAAGCCGTTAAGAGATTTTCATGCAACATACTTGAGAATTCGATAAGAAATCGATTGCTCAACTGTGCTAATCTGCAAGGGTTATTACGTCACTATCAAAATCGATTAGAGACCGGAGATAGGCCGATTTGGCAAAGGTATGTGGTTAGTGTGTGGGTGATTCCACCTAAGTGCAAAATTCTTGTTGAACGGCACTAGACCGATTTTTCTGTCATTTATGTACCTTGTATCTATATTTGAAATCTTAAGATTTTCATGATAACCGAAAGTCGCCAATAAGTGGAAGATGTACAATGTGACTTGAAAATAATCGACAACGAGTCAATTGCACTGAAAATTCTTAAAAGCTACCAGGTAGGCTAGGTTACGCTAAAATCGCGCCAGATTGAAATTAACCGCGAATTTGAACCTGATTTCAAAAATGGAAAGTTTTATCATGTCATGATTCATTTTAGGACCGTCGACTCATTCTCCGAAGATTTTTCTGCAAATCGAGACTTTTGGCAAAAATTCAAAGTAGGGCCATTTTTGATCGGAAAAATCAGAGGATCATTTTTGACCGCGTTTTTGGGATTCAAGTTGGTTCAATTGGTGAGGAAAAATGTAAATTGAGGTGTGGACGCCTTGGTTGATTTTTGGGACTTCAATTGAATTAAATTGGAGAGGAATTGGATTCAATTTGGGGGAAATGTGTCAAAATTCGTAGGTCCAAGGGGTGTGTAACATTTGAGGCATCAAAGGAAGTTTGTTGAGGAAGATTGAAGAGGAATTGGGCTGTGGATGACAGCCTTGGCTGGTGGTGTAGCCACCTGACACCAAGGGGATAGAATGAAGACTTTTGAGGCAATGGTAGCCCCCCTCCAATCTTCAGCAGCCCCTTTCTCCATTAGTGAGTGTTTTGAGAGCTTGAATTTGCAGAAAAACCAGCCAGCACCCCCTCACCGTCAACCGTCCGCTTAACCCGCCGTCTAGCGTCGTCGCGTGCCCGCTCATGAGCCGCACCAACCCATCCGCCATCCACAATCGTCTTCTTGCCCAGCCGCCGTCATTCTCACCTAGGCCACCGTTCCGAGCCTATCTGGCCACTGTATGTCACCGTTCAGTCCGCTGGAGCGGCCGCCTCACTCGTTGTCACCCGTTGTAGCCATCGGTCCACCTCCTCGCCGTTTCTAGCTTGTTCAGTCACTCGGCCCAGCCTTTTGGATTCTTGGACAGAATCGAAGCCAGCAAGGGCTTTGAGGCTTCAAGGCCCGTTTTCAAGCTTGCTCGGTCTCCGTTCGGTGTCATTGTAGGGAGGTTTATCGCTCGTCTCTGCGTTGCCATCGTCGTAGACTCATCGGAACGCTAAACCAGTGAGTTAACTCAATAAACTCTACTTAGAGAGTTAATGATGCTTATGGGATGATTAATTTAGGCTAATTAAGGTTTAGGTGGTTAGTTAGAATGGATTAGCAATTTAATTATCCGTTTGTGCATGCTATGTGGTTAGAACAGATAGATTAGGGACCAAAGTAGTCGTACTATTTATTTAGATAGGTTCAGAAATTTTCTAGGTCCGTTTGGGCGATTAATTAAGCATTTCCAGCCTAAGTTTGTATTTTTGGCATTTAAATTTTATTATTTAATTCATTTTGGTATTTATTTAATTAATTAATATTTTCCGAAAATTATACCCGGATAGCTAGTGATCGGAATTTCGTGCTGATTACAATGGTATGCTTGATTTATTTAATTGAGTGTTAAATTATGCAAATTGAGTGGTGATTGTAATTTTGAGTATTCAATTCAAAATTTGGAAATTTTGGTAATTATTTAGAAATTACCGGTGTCGGGTTTTGACACCGAAAATGATTTTAGGTACTATATTAAATAGTGGGATTTTAAAAGGAAGGGTATCGATTGTTTTGGTGTAAATTGATCATGTACTCACACACAGCTATTTTACCATGTATTTTTAATACGAAGAAAATAAGCTAGGTTCACCATTTTAATTGAGGCATTTGAATGCAATGCACGGTGTCCTGAGCCGAGATAGAGTGGTCGTGTGTTGGTTAAGAGAACCCGTCCACGAAATGAGTCGGGTGGACGTGTCCCTGGACAACGGAAGCCAGTCGTAGTATATTTTGGACCTATGCTCCTTCGAGAAAGCCGTTTAGTAGAGACGTTACCGTGCTTAATGGGGTGAGACGACGCTTGGCTACGCCAGAAGACCGCTGAACATCGAGTAGGCCGTGCCCATGGGGCTGAGATCAAAATTAGGAACGCATGATAAATTGAGTTGAACACGCCGGATTATGGGACAAAATTGTGTGGCACAGTATGAGACGTGTCATAACGATTTGGCCCTATAATCAGGACCTCTGTGGTCGTTTGAGATTGAGTGTGGTGTTCCAATTATTTGAGCTTGTTCATTGCTCATGCTGTAATATGAATTGTGATGACCTGCAGGGAGGATCTGAGATGAGGTAAGTCTCTATGGTTGTGTGGTTAGGACGCCTCTAGGCATATTTGTGACATCTTGAAAATTCAGTTCTGTTTTCAATTGAATGAATCGGGCCTCTCATCGATGTGCCTATAGTGCTCTTCTCTGGGATGGCCATTCATAAGATAACTAGCCTATAAGGTGAAGCCGTTAAGGGATTTTAACGTAATAGACTTGAGAATTCGACTAGTAATTGACTGCTCGACCGTGCTAGTTTGCAAGGGTCATTACGGCACATTCGAAAATATATCAGAGACCGGAGATTGGTCGATTCGACTGAGATAGGCGATCCGAGTGTGGGTGATTTCACCAGATTGCAAAATTCTCGTCGATTGGTGCTAGATCGATTTTTCTATCGTTTTGGTACTCTGTGCCCGTATTTGAAACCTTAAAATTTTCACGACTACCGAGAGTCGCCAATGTATTGAAGAGGTATATTGTCGCTCAAAGGAAATTTACCATGGGTCAATTGCACCAAAAATTTCTAAAAGCTACTTGGTAGGCTAGGTCACGCTAAAATCGCATCAGATTGAAATTAACACGGATTTGAACTCGATTTCAGAAATTTAAAGTTCTCTCATGTCACAATTTATTTTAGGAGCGTCAACTCATCCTCCGAAGATTTTTCTGCAAATCGGGATTTTTGGCGAAAAATCCAAAGTACGGGTATTTTGGATCGGGAAATCCGTGGGACCATTTTTTAGCGCACCCATGGCGGTTAAGTTGGTTCAATTGATGAGGAAAAATCATGAGAGGGACGAGGGCACCTTGGCTGAATTTATAGGCTTTGAATTGAACTCATTTGGAGGAGAATTGAATTGAATTTGGAGGCCAAATGTACAAAATTCGTAGCCCCCATGGCCCTAAACTTTTTGGACCATTTGGGAGGCTTGTTTGAGAAGCCAAGGAGCTGCAAATGGTTGAGGATGACAGCCCATGTGGTGGGGCATGTTGGTTGAGCTCAAAGGGGACAAGGAAAGCCATCTAGAAGGTTTGGTGGCCCCCTTTAAGCTTTTAGCCATATCTTCTTCCTCCCAAGCCTCACTTTATCCATTATTGAAGCTTTTTGGCAGCTCAAAGAACCAGAGAAACCAGCCCTCACTTCTCTCTCTCCCTCCTCTTCAGCCCAAGCAAATTCGTAGCATTTTCTCCCCTATTTTCCTTTTCTGCCAGTTTCTATTCCAGCTGACCTTTCTCTAAAAACCTGAGTTAAAAGTTGCCTTCCCGGACGAATTAGCTCACGCTCCACCCACCACAGTGACCAGGAGATCCAATATGTATGGATGACCCCGGCCTTGCCCTGAATGGAGCCGCCAATCGACCCACCTGGCCGCCGGAAGCCGCCACTTGCCAGTCCATCGGGCAGGTCACCCGCCTGCACTGTTTCACCTGTTTTGCGATTTCTCCCCAATTCGACCCTACCTCCACCCATACCAACCACCAGCAAGTCCCCCTTGACCCTCAGGTGCCATTGGTTGTTGTCCACCCGCTCGCTGGAGCTTCGATCAGCCCGTTCTCGCCGTTCAGCCGTTGGTTCTCTTTCTCGGTTCAACAAATAGAAGTCGAGAAACTGGCAAGGCTTTGGGACTTTGTGGTCCGTTTTCGAGCCCTTCCCGGCCTCGCTTGGTGTTACTGCTAGAAGGAATTAGCGATAATTCCTTGGCGTCGCCGTTGCCGTGGACTCATCAGAACGTTAATCCGGTGAGTTTACTCACTAAACCTTGCTTAGGAGATTAATTATGCTTAATGGTTGTTTAGATTAGCTTAAGAATAAATTAGTGATAATCTAGAATGGTTAGATTAGTCTTAGAATGGATTAGTGTTAATCTAATTAGTGAGATTAGCACATTTGAAGTCGGATTAGTCCAAATCAATTGACTTTATGCAGTTCTGATTTCTGGACCCTCGCTATTTTCCATTATTGTAGACCAAAATGTGTTGCGATTTTGAGGTTGGTTCCTTCTTGAGAAATGTTTTAGACATCTTTAGCTATAACATATATGTTTCTCAAGATTTTTTAGAGATTTAAAAGAAGGAGATATCAGCTCCGTCATTTGCAAACAGAATCTCGGACTGTGTTGGAATTTGTGACCTTTTGGGATTCTAGGGGTTTTTATCAACTCTTAGGATTCGAATTTCAAAATGGTTTCTTCACAAAAGTTGTTTGTCATATCTTCTAGTTTGACATAGTCAAATTTCAGATCAAATGGAAAAGTTTTGAATCTTGAACTAAATTGATTTTGGAAAACAGACTTTCTGAAATGGACACAGTTTTTGTACTGGATTGAGCAATTCACTGGGCCTAATATACAAGGATCTGGGTTAAGGTGTTTTCATGAAAAATGTTTTTTTATGTGTTCTTTATAATATATTAAAATTTGGAAATTTCCCAAATTCGTTTGATTAGATTTCTGAATTTATATTCGGAGATGCACGAGTGGACTGTTCTACTGGTTAGGACCGGCTATAGTTGTGTGATGGTTCTTGATGCTTTGGTTGCTGGAAATTGCATACGTGGTAATGTGGCCAACTTTTGGCATGCTTAGAGCTTATTCTTGATGATACGTAATATGGATTGCTTAACTATGCAATTGGTTGGATTATGCAATTGATTGTTGTTTGTGAAATTGAGTGATGGTTGTGAAATATTGGTATTTTAATAAGAAAATACCGGGTGTCGTGTGTTGACACCGAAAGTGGTTTTTAAGTACCACATAAGCTTTGATGAGCATTAATCAGCTTAGGTGAGCATTAATCAACTTAGGTGAGCATAAAGCAGCTTCGGGGAGCAATATAGATCTATCACAGCTTTGGTGAGCAATAACACTAATATAGATCTATAGCAGTTTCGGTGAGCATTGATATTTTAGCATCTTCGGTGAGCAATATAAATATATAGTAGCTTCGGTGAGCAATATAGACATCGGCTTTGGTGGGCAATGATATATGAATATATCTTTAGTAGCTTAGGTGAGCAATATAAATATTTAGTAGTTTCGGTGAGCAATATAGACATCAGCTTTGGTGAGCAATGATATATGAATATATCTATAGCAGCTTCGGTGAGCAATATAGATATCAACTTTGGTGAGCAATGATATATGGACATATCTATCAGCTTCGGTGAGCTAGACCATCTATTTCAGCTTAGGTGAGCAGTGTTCGAATCGATTGAGTTTATAGATGGTATTGAATGTACCAAATTGAATAATTTGATTGATCGATGAATTGAATTGATTGATTGATTGATCGGTGGAATGATCGATTATGAACTATACTGACGTGCAAGGAGGAACTGAGGCGAGGTAAGTCCTATGTTCTAATTGTGTGGTTGTGTGGCTAGAGCGCCCCGATGGCGTATTTCCTTCCTAATAAGAGTTTAGAGGGTGGACTTACTGAGACATTGTCTCACTGATTATTGTATAACCATTTTCAGGTCCTTAGAAGGTCGTCATAGAGGACCGAAGCCCCGGAGTCTGTGGAGGTGGAGTCCAAAGGATCGGCGTATGTGTTCGACTAGTATGTCATAGGACAACTCCTTTTTGAGAGCCGACCTTTTTGTAGGCTTTTGACCAGACTCGTTTTATACCTAAACCCAGTTGTTTATAAAAGTTGGCCTTTGTGAAATGTTGCCCTGCTTTCTTATCCCATGCTATTTGTTGTCAGGGGTTTAATGTTTCGCTTCCGCATGTGCTTAAAATGAATGGGTCGACGACGCGTCCTGGGAATGTCGCACTTATATCAACCGCAGAGGGACGTACGCGCGCTCAAGGATCAGGGTGTGACAATATTACCTTTCTAATCGGGGTTTAGAGTGTGAACTCGCTAAGATTTATATCTTACCCCGTCGTGGGCTCAATTCTTCTAAGGACCGTAGAGTGGAGGACCCGAAGCCGAGGACTGGAGAGCTTGGATTTTATTGTCTCCTTAGTCCCTTTTTTATCTAGGCTTTTGTTTATAGGTCTTTTGGTAGACTTTTGTACATGACTTAGTGTGTATATAAAATAGTGTTTTGTTTGTGAACCTGTTTTCTTACTTTTCTATCCCAAGCTATTTACTGTTAGGGGATATTTATTCGCTTCCGCATGTGCAATAAAATGAATGGGTCGGTGACACGTCCTGAAACGTCGCAGTTGTTAGAGAAAACTCTATTTTTTTGAAGTTGACAAAACCTTTCCAAAAGTCTAGTCTGAAGAATTCCAGATTCTACTGTCAAAGTTTGAAGACTGCCAAACTTTAGTTTATAAGTCTGCCCTTACTGACAGTTTCCAGACCGAAGAATGAAGACTTATCCATATGTGGGATTATCTTCAAAGATTCGATTCGTATGGTTTATGGATGACCTTATGGCTGGATATAACATCTGCTTGATTGATTATTCTTATTAGAATCAACTCCGATATGAAGATCTTTTAAAAGGCGAAGTATACTTGGAAGGTTCTACTTATGGAAACCAAGATCCTGATTATATAGGCGAACATGATTGACGGGCTTTCATCACAAATCATCTAACAACTCGAGATCACCTTAATTGATTCTGTCCAACAGGTAGATTGGAAGAATTCATTTGGAAAGTGTCAACGATTGTGAAGGCATGCATGAGTATTTAAGGCGGACTCTCTAGTTGTTTGAAGAAGTGTGTGAAAGAAAATTTCAAAGTCTAAAGCTTTCTAGTTCATTGCTTTTCATTCACCGAGCTCAAAGTTGTATACAAAAGAGAGAAACACATAGTGAGACTTTGTGAGAGAACAGTAGAGACTCTTCACTGAGGAAGTCGAAGATCACAAGTTGTAAAATCTCTTTTGATTCATAGTGGAATCCAACCAGTGGGCTGTTAGCGTGGGAGAGTGGACGTAGGCTTGGTCTAAGTCGAACCACTATAAACCTTGTGTTCCTATTCTCTTTCCTTAACTCCTTACTTTTATTCGTAGCTTTATATAATTGTTTAAAGCTGATTACGTCCTTATTCTATTATTTTCTAAAGGAAATTCACTTCTACTAAGTCTTGCGAAAAATTTTATTTACACCTATTCACCCCCTTTAGGTGTTTGTACTAGCACTTTCAATTGGTATTAGAGCCTGTGTGCTTATTTATTGAAGTTTTTGTTACTTCTTAAGCTAAAAGATCTATGGCTAGTATTTTGGCTCCAGATTTGATTGAAGGCCAAAGCAACACCAGACCTCCTTACTTTGATGGGAAGGAGGACAATGTGTGGAAAAACAAGATGAAGACATTCTGCGATCGAAAGATCCCTTGGAATGGGATGTGGTAGAAAAAGGGATTATTCCCAAAGCTACATCAACCTCAGGAAAGGAAGTTGCAGATGCTGGAGAATTGACACAAGTGAAAATAATCAAGAGACAAGCTCTTGATGCCAAGCCATCTATTCCTTATATTGTGCTTTATCTCCTACTGAGTATAACAGAATTTCATCTTGTGAAACAACAAAAGAAGTTTGGGATAGGTTGCATGTTACTTATGAAGGAACTGATCGAGTCAAAGAAACAAAAATCAATATCCTACTCGGACAATATGAAGCCTTCAAGATGAAGCCTGGAGAATCCATCACTAACAAGTTTAGTTGTTTCACAGAGATTGTAAACGGTCTAGTATATCAAGGACAGCCAATCTCATGATCAATGAAGGTCAATAAATTGTTGCGTGGACTTTCCAAAGGCTGAAATCACGTGAAGACTTCAATAAGAGAAACCTAGAGGATCATGCCTCTTTCAGTAGACGAATTAGTTGGCACACTTTAATCATATGAAGTGGAGCAAATCAATGAGGAAGAAGATCCTAAAAATAAGAAGTCAATTGCCTTAAAATATAACAATGATTCTGATGATACAGATTCAGAAGAAGACATGGACGATGATATGGCATCCCAAAATTCAATGACAAGCCATAAGGTGTGTTAAAGTTTCTAATTAGGTGATAAAAATTTCCATGGCTTATGCTTTAGCCATTAGTCTTTTAATTAGATGATTTGTGCATATGATTGTGAAAATTTAAATTTGATAGATTAATAATCTATGCTTGGCCATGTACTTTATAAATTAAATTTCAATAAACAAGATGCCCCAAGACTTTGGCCAAGATGAAAATTGAAATTTAAAAATATTTATAGAAGAAATTCAAAAAAAAAAGAAAAGAAAGAAGAAGGGTAAAATTTGATTGGGCCTTAAGCCCAAGAGTGGATCTTTAATGGGCCAAGTTGGCCGGCCCATTGAAGCCCACAAGTGGGCTTCCGTTGACCAAGAGGGAGGCCCAAGAGTGGCCGGCCCAAAAGCCCAACTCCAAGGCCCATGATGCATGCAATAGGACAAGTGGCACAAAGAAGGGCATGCATTGGCCATGGTTAAGGCAAAGCAATCATTACAAATGATGAGCTTTAGGGGGGTATAAGAGGGAAGAGAGAGAGAAGGGTGGCCGGTCATTTGCTCACCCAAGGAGAGAGAGAGAGAGAGAGAGAGAGAGAGAGAGAGAGAGAGAGAGAGAGAGAGAGAGTTGTGCGAGAGAGAGGGAGAGCGGCCGAGAGGGAGGAGGAGCCGAGGAGGAGTCGTCGCCGTCCGACCGCCGTGCTCGCCGCCGTGTGCCGCCGATTCGTGTAGTCTAGAGGCAAGTGGGAATCCTCTAGCTTCTCTTGCATGCTTGAATGTTGTTTGCATGTTAAATTTTGGGTGTTTAAGTAAGAAAAACCGATGTGTGGTTGGCTTATGCTTGAAATGCATGACTGTTCTTGCTCGGATCTTGTGAGTCAGAATGTTGTTTGAGCTTGCGTGTGTGTTTAGAGTCCGATTTTGGCTTCGAGTTCTTCATGAGAGTTGTAGCTAACATCTTGAACTACAACATAATGAAATTTCGTTGAAAATTATGGAGATTTGAGGGGTTAAAGTCTCATCCTACGGAGACCCCAGATCTGGAAAGATTTTACTGACCTTTGATTGGATTTGTGATTGCATGTTGGTTTGTGATGAGAATATCACTTTTCTTTCTTCATGAAAGTTGTAGGGGACATCTTAAAATACAACATAATCAAATTTTAAGTGAAATGAACAAGTATAGCCTAGTAAATCAACTAGATCTTGAAGACGATGATTCTGGTGATGTATTCCGAGACACCCGAGACTTCATGGACATAGATGATGACTATACTATGGTTATTTGACTTAGATCTCTTCATGAAACTTGTATAGGAAATCTTTATATATAACATATTCAAATTTCAGAGGAAACGAAAGAGAATAGGTAGGTGAAATCTCAGTATTTCGGAGATGTGTACACTGGACGATGCGGTAATGGATCCAGAAGCTTCGTGAGACTGTATAAAATAATCTAAAAATAAGCTGGCTTGGAGTTCTTCATGAAAGTTGTACGAAACTGTCTTGGCTATAACTCAATAAACTTTTATAATTTTTGGAGGTCATTTGGATATTTTAATTGAATTTCTTCGAAAACCGTGCGTTCTGGTTTCATCCGAGAAATATAGGATGTTTTGTGAAAATGGTGAGATTGTGTAAAATTCAATTTGGCCATGAATTTTGCATGAAATTGTCATCCTATCGGTTTGTTTAATGATTGCTTGAATTTTTATAACTTTTGGGAATTTATAGATATTGAATTTAATATTTATTTTAAAAAAATTATTATAATAATAAAATAAAATAATAAAATAAAATAAAATGGATTATTTTATTGGCCATAAATTTCATAAATGTTTACACCATGTAGCATGTATGATAAGATATTGGTGTATGTATGACATTGAATTATGATGCATGTGTGAATCCTATGCCAAGTATGACTTGTTTGATGTCACGCCATATGCCATGTTAAATTGAGATCAAAATAATGGTAAATGTGGATAATGATAAGTGAGGAGGTGGTTGTGGTGGAGGATAATGCCCGGAATGTATAGAGATGCATTGCCAGATGGCCCTTGGAGATTCAGGATGCCCGGAACGTGGGGGTGCCGGAAGCCCTGTCGGAGGTTTCTGCCCGAAGGGAATGCCTCACGATGCTAGGATTTGGGGTGCGGGATGCCTGGCCAGGGAGTGTAAATGCCGGAAGCCCTGTCGGAGGTTTCTGCCCAAAGGGAATGCCTCGTGATGCTAGTTGGGATGCGAGATGCCCGGAATGTGGGGGGCCGGATGCCCGGTGGCCTGGGAGGCTGAATGCCGGAAGCCTCGGAGGTCTTTGTCCGAGCGGATGATGAAATTGATGATTTGAGGAATGGGTGATGTGGTGATCAAATTGAAAGCTAAAAGTGGAAATTAAACCATGGCATGATATGCATGATGATGATGATGATGATATGTGATGTGAAATAATGATGATCACCCATGATATGATATGCATGATGATATGCATGGTGATGATAATGATGATGATATATGATATGGCACGATGACATGTGTAATGTGATGATGTCATGATGATGATGACATGTATGATACGATGATGATACACATGTATGTGTTATAAATTGATATGATGATGCATGATAGTATGCGCATGGCTTCAAGGTAAATAACGCCTGCAATGCATGTATGATTTGCATGGCGCATTGAGTTGTTATTGGATTTCCTTATCTGCTGAGTGGTTGTACTCACCCCTTTTGGGGACCCACATTTCAGATTAGCAATATGCCGCTTCCTGCCATCATGCGTGATGCATTTTATGGGTTACCGTCCGACGTCGAGGTAGAGTGTGAGGAGTTCAGCTGTTTTTCTGTACCTGGACTCACCTACATACGCGTGCGTTGTTTTGTCTCGTACGACATAGGCCTGGCTGGGGGCCCGATTGTCCAGGAGTTTGTCTCCGTCCACGTTCGCCATGATGGGGTGATGAGAGGGATGCTGCCGCTGCCGCCGCCGCCTGACGCACTGGACTGGGTGTGAGGCCTGTGTGTGACGAGTAGGGGCTGTTTCTTTTTGGATAGTTAGCCGACACTTATGATGGGGGTTGTGCACATGTGATGTAGAGGGTCGAGGGTTCTTTTTTAGGTTTTAGGCTAGACATGGCTGAGTCCTAGCTTTTCTTTTTTGATGTACCGACCCAAAAGAAGTCCCATCTTGAAAATATATGTAAATAAAGTGTCGTGGCTTGTCTATAAAATCATGATAATTAGTGGTGTGTATTTGTATCATGGTTGGTAGGGGGAGAGATGGTGATGTTTAAATTTGCTTCCGCTAATGAGTCGCGCTGGGACCGTTTTGTTTCAATAAAAAAAAAATGTGTCTATGAATTACGATGCTTCTTCTAATGAGAAAGGTTATAAGGTGTAACATTGGCGCTAGTGGCAACCTACGAAGGGTTCGGGGTGCCACAATCGCCCTTTTTGGTATCAGAGCGAATGGTTTTAGGTGGAGTGATAAGGAGCCTCATTTGGAAATTGAGGAACATGATGACAATGCACACCATAGGATGTAAAACGAAATAATTGAATAACGGGTGATGAGAATTCACTCGTAGATCCCTAGTAGTTTATTTTGAGTTGCCTTTAGGTACTAGTAACATGTATATGTTACTTATGTAGTAGTAGTAGTTGCTTTGAATGGAGGCAGTGAGTCTCAGATTATTCCTGAGGCAATGCTTGGAAATTGCAGGAAAGTCATGGTGCGAGCTGGAAGTGCTCATCCATCGAGGGCTGAAGCCTCTGCTGCAAGGGCTAAACCCCGAATGGAAGATATCCTGCAGGCATTAGCCAATATTGGAAATCTGATGGAGAGGCAGGCGTAGCAACAGCCCAGAGCAGAACGCCGTACTCAAGGACTAGTGGAGCAGTTCCTGAAGCTGAAGCCACTTAAGTTTAATGGAATGGGAAGTCCTGAGGAGGCGGAGCAATGGATTGATGGGATGGAACTAATTTTCTGGCTGTTGGACTGCACTGATGCTGAGAAAATAGTTTTAGCAGAGTACCAGTTGGAGGGAAATGCGAAGTTTTGGTGGAGAGCTTCGAAGGACATAATCTTTCCACCAGTGCGATGTTAGCCGGGAGGAGTTTGTTAGGGCTTTCAATAGGAAGCATTTTTCTGATTGTGCTAAGGATAGGAAGATTACTGAATTTGTTCAGCTAGAACAAAAAGGGTTGACAGTAGATCAGTATGAGGCTAGATTTTCTGAATTGTCTAGATATGCTCCTAGATTGATTGAGGATCAAGAGGAGAAGGCTAAGAGATTTTTGAAAGGATTGAGAACTGACATTAGGAAGCAACTGGTGCCTCTGAACATAAGAGATTATAATGAGATTTACGAAAGGGCGCAGTTAGTGGAGCAGGAGCTGTTGAGAGAGCGGTAAGAGTTTAAGAAACCGTTGAATTTTAATGATGTGAGAAAGGGTAAGAGACCTTATTCTGGTCAAGGTCAGACCTGGAATGTGAAGAAGAAAAGTAACTTTGGGAATTTTGGAGGAGCAAGGAGTGGTCCGAATATAGGGAAAACACCCTATTAGCCTGGTGTTTGTCAGAAGTGTAATGGACGCCATGGCCCAGGACCTTGTACGGGACAACTGAAATGTTTTGGTTGTGGACAAGTGGGTCATCTTAGGAGAAATTGCCCACAAGAGAGGTCGCAAGTGAGTGTTGGCTCGGTGCGACAGGGATATCAAAGTGCTGTTAGGTCAAACCCACAAGGAAATCCTCAGAGACCACCGCACAAGGAAGGGTGTATGCGATCACCCGGGAGGAAGCGGAAGCTTCCAAAAATGTTATCTCGGTACGATTCTTATTAATGGTGAAAAGGCATATGCATTGTTTGACACTGGTGCAACGCATTCGTTTGTGTCTGAAAGATATAGATGTTTGAATAAGATAGAAGTTATGCCTCTTGAGACGCCTCTTTGTGTTTCCACGCCTTTAAAGGACATGGTATTATCTACCTTGGTGTGTGGAAATTGTAAGATATCAATGGGAGGAAAGGATATGTAAATAGATTTGGTTGTAATGGCTATGTATGATTTTGACGTTATTATAGGAATGGACTGGCTTCGTAAGTATCGGGCTAGAATGGATTGTTATAGAAGAGTGATTCAATTCGTTTTACCTGATCAGTCTAGTTGTGAATTTTTAGGAGGTCGACCCATCTTCCCGTAGCACTTATTTCGGCGGTAGAAGCCCGTAAGTTACTTGACAAAGGATGTTAAGGGTACCTAGCCATAGTTAGAGATTATGCAAGGGAGGAGCCTAATCTTGAGGAAGTTCGTGTAGTTAATGAATTTCAAGATGTATTCCCTGAGGAATTGCTTGGATTGCCGCCAGAGCGGGAGATTGAATTTGAAATTGAATTAATGCCTGGAACAGGACCAATATCAAAAGCCCCATATAGGATGGCCTTAGTTGAATTGAAGGAGTTAAAAGTGCAACTGCAGGAGTTGCTTGATAAAGGATTCATTAGACCAAGTGCTTCACCTTGGGGTGCACCGGTCTTGTTTGTGAAAAAGAAAGATGGATCGATGCGCTTGTGTATTGACTATAGGCAGCTGAATCGGGTGACCATTAAGAATAAGTATCCTTTGCCTAGAATTGATGACTTATTTGACCAACTCAGTGGAAGTTCGGTCTTCTCTAAGATTGACTTGAGGTCGGGATACCATCAGTTGAGAATTAAGAAGGAGGACATTCCTAAGACTGCGTTCAGGACTCGTTATGGACACTATGAGTTCCTTGTTATGCCATTTGGATTGACTAACGCGCCAGCTGCATTCATGATCTGATGAATAGAATATTTCAGCCTTATTTAGACCAGTTTGTGATTGTTTTTATTGATGATATTCTGGTATATTCAAAAGGGCCTAAAGAGCATGAGCAACATTTGAAAATAGTTTTGCAGACCCTGAGAGAGCATAAGTTGTATGCTAAGTTTAGTAAGTGTGAGTTCTGGTTGGACCAAATAATATTTCTAGGACATGTGGTGTCAGGAAAAGGAATTGCAGTAGACCCGGCAAAAGTTGAAATGGTAGTAAATTGGCCGAGACCAACGACACCCACTGAAATACGAAGTTTCTTAGGACTGGCTGGTTATTATAGGAGGTTCATTGAAGGATTTTCACGACTGGCAGGACCTTTAACTAAGTTAACCCGAAAGAATGTGAAATTTGAATGGAATGGGGAGTGTGAAAGGAGTTTTCAGGAGCTCAAAAGGAAATTGACTTCAGCTCCAATTCTGACTATACCTACTGGACTTGATGGTTTTACAGTGTATAGTGATGCATCTCACAAAGGACTGGGATGTGTGTTGATGCAGCATGGCAAAGTTGTAGCCTATGCATCCAGACAATTGAAACCCCATGAGCTGAATTACCCGACGCATGATTTAGAACTAGCAGCTATAGTGTTTGCCTTGAAGATATGGAGACACTATTTGTATGGGGAAAAGTTTGAGATTTATACAGTTCATAAAAGTTTGAAGTATCTGTTCTCACAAAAGGAGTTGAACATGAGACAAAGGAGATGGATGGAGTTGTTGAAGGACTATGATTGTGAGATAAGATATCATCCAGGGAAAGCGAATAGAGTAACAGATGCTCTTAATCGAAAGTCGGCTATGGAAATGGCTAGTTTGAGGATGGCAAAATGGGAATTGTTAGAATCTGTAGCAAACTCAGAGTTTAAATTGGAAATGGATTGTCTTACTGGTATGCTTAGTGCATTAAGGATTGAGCCGGAGATTATCCAGAAAATTAAAATCCTGCAAGAATCTGACCCAGAGATTTTGAAAGTGAAAGATGTTGTATCTTTAGGGAAAAGATCAGAATTTCAGATCTCTGATGATGGTATAGTAAGATGTCAATGACGACTTTGTGTTCCCGACAATGAAGAATTGAGGAAGGAAATTCTGTCGGAGACACATAAGAGTAATTATAGTATCCACCCAGGAAGTACAAAGATGTCCAGAAATTTGCGTCAGCAATTTTGGTGGAATGGTATGAAGGCAGATACGGCTAAGCACGTTTCTCAATGTTTGACGTGCCAGCAAGTGAAAGCGCAGCATCGTAAACCCGCAGGACTTTTGAGACCATTAGACATTCCAGAATGGAAATGGGAACATATAACGATGGACTTTGTGCAAGGATTGCCAAGGACATCAAATAGTCATGACTCAATTTGGGTGATAGTGGACCGTTTGACTAAATCGGCACATTTCTTAGCAATTCGCATGGACTACTCAATGGATAAGTATGTGGACATGTATGTAAGTCAAGTGGTACGCTTACATGGTGTTCCAGTGACCATTACTTCAGATCGGGATTCGAGGTTTACTTCGAATTTTTGGAGAAGTCTTCAAGTTGCATTAGGGACTAAGCTTCAATTTAGTACTGCTTTTCATCCCTAGACAAATGGTCAATTAGAAAGAGTGATCCAGATATTAGAGGATATGTTAAGAGCTTGTGCAATTGATTTCAAAGGAAATTGGGATGAAAGATTGCATTTAGTAGAGTTTGCCTATAACAATAGTTTTCAGAAAAGTATAGGCATGGCTCCTTATGAAGCCTTATATGGAAAGAGATGTAGGACTCCTGTCTGTTGGAGTGAAGTAGCTGAAAGGAAGTTGACAGAACCTGAACTGGTACAAGTTACCACTGAGGCTGTTGAAATTATCAGAGAGAGACTTAGAACAGCTCAGAGTAGACAGAAAGGCTACGCAGATAGGCGTAGAAGGCCTTTGGAATTTAGTGTAGGAGACCATGTATACCTTAAGGTAATGAAAGGAATATCTCGATTCGGGATGAAGGGTAAGTTAAGCCCTAGATTTGTTGGACCTTTTGAAATACTTGAGAGGATAGGAGATGTAGCTTATCGTTTAGCGTTACCTCCTAAGTTAGAAAATCTGCACAAGGAGACTTCTCAGTCTAAAAACATCTCTTAAAAAGATTTCCAAGTTGAAAATGGAAAATTCTAAATTGAAGCAACAGGAGACTTCTTGGAAAGAAAAGTTTGAAAATTTGAATAAAAGTTTTGTTGATTTGAAAGAAAACATAGATTCTCTTTCGAAGGAAAATGCTTTTTGAAAGAGGACATTTCAAATATCACAAAAAGGTTTTCAAAAGGATCTAAGAAGTTGGAAAATATTCTTTCTATTCAAAGACCTTATTTCAACAAATCTGATTTGGGTATGACTCTAGAAACCATTCCTCTAATTGATTTTCCAAAAGTAAAGGAAATAATCAAACAAAGATCTACAAAAACAATTTACAGAAATCATTTCCAAAGAGTTTTTGTAAAACCTGTCGGTCGAAGTGCTCTCAATTGTTCAAAGTGTAACAGCTCAGAAATTTCGAGAAGGAATGTCCCAAGGTTTGGAGACCTGTTAAGAGGGATTGGGCAAAGACTGTCTTTAATACTAATTCCCCTAGACCCAAGAAAATATCAAATGGTATTTGGATAGTGGCTGTTCGAGACACATGACAGGAGATTCAAGTTGTTCTATAAAGCTTGTTGAAATGAATGGTGGAAAAGTTTCTTTTGGTGGAAATAGCAAAAGAATAATTGTTGGTTGTGGAACTGTGAATATTGGAAGTCTCACAATTAACAATGTTTCCTTTATGGAAGGTTTAAATTACAATGTTCTCAGCATAAGTCAACTGTGCGATATTGGTTTCAAAATCAATTTTCAAGAAGGCATTTGCTCGGGAACAAGTAAATATTTTTCTCAATCTTTCACTGGACGAAGACATGGAAATACTCACCTTCTGGATATAAAACCAGAAAGCTCTCAGTGTCTAATTTCCATTCAAGATGAAGCAAATTTTTGGCATCGAAAGTTTGGTCATGTGAACATGAAGCAATTTGCCTAAATTTCCTCCAAGAAGCTTGTTCATGGTCTTCCCAATTTGGCTTATCAAAAGTTTGAATTATGCACGCCATGTGTTTTGGGAAAACATGTTAGAAATTCCTTTAAACCTATAAATCGAGTTTCTACTAATCGAGTTTTGCAACTTCTGCATATGGACCTCTTTGGACCAACCAGAACTCAAAGTATTGGTGGAAAGAGATACTTCCTAGTAATTATGGATGATTACTCTCGCTTTACTTGGGTTTACTTTCTGGCAAGTAAGTCTGAAATCTTTTCTCATTTTTCAAAGTTTGCCAAGAAAGTTCAGAATGAAAAAGGATATGCTATTTCAAGCATATGAACAGACCATGGAGGTGAGTTTGAAAATCAAGACTTTGCAAAATTCTGTGATAAATCTGGTTTCCAACATGTTTTCTCTTCTCCATATACTCCAGAACAAAATAGGGTTGTGGAAAGAAAGAATAAATCTTTATAGGAAATGACAAGAACCCTCTTAATTGAGAGTAATGTTTCATCTCGATTATAGGTTAAAGTAGTCTCTACAGCATGCTACATCATTAACAGAGTTTTCTTAAGACCTATTCTAGAGAAAACTCATTATGAAGTGTTTAAAGGGAAGAAGCCAAATGTTTCTTGCTTTCATGTATTTGATTGTAAGTGTTTTGTTTTGAAATATGCAAATGATCGAACTGGTAAGTTTGAAGAAAAATCAGACGAAGGAATTTTCCTTGGCTACTCAACCTCAAGCGAAGTTTATAGAGTATTCAACAAGAAGACTAAGTCTGTGGAAGAATCTATGAAGGTCAAGTTTCAAGATTTTATGCAGAATCAACTGAATCAAAATCAACTTGAAGAATCTGAATCTGCTCCAGATTTTATAAAGTCTACTTCCCCCGAAGTGGTTCAGACTTTTGAAGATGAACAACAAGATGAACCAGAAGATTCAACTGAAACAGAGGATCAGCAGACCCTCAAACCAACCAGCAACTAGAAGTATAAGTCAAGTCATCCCAAAGAACTCATCATTAGAAACATTGATGAAGGAGTTCGTACCAGATCCAAAAGGCAAGAAGAATCTAGTGCTTTAGCATTTGTTTCTGAGATTGAACCCAAAAGTATAGAAGAAGCCTTGACTGATGAAAGCTGTATTAAAGCTATGCAAGAAAGCTCAGACAGTTCAGCATCAACGATGTTTGGGAGCTAATTCCTAAATCTAAAGGTAAGTCTATTATTGGAACTAAATGGGTTTTTAGGAATAAAGTGGACGAGAAAGGAAAAGTGGTCAAGAACAAAGCAAGACTCATGGCCAAAGGATATACGCAAGAAGAAGGAATAAACTATGACAAGACCTATACACCAGTAGCGAGGTTAGAAGCAATAAGATTGTTACTTGCTTTTGCTTGCTATAAAAATTTCATGTTATTCCAAATGGATGTAAATAGTGCATTCATAAATGGATTCATCCAAGAAGAAGTCTATGTGGAACAACCACCTGAATTTGAAGATCTAAGAAAGCCAAACTCAGTCTACAGATTGAAAAAATGCTCTATATATGGATTGAAGCTAGCACCTCGAGCTTGTTATGAAAGGTTAAGTATATTCCTAACTCAAAATGGTTTCGTTAAAGGAAAGGTAGATACTACTTTGTTCATTAAAAGAGAAAGTAAAGATTTTCTACTTGTTCAAATTTATGTTGATGATATTATTTTTGGATCACCTAATGAAAATCTATGTAAGAAGTTCTCTAGATGTATGCATGATGAATTCGAGATGAGTATGATAGGTGAGTTAACTTTTTCTCTGGGATTGCAAGTTAAACAATCAAAGAAAGGAATTTTTATTCATCAAGAGAAGTATGCAAAAGATCTCATCAAGAAGTTTGGATTGGAGAATTGCAAAAGGACAGAGACACCAATGTCAAGTTTTTCAAAGTTGGATAAAGATGAAGGAGGAAAAAGTGTAGACCAGAAGCTTTACAGGAGCATTATTGGTTCATTTCTTTATTTTACTGCATCTAGACCTGACATTTTGTTTAGTGTTTGTATCTGTGCAAGATTCCAATCAAATCCCAAAGAATTTCATCTGAGTGCTGCAAAGCGCATCTTCAAATACGTTGCAACTACTCCAAAGCTAGGTTTGTGGTATTCCAAAGAAAAAGATTTCACACTCCTTCGATATTTAGACGCAGATTTAACAGGATGTAAAATTGATAGAAAAAGTACTTCTAGTACTTGTCAACTGTTGGGCAACAAGCTGGTATCTTGGTTTTCAAGAAAGCAGAGCACAGTAGCTCTTTCAACAGTTGAAGCAGAATATGTGGCCATTGGAAACTGTTGTTCTCAAATCTTGTGGATAAGGCAACAGCAATCGTGCACCAAGATCAAATGCGACAACACCAGTGCCATCAATCTCACGAAAAATCCAATTCTTCATTCAAGGGCAAAACATATAGAGATTCGACATAATTTCATTAGAGATCATGTTCAGAATGGAGAAGTTATAATTCAGTTCATTGACTTGAAGAATCAACTGGCAGACATATTTACAAAGCCACTAGAGAAAAGCCTATTTGAGTCTATTCGCGCCAGACTGAACATTATATCTTCTATTGGTTAAAGTCTAAAGGTGTTTAGACTTAGAATGACCAGAAGATACGTTTATAAGTTAATGCTTTCTCACAGTTAGTAATTTAATTTTAGGATGAAATTTTGAAATGATACATTGATTTTTTGAATCGCTATTTGCCTATTTTATTTTTAGGAATTATCTTTTTCGAGTTTTGAATTTATGGGAGTTTTACATTTTCGAAAAAGGCAATTTTTACTTTTTCCTTTATGACGATTCGTATACTCCGTTTCACCTTCTTTATATACTATTGAATTTCTTCTTCTCCGTTTACGCTCACAAACCCTAGAATACAAAAATCCTACTTTCTCACACTTTCTCTTATAGTTTAATCCAAAAAGATTTCACCTTTTTCAACGAGCGAGTTCGAGAAATCCTCCAAGACAGTGACAATGTCTTCTCAGAGGAAGTCTTCTAGAATTGCGAGTAAGGGACCACAGCATATGTGAGAGGGGCCTACGCACTTTGATCTAACCGAGGAAGAAGATTCTCCTTAGTAGCAGCGGCAAAATCAACAACATTCTCAACAGCGTCACTCTTCACAGCAAGGGACTCAAGTTCCTCCACAGCAACAAGTAGAAGAAGAAATCATTGAAGATGTTGAACTCGTAAGAACGCTGAAACTCGAATTTTTCTTTTAACTCTACTTTAAGTTAAAGGAGGGTGGTACTGCGATGACTTTCATCAATGAGTTTTTGCAAGAAAGAGGTTACAATAATGAAACTTTGTTATTGCAATCTATGGAAAGGATGGACATTGCGCCTGAAGGTTTGGCAAATAGGACTTTTGCCAACTTTCCAAGTGATCCGAGGTTTGGTACTTTTAATCAGCCAGAAAGGAAGGATGATGATGAAATGATGTACACAAATTTTCAACTTAGGATGGGCGTCATTGCAAATGTACGTGGTGAAGGAACGAGTTTATTTCGTTCTAAAGACTATTGGAAAACTTACTCGAAATTGCTAAAGAGAGGGGTGATGAACCCTTGAACTGTGGACTTTTATTTTCTTAACTCTTTGAAGGTGAAACTGAGGGAGAAGTTTGCTCTCCTTCAACTTGAACGATTTTGTTCAGAGACATCTATCGCCTACCCCGAATTGACTGCTTACTTCTATTCAAATCTGTCTATTCTAGATGCGAATTGATTTTGTTTTATGGTTAGGGACAAAGAATTTTTGGTGGATGTAGACACTTTGGCAGATGTGATTGGTGTGGAAAGAGGGAGTTTCCAACCAATAAGTGTGTCTATTGGTCACGCTACTTTGGCTCTTGTTCGGGACAGGTTTGCTGAGGGCATGATTTCTTACTCTAGAATGACTACCTCAAATATTTTGCTGCACAAGATAATGATCAACTGCATTAGACCCAAATCCACTTCAAAAACTGATGTCTCTTGCTCTGAAGCGAAGGTGATGCACACAATCAACATTGGGTACAAGTTCTCTCTGCCTTACACTATCCTAATGCACATGTATAGGACAGTTGTGAAGGATAAGGGACAACTCCCTTACTCTGCACTTGTTACTCGACTGTTCATACACTTTAATGTTCAAATTCCGACTACTCTATGTGTTCGAACCATTGCTCCAATGGTGATTGAACTGAAGATGGTTTCGAAAATGAGATTGAAGGAGCTTAATAAGATTCTGGAGCGCATGAAGGAGAAGTCACCAGTCAAAACTAAACAAGACTCTGCAGTGAAGAAGAGGAAATGCAAATAACCAATGAGCGTACCAATCAAGAAGAGGAGAACCCTTATCTTGCAAGATAAAGAAGAAGATGAGGACGACATCACTCTCTATGCTTTTGCCTTAAGAAATTTACAAAGCTTTGTCAGTTTTGATCAACCTGAGGACAGAGAGAACAGAGAAAGAGAAGAAACAGAGACGGAGAAGAGAGATGAAGGAAGAGAAGAAGAAAGACAAGAAGCAGAAGGAGAAAGAGAAGGAAGAAAAGAAGGACAAGGAGAATGAAGGGAAGCTGAAGAAGAAGAGGGTTATGAAGACTCTTTTGAGCCGACCTTTGCAATATCATTGTCAGAAGATTCCGAAAAGACTCGAAGTGGACCTGCTGGAGAAGCACAAGAGAAAGAACATCACTCAGGCGCTAATATCGACCAAGAAGAAGAAGAAGACTTTTCTTCTCCATCTGTGACCACAAAGATAGGGGGAGCTACTGATAAAAGAGGTACTTCTTCACCTGTTTTTACTAGTGATGTTAACAAATCTCAAGTAGATCCAGAGGATATTTATGCCTCTCAATATCCTGAAGATGATGTTGAAACATCCCCTCCAAGTCCTGGTGATCGAACTACTGATGTTCCCTCACATCTCAAGACTCCCGGAATTGATTCGGCTGGACTTAGTGCTACATCAAAACAAACAACAGACTTTCCAAGACTGCTGGAAATCCTTTTGGAATTAAAGGGTCAGCAATATGGTTTAGAGTTTGAAATGTGGAACTTTAAGAAAGCTTTCAAGTCCACTTCAGACTCTCTACAAGACCAAATACAAACCCTGAAACTTCAAGTGCAAGAAACTGCGAAGGGAGAGAACATTGAGCAGCTGAAGGAGACTTTGAAGAAGCTGGAGGAGACTGTCAAGTCTATGGGGGATTTCCAGATTGTTCGCATCCCCAAACAGCCATGATTTTTACCCAACTCTTTTTATAATCATTCTCCACTTTTTGCTGTTGACAAAAATGGGGAGAGTTTGTGTAGATTTGACTTGATCTATCCTTTTAGTACTTTTTGCTTAGTTTGATTTTGATGACCTTTTTTTGGACTTTGGTATTGTTTACTTTTTGGTTTTTGGATTGACTTTGGACTTTGATTGCTGTTTTGGATTTGAACCTTTTGACGCTTGAAGTAACTAAGCTTGTGATACTAATTGTGGCTGGATAGTTATTTATCTTATCTTGCAGGATTAACATGTTTTCTGTGGTTGCAGAATCAATGCTATCCAGGTCCTAATCAACTTATTTTTATAAGATATCATGTATTGCTTAAGTGTTGTTTTGCAGGTGAAAATTATTCAAATCTGCAGGAAAGTTTTGTCACCATGAAAAAAGGGGGAGATTGTTAGAGAAAACTCATTTATTGTTTTGAAGTTGACAAAACCTTTCCAAAAGTCTAATCTGAAGAACTCCAGACTCTACCGTTAAAGTCTGAATACCGCCATACTTTAGTTTATAAGTCTGCCCTTACTGACAGTTTCCAAACCGAAGAATGAAGATTTATCCAGATGAGGGATTATCTTCAAAGATTCGATTCTTATGATTTATGGATGACATTATGGCTAGATATAGCATCTACTTGATTGATTATTCTTATTGGAATCAACTCCGATATGAAGATCTTTTAAAAGACGAAGTATACTTGGAAGGTTCTACTTATGGAAATCAAGATCCTGATTGTATGGGCAAACATGATTGACGGACTTTCATCACAAATCATCTAACGACTCGAGATCACCTTAATTGATTCTGTCCAATGGGTAGATTGGAAGGATGCCTTTGGAAAGTGCCAACGGTCGTAAATGCATGAAGGAGTATTTAAGGCGGACTCTCTAGTTGTTCGAAGAAGTGTGCGAAAGAAAAATTTTAAAGGCTGAAGCTTTCTAGTTCATTGCTTTTCATTCATTGAGCTCAAAGTTGTATATAAAAGAGAGAAACACATAGTGAGACTTTGTGAAAGAACAATAGAGACTCTTCACTGAGAAAGTCGAAGATCACAAGTTGTAAAATCTCTTTTGATTTATAGTGGAATTTAGCCAGTGGGCTGTCAGCACGGGATAGTGGACGTACGCTTGGTCTAAGCCGAACCACTATAAACCTTGTGTTCCTATTCTCTTTCCTTAACTCCTTACTTTTATTCATAGCTTTATATAATTGTTTAAAGCTGATTACGTCCTTAGTCTATTATTTTCTAAAGGCAATTTACTTCTACTAAGTCTTACAAAAAATTTTATTTACACCTATTCACCCCCTTCTAGGTGTTTGTACTAGCCCTTTCACTAGTTACATCGACCACCGAGGGCTTACGGATTTCTACAATAGGTTTCATCTTTTTTTTATACTCATCGTCAGAACCAAACTCGGTTAACAGCATTAACTGTCCCCAAAGGAACTTCTTTTGAGCCAAGTAATTAAGTGAAAGAGGAAAAAGAACAAGTGAAAAAAGATCATAAATCTCTACAAGCTATCATGAATGACAGTGCTGACCTCAAAAGGGCAGAGCACAATCTTGAGAAGCAGAAGGTGGCAATTGAAAAGAGACTAGAGGAAGTTCGCTAGAGCCAGAAGCTGGAAACCAAGTTCAACGGTAGATCCTAGAGTGAAGATCGATTACGCAAATCTATAGCTGTTCTTAAAGAGATGAAGGCAGAAGATTATGCTTGTGCGATTAAATTCAGAATGTCGTTGTGCTATCAATGAACACCTAAACCAGAACCTTGGTTTCGACCAACTCATGTGTAATCTTCAGCAAGATGTAAAATCTTTTTTGTACTCAAAGCCTTCGAAAGGAAATCACTTCTTTTAGAATTTTACTTTGCAATGTCTTCATTCTTAACTTCCTGTATTGTGCGCCAAACAGAATTATGGCGGGATCTTCAAATACCACGGACTCATCCACATCCCTCAAATGTAGGATAGCGGGTCAAGTTAGTTATCCTTGAGGCCTATTTATACCCAGTAATCCTGTTTTTTTACCAACACTTCTACTCATACACAATCGTAGGTTGTTCTCAAAATTCCATAGGCACTAAAGCGACTTCACACTTATTACGCTTAGATGTACTCTGTGTCCATGAGGAGAAGGGAAAGGTCTCATTGATATTTATGGACCAAAGTACCAAGACTAGTTATATTACCTTGAATCCTCATCTTAAACTCTTGCCAATATTACCTTGGGTCTTCATCTTAAACTCTTGCCACCTCCGTCTCTTTTTGCAGAATGCTTTCCTCATCATTATGAAGAAATTTTGCCCATACACCAGTCTTCGATATGTGCTTTTGCTTGGTCATCCCAAAATTATTGTTTCTGCTCCTATCGTTTTGTTAACAATTAATTTTTTAACTAGTACAAGAGGCTAAAGGAGGAAGTCTCAAGCATATGGAATGATGCCAAGATCAATGATTGTTTGAAGTTCTGTTGTATGTCTATTGACCCTCTGGAGTATGGGCTAATTGGTAGCTTCTACCGTTTCTAATCGCCTTCGACTAATTGTTTTTTCCCTCTAACTGGTCCAGTGATCGTCACTTTGCTAGATATGTGGTCTTTCATTGCTTGTCTCCATTTGTCGAATTCGACGTTACACCCCGAACCTCGAGCGCGCGCACAACCCTCTACAGTCGATATAATTGCGATGTACCCAGGACGCGTCACCGACCCTTTCATTTTAATACGCATGTGGAAGCGAATACAAAACCCCTTACAACAAACAACATGGGATAGGAAAGCAGGGCATCATTTCACAAAAGCCAACTTTTATAAACAACGGGGTTTAGTTACAAAACGAGTCTAGTCAAAAGGCTACAGCAGGTCGGCTCTTAAAAAGAAGTTGTCCTATGATCTACTAGTCGGACACATATGCCAATCCTTCAAACTCCGCCTCCACAGACTCCGGGGCTTCGGTCCTCCACAACCATCATTTACAGGCCTAAAAAGATAAGCCTACAACGGGGTGAGACATTGTCTCAGTAAGTTCACCCCCTAAACCCTTATTAGGAAGAAAAGACACTCAGAGGTGGCCTAGCCACACAACACAGAGGACTTATGTTGCCTCCGTTCCTTCCTGCACGTTAGCACAATTCAATAAACAATCATCGAATCACAACATCACATCAATCAAGAATTCCGATCGAATCATTGATCAATCAACTCAGTTGATTACGTGTCAACGAGACGTTTCCCCGGTCATCTCACTTACTCAACCCCAATGCTGAGTTACTGCTTAGCGAACACGGCCTACTAAATCTTTAGCGGTAATGCTGAATTACGGCTCAGCGGCACGACCTAGATTAGGTGGTAATACTGAATTACAGCTCAGCAGCACGATCGATTCCAAGCTCGGCGGTAATGCTAAATTACGACTTAGCGGCACAACCGATTCCCAATTCGGTGGTATCTTGATCTAACTCACAACAGCATGCCCAACAACTCTCAAATGCCCCACAATCACACAAAACAACATTCAATCGAACAATCAACAATCAATTGCATAAATCACCCAATTCACATATACAACATGCAATTTCATAACTCATCATCAAATGACCAATTCAACATCCAATTCCAAAATCTAACCATACCATAGCAGTCAGAACGCATTTCTTAATGATTGACCGTTCTAGTCGAATTTCCGGAAAATATAATTAAATAAATTCCAAAATTTAAAATAATTAAATATTAAATAATATAATTAAATACTATATAATTTAAATAAATAAATAATTAAAAGTATAATTAGGATTACATTAATCCAATCGCATAATTAGACTAATTAATCCATCTGTTAAACTAATCCAACCCTTAATCTAATCCATACTTAATTAAGCTAATCTAAACACCCCTTAAGCACGATTAACCTCCTAATCAAGGTTTAATGAGTAAACTCACTGGATTTGCGTGCCGGTGAGTTCACGGCGACCACAACGCGGAGGTGAGTGACAATCCTTCTAGCGGCAACACCAACGGAGGCCGAAAAAGGCTTGGAAAAGCTTCATGAAGCCTCACGACTTTGCTGGTCCACGGCTTCTATTCTTGGCTGGAAGGGGCTGCGCCGGTGGCTATTTTGGTGTGGAAATAGCAAGAGAGGGAGCCGGACAGCAGTGGCTGCCTGGGCAGGCTTTCGGCGACCATGACGGCGGCGTACGGTGGCCAGGCGAGCTGCTGGGCTTGCGGGTAGAGGCGAGACAACGAGTTGGGCACACGGAATGGCAAGACGATGGCACGACGTGCGGCTAGACGTGCGACGAGCTTCGGCTGGCGTGTGGTGGCTAATTGGTGGTCAGACGGTGGCTTGACGGCAAGGGAAGAAGCTGGCCGGTTCTCTCTCATTTTCCAAGCTTTCTCTCATTCAACAACAATGGAGAAAGCCACCAAATGAGGAAGAAGAAGGCTGCTGCAAGAGGGGGACCCCAAGGTGGCTCACAAGCCTTCAACACTTGTCAATTTCTCCTCTCTCTTGCCCCCACCATGGCCGGCCCACCCCTCAGCCCTTTTCCTCTCCTTAGCTTCCTCAAGAAGCTTGCCAAAGTGTCCAAAATGTTGTGTACCCCATGGCATACGAATTTTGGACATTTGTACATCAAATCCATTCAATCTTCTTCCAAATGAGTCAAATTGAAGTCCATAAATTCAACCAATGTAACCACACTTGATTTCACATTTTTCCTTATCCATTGAACCATCTTCGATGTCAAAAGCGCGACCAAAAACGGGCCTATGAATTTTCCCGATGCAATTCCGCCAAATCTTGATTTTTCGTCGAAAATCTCGGTTTGTAGAAAAATCTTCAGAGGATGAGTCGACGCTCCTAAAATGACTTGTGACATAACAGAACTCTCAATTTCTGAATTCGAGTTCGATTTTACAGTTAATTTCAATCTGGCGCGATTTTAGCGCATCCTAATCTACCGGGTAGCTTTTAGGAATTTTTTGTGCAATTGACATGTGGTTGATTGTTTTCGAGCCACAAAGTGCATCTTCGACACATTGGCGACTCTCGGTTATCATAAAAATCTCAATGTTTCAAATACGAACACAGTCTACCAAAACGACAGAGAAATCGGTCTAGTGCCGATCGACAAGATTTGTGCAATCAGGTGGAATCACCCACACTTAATCACATGCCTTTGTCAAGTCGACCTATCTCCGGTCTCTAATCGGTATGTGCCATAATGACCCTTGCAGATTAGTACGGTCGAGCAGTCGTTTCCTGGTTGAATTCACAAGTCTATTGCGTTTAGATTCCTTAACGGTTTCACCTGATAGACTAGTTATCCCGTGAGTGATCAGCTCAGGAAAAAGAACTATATGCGCGTCGATGAAAAGCCCAATTTATTCAATTGAAATTAGAACCTGAAATTTAGGATGTCATAACTCTTCCACTCTTATAAAATTTTCGTTCTCGAAATTTAAACCTTTACAAATCTTAAACAAAAAGGTGGGGGTACAATCGTCTCATCGACTCTTCACTCTCCCAGGTTGCTCCTTCAGTCCCGTGGTGTTGCTAGACTACTTTGACCAATGGGATGGTCTTTGCACGCAGAACTTGCTCTTTTTTGTCCACGATCTGAATTGGGCGACACTCGGTGGTCCACGTCCAACTCCTCAAAGTTAAGCACGTGGATCGGGTCAGGCTCATACTTCCTCAACATTGACATGTGAAAGACGTCATGCACTTGCGCTAGCTTCGACGGTAATGCAAGATGATATGCTAGGATCTCAATTCTTTCAAGAATCTCGAAGGAACCTACGTACCTCGAACTCAGCTTTCCTTTCTTGCCAAAGCGCGAAGTTCCCCTCATTGGTGACACTTTCAGAAAAATGTGATCACCAACTTGGAATTCCAATGGCCTTTGACGCTTATCTGTGTAGCTCTTCTGGCAGCTTTGAGCGGTCTTTAATATGTCCCCGATCATTGCGACGGCATCCACTGATTGCTGAACCAACTCTGGGCCTGTAATCTTTCTTTCCCCAACTTCATTCCAACACACTGGTGTTCTACACGCTCTGCCATACAACACTTCATAAGGAGCCATCTGAATGCTCTGCTGATAACTGTTGTTGTAGGCAAATTCTACAAGATGAAATTGTTCTTCCCGACTTCCTTTAAAATCCAGTACATAAGCTCGCAGCATATCTTCAAGGGTCCGGATTGTCCTCTCAGGCTGGCCATCCGTCTGAGGATGCCGTATTGTACTGCAACTTCGTACCTAAAGCACTCTGCAAGCTCTTCCAAAACATAGCTGTGAATCTTGGGTCCCGATCTGAGGTTATCGTAACCGACACTCCATGCAATCGAACTATCTGGCGCACGTACAACTCAGCGTGCCTATCCAAGTCAAGATCCTTTCGCATTGCAATAAAGTGAGCCGACTTTGTCAACCTGTCGACTATTACCCAAATAGAATCATTACCTCTCTAACTCCTTGGTAATCTGGTCACGAAATCCATCGTGATATGCTCCCATTTCCATTATGGGATCTTAAGAGGTTGTAGAAGTCCTCCCGGCTTACAATGTTGAGCTTTGACTTGCTGACACGTCAAACACTTGGTGACATGTTTGGCGATGTTCGTTTTCATACCAAACCCCCAATAGTGTTGATACAGGTTCTGATACATCTTGGTACTTCCATGATGAATGTTGTAACTGCTACGATGAGCTCTTGATAAAATATTCTCTATAAGCTTCACATCGTCAGGTACAACCAATCGTCCTCGGAACTTCAGTGTTCCATCATCAGAAACCTGAAAGTCAACTTTTCTCTATTTGATATCCTCTTGCAAATTTTTTTGAACATCTGGGTTTATCGGCTGAAATAGCTTGATCCTGATTTGCACATCCGGCTCAATTATAAGTGTAGCCATAAGATGAGAAAGATGGCCTACCTTAAATTTGAGAACCGAATCCCGAGCTCTCTCGAGTAGGTTTCACTCCTTAACCAACATATGAGCAACTGAAGACTTTCGGCTCAACGCGTCGGCGACCTTATCCGCCTTTCTTGGGTGATATAAAATATCACAATCATAGTCCTTCAGAAGTTTCATCAATCGACGTTGTCTCATATTCAACTCCTTTTGAGAGAATAGGTACTTGAGACTTTGATGGTCCGTGAAGATCTGGAATCTTTCCCCACACAAATAATGTCTCCAAATCTTCAACGCAAATATGATTGTTGTGAATTTCAAGTCATGCATCAGGTAGTTTAGTTCATGAGGTCTCAACTAGCGGGACGTGTATGCAACAACTCTATCATGTTGCATCAGCACGCAACACAGTCCTTTGAACAACGCATCACTATAGATCTCATATCCTCTAGGACCATATGGAATCATCAGCACAGGTGCGGTAGTCAGCTTTTCTTTAAGCTCTTGGAAACTACACTCGCACTTGTCTGTCCACACAAACTTCTCTTCTTTCTTCAGGAGTCTTGTTAAAGGCGATGCCAAGGCTAAAAATCCTTCAACAAACCATCTGTAGTAACTTACCAAACCCATAAAACTTCTAATCTCTGTCACGGTAGTCGGTCTCGGCCAGTTAATAACTGCTTCAATCTTGGATGGGTCCATGGAAATTCCTTTGCCTGAAATCATGTGGCCTAGGAACGCAACACGAGTCAGCCAAAACTCGCATTTGCTAAACTTAGCATACATTTATGAATCCTCAAGGTCTGGAGCACTAATCTCAGATGATTCTCATGCTCCTCAGCACTTCTCGAATACACTAGAATATCATCGATGAACATGATCACAAACTGATCCAAATATTCCTTAAATACTCGGTTAATTAAATCCATAAAAGCAGCTGGAGCATTCGTCAACCTGAACGGCATCATAGTGAACTCGTAATGACCATACCGAGTACAAAATGCCGACTTTAGAATGTCCTCCTTCCTAATCCTCAGCTAATGATATCTTGTCCTCAAGTCGATTTTTGAAAATATCGACGCTCCTTGTAACTGGTCAAACAAGTCATTGATTCTTGAGAGTGGATACTTGTTCTTGATCGTCACTTGATTGAGTTGTCGATAGTCAATGCACAAGCGCAACGAATCATCATTCTTCTTTACAAATAGAATTGGTGCTCCCCAAGGCGATGCACTGGGACGTATAAATCCCTTATCCAACAACCCTTGCATCTGCACCTTTAGTTCCTTCGATTCTGATAACGCAATTAGGTAAGGAGCCTTAGAAATTGGCTCTATCCCGGGTGCTAACTTAATCACAAACTCAATTTCTCTCTCTGGCGGCAATCCTGGCAATTCCTTCGGGAAAACACCTGGAAATTCTTGCACAACTGAAATATCTTCGATCTTCAACTCCTCAACTGTCATATTCACGACAGTTGCTAGGTAACCTTGATAACCCCCGTCTAACAAGCGGGTTGCCTCTTGTGACGAGATTAGGGAAATTGAGGGTCCTCCTCAGTTCCCTACAAACTCGAAGCTCTCACCCTTTAATGGGTTAAACTGAATCAACTTGTGATAGCAGTCCATTTTAGCTTGTTGCTTGATGAGCCAGTCCATGCCAATTATCAAATCAAAGTCATACATGGCTAGGACTAACAAGTCTATTTCCCCTCTCACTCACCAATCACTAACTTGCAATTAGAACAACACAATGTAGACAACACATTATCCTTTAACAGTGTAGATATGCTAACAACAGATTCCAGCAACTCAGGACTTAATCCTATCAACTTAACAAATTGCTCGGCAATAAAGGAATGTGTTGCTCCCGGGTCAAACAAAGCATAAGCAGCATAGTTGTTCATCAAAACCGTACCTGTGATCACGTTAGGCGCATCCTTAGCCTGATCTTTAGTGATAGCGTAAATTGTCCCTTGAGCCGAGGGTCTGAGCTATCCACCCTGCGGTGCGTTTTGCGGTGCAAGTCCCCTGATTTGACCCAACGGTAGTGATGGTAGCAACTATTGAGGTCTCCCCTGTCTTCTGGGACAGTTCTTGACTATGTGACCCGGCTGGCCACATCCATAGCAAGTACCCGGCCTAGATTGGCATGGGGCTGATCCATGTCTCCTTCCACACAAGCGACACACGCCAATCTGGCTAGACCCTACCTTTCTAACTCCACCCTTCCTGTTGGGTGGGACTTGGAACCTTCCTCCGATCATAGGCCTCTTCCCATGTCGGATCCCTTCTCTGTGCGAACTGAACCTCGACCCAAATGAGGCAGCTTGCTCATTCAAACTCCTTTCTAATAACTGGGCTCAATTATATACCTTCTAGTAATCTTTCAAATCAAATGGCACCAATGGCTGTTTTAGTTCTTGTCGAAGGCCATTCCTGAACCTTTGAGCCTTATCCTCTCGATCCTCGATTAACCTCGAAGCATACTTAGAAAGCTCCACAAATTTGACCTCATACTGGTCAACCGTCATAGTCCCTTAGCAAAGACACTGAAACTCCTCCATTTTCTGCTCTCGGGCACTTCCTGAAAAGTATTTATCATTAAACACTCTAAGGAAGGTGTCCCACTGTGGGACTACTCTTCCCGGAAACACTATCTCTCTGGTGGCTCTCCACCAGGTATTGGCGTTGCCTTGTAGTTGATAGACTACTAGGATTACTTTCTCCTCTTCATTGCACCTCGAAGTGCAAACGCCTTATCCAAATCTTGAATCCAAAGAGAGGTAGTCTCTGGATCTCCGGTACCCGTGAACCTTGGTGGGTTCAGCTTTAAGAATTGCTCCACTAACTTGTGGATCAGTCTCTCCTTATCCATCACTATGTTCCCAGCTAGAACATTGGCAAGTGCGGCGACAGGAGCGGCAGTGGCTGCAGTAGCGGCGACTTGAGTGGCGGTTGCAATGGCAGCGGTGAAGGCGACGGCTTGGTTCTGGGCCTGTTGCCCCATCATTTCTCTCATTGCATCCAAAGCCTAGGTGATCCCGACTGTTCCCAAATCACCAGGGGCTGCTACCTCAGCACCAACGAGGGGTGGTGCTACACCACTAGCACTAGCCTCAGCTGGCGCTCTACCACATCCTCCTTGGGTGCCGACCCTCGTTGGTGTCCTACCCCAAGTTGCAAGACTGATGGTACGCTTCCTATGAGTCCTCTATTCCTGATCACTCATGGCTCAGTTCTCGACTGAAACCTGCTTCCAATTCCAAACAAAATTAGAAGTTGAGCGATCCACACAACAAACAATTTTACCAAACAGTTATCATAGACATGCACCAGCATGAATTTAAAAGCCATTCCTACTAACTATTCTATAAACCATCGCACCTTATCACTATAATCTCTAAACCATGCTCTGATACCACTAAACGGGGATGTCATGCCCCGATTCTTCAAACACGTGCCCATCCCTGCTTGGTCGATATAATAGCGACATCCCATGATGCATCGCCGACTCACTCATTTTAATATGCATGCGGAAGCAATTAATAAATCCCCAGACAACAACAATATGTCATAGAAAAGTAGGGCTACAAATTTTTCAAAGCACAACATGCTTATATATATACATACATATATATATATATATATATATACATACATACATATATATATACATATCAAGCCATGTTATTTACAATATCAAACTTTAAAAGCAGGATCTACAAAATAGGGGGTTTTTTTAAGTGCTATAGGCACACTAGGCAGTCAAGTCCTCCTCTGAAAACGTCAGGGATCCTGGATCCGACGGACTCGAGTCCACCACTGAACCACCAGAAGAATCTACGGTGCCTTTCCCAAAAGCAACCTCAAACACGTACCGAGGTACCTCAGATTCCGATATGGGGCCCTCTCTCTATCCATTCCACTCTCGGCAGTACCATGATCGGTAATGATGGGGCACCTCACAGGATAGACCCACATCAACCCAGACCACAGACTGCACGAGTGCGTATTCCCACCCCCTAGGGTCCCCAGGCATCGTAATATAAGTTACCTGTTCCCTGATCTGCTTCGGTCGTCCAAAATGCTCGGGAGGAGCTGCCATCTAAGGGCCTAAAAATATTATCCCACAACAGAGTGAGACAATGTCTCAGCAAGTTCAACCCCCTAAGCCCCAACTAGGAAGAAAATACGCCCAAAGGGCTGCCTAAGCACAATCACAAGTCAGAGAGCTTACCTTGGCCTCAGTCCCTTCCTGCAAGTCAATACAATAAACAATTCATCGAATCACATCATTACATTAACTCAAGAAATTCATATCGAATCATTGATCAATCGACCTAGTCTATTCCAAGACAACAGGACCATCACATGATCAATTCAATTATTCATCCATAACTCTAAATTACGGCTCAGCGGACACGGCCTACTAAATCTTCAGCAGTGGATCATGGCTCAATGGCATAACCTAGATTAGGTGGTAATCACGGCCCAATAGGCACAACCTATGTTAAGTGGTAATCACGGCCCAATGGGCACAACTGATTCCAAGTTCGGTGGTAAATCACAGCCCAGTGGGCACGGCCTATTTTAGGCGGTAAATCACGGCCCAGTGGGCACAGCCATACTTCGGTGGTTTTCTTGACCTAACTCATAACATCATGCCCAACAACTTTCAATAGCCATCTTATTACGATTATAGACCATCACACGATTAATTACATATGGCCAAGGACGTAGCATTCCACTCTCAAATCCCTCAATTAACAAAACATCTTGGCTGAATTCTCTCGTATTAAGGGTACTTGATAAAAGTAATCGTGTGTGGGTACACGGTTGGCCCCAGCCAAAAATATAATATCTTTACTTTCAAAATTCCCACCATTTTTATAGTTAATAAAAACATTTTTGGCACCATAAACCGACGCCCGTTGATTTTCTAATTAATTACTGAAATAAATAAATTTTTGGATAAATACCCCAAAATTGCCAATCACACTCAATTTGCATTAAATAACAGCCAAATAAATAAATCAACCACACCATTGCAATCAGCATAAAATTCCGATCACCGGCTATTCCGGTCTAATTTTTGAAAAATAAATAAATAAATAAATAATTACGGAAATCAATTAATAAATGCCAAAAATGCAACTTAGGCCTGTAAAGCCTAATTAAAAGTCGAGACAGGTTTGAAAAAATCGATCTAACCTCCTAACACACATTAACGACTAACTAATTCACTAATCTATTCTAACTAATCACCTAATCTTAGCTTAGCCTAAACTAAACAACCCTAAGTGTCATTAAATTACTAAGCAGGGATTACTGAGTTAAACTCACTTGATTAATGATCCGCTCGGATCAAAACGACAGGGATGCGACGAGGGGCAAGAAACTTAAAAGTGGGCTCGCCAAACGGGGTCGGGAATGGTCCGGGACGGCCCAAATAGTGGCTGGAATACCCACTAGTTTCGGCCTCTATTCAGGGGCTGCAGAAGCTGGACGGTGGCTCGACTGAGGTGGAGATGGGCGAAAGAGGCAGGCGCGGGCCTAGGTAGAGGCTTCACGGCGGCTGGCGGGCGGTCCTACGACTCCGGCGGCGGTGGGGGAGTTGCGACTGGCTCTAAGGATGTCCTGGGCTCACGGCTGAAGCGGGATGGTGGCCAGGGATGGCAAAGACGCGCGCAAGGCTAGCGCGGTTCGTGAACAGGGTGCGACGGCATTGCGGCAGTCAGACGGTTGGCTGGGCTGCTCCGATAGCTTACTGGCTTATCTCCTCTACTCTCTACGGTTTTTGAAGCTCCAAGGGCTAAAAATGGAAGGTTGCTCGATCAGTTTGGGGGGGAGGAAGGGGAAAGGGGACCAACTTGCTTTGAACGATCCCATGTGCTCTGTTCCTATCTCTTTGTCTCCCTTGGTGAGGTCCACCATACCCAGCTGGAATCCTCAGTCAAAAGGAGCCACCAAACTTGTCTTGAAAGCCAAATTAGAGGGTCCAAAGGTTGTGCCCATGGGGGGCTACGAATTTTAAAACATTTGGCTCAATTTGACTTCAATTTCTCCTTGAATCAACACAAATCGGCTCTCATAAATTCCATTATCGAATTAACGGTCAAATTGATATTTTTCATCGCCAATAGAACCCACTTGCTTCCTAATTTCGCAATCAAAAACGGTCATCGGAAATTTCTGGGCAAAAACGACCCTACCTCGACTTTTTCCCAAAAAGTCTCGGTTTGTAGAAAAATCTTCGAAAACTGAGTCGACGTTCCTAAAATGACTTGTGACATTATAGAACTTTCAATTTCTGAAATCAGATTCAAATTTGCGATTAATTTCAATTTGACCTAGGCTACCAGATAGCTTTCAGAACTTTTTAGTACAAATGACCCACTATTGATTTTCTTCGAGCCACAATGAACCTCTTCGACACATTGGAAACTCTCGGTGGTCGTGAAAGTCTCGAGGTTTCAAATACGGACACAGGATACCAAAACGACAGAAAAATCAGTCTAGTGCCAATCGACGAGAATTTTGTAATTTAGTGGAATCACCCACGTTTAACCACACATCTCAGTCGAATCGACCTATCCCTGATCTCTAATCGAATTTTAACTGTGCCATAATGATCTCTACAGATAAGCACGGTTGAGTAGCTGATTCGTGATCGAATCCTTAAGTCTATTGCATTAAAATCTCTTAATGACTTCCCCGAATAGTCTAGTTATCTCACGAGTGATCAGCTCTAAGAATAGCACTATATGCACGTCGATGAAAGGCCCGATTTATTCAATTGAAAACAGGATTGAAAATCCAAGATGTCACACTACTTCCCCTAAAGAGGTTCAGACTTCTGAAAAATAGCAACAAACAGATCAAGAAATTTCAACCAAAGCAGAGGATCAACAAACTTTCAAACCAAGTAGCAACTGGAAGCACAAGTCAAGTCATCCCAAAGAACTCATCATTGGCAACATTGATGAAGGAATTTGAACTAGATCCAAAAAGCGAGAAGAGTCGAGTGCTCTAGCACTTGTTTCTGAAATTGAGTGAAAAAGTGTAGATGAAGCCTTGTCCGATGAAAGTTGGATAGAAGCTATGCAAGAAGAGCTCAGACAGTTCAGCATCAATAATGTTTGGGAGCTGATTCCAAAACCTAAAGGTAAATCTATAATCGGGACAAAATGGGTCTTCAGGAACAAGATGAACAAGAAAGGAAAAGTCGTCGGGAACAAATCAAGACTCATGGCCAAAGGATATACACAAGAAGAAGTGATTGATTATGACGAGACCTATGCACTAGCGAGGTTATAAGCAATTAGATTATTACTTGTTTTTGCTTGCTATAAAAATTTCAGGTTATTCTAGATGGACATCAAAAGTGCATTCCTTAATGGATTCATTCAAGAAGAAGTCTATGTGGAACAACCACCAGGAATTGAAGATCCAAGAAAGCTAGAATCAGTCTATAGACTGAAAAATGCCTTATATAGACTGAAGCAAGCACCTCGAGTATGGTATGAAAAGTTAAGTAAGTTTCTAATTCAAAACGGTTTTGAAAAAGGGAAAGTAGATACTACTTTGTTCATAAAGAGAGAAGGAAAAGATTTTTTTACTGGTACAGATTTATGTGGATGATATTATCTTTGGTTATCCTAATGAAAATCTATGCAAGAAATTTTTAAAGTCTATGCAGGATGAATTCGAGATGAGCATGATGGGTGAGTTAACTTTCTTTCTGGGATTGCAAGTCAAACAGTCGAAGAAAGGTATATTCATTCACCAGGAGAAATGTGCCAAAGATCTAATCAAGAAATTTGGGTTAGAGAATTGCAAAAGGACAGAGACACCTATGTCAAGTTCCTCGAAGCTGGACAAGGATGAAAAAGGGGAGAAAGTAGATCAGAAGCTTTACAGAAGCATGATCGGTTCTCTTCTTTACCTTAATGCATCTAGAACTTACATTTTGTTTAGTGTTTGCATATGTGCTAGATTTTAGTCTGATCCCAGAGAATCTCATTTAAGTGCTGCAAAACGCATCATTAAATATGTGGCGACTTCTCCAAAGCTGGGTATGTGGTATCCAAAAGAATGAGACTTTGCTCTTCTTGGATATTGAGATGCTGATTTAGCAGGTTGTAAAATGGATAGAAAGAGCACTTTTGGAACCTATCAATTGCTGGGAAATATGCTGTTATCTTGGTTCTCAAGAAAGCATAGTACTGTAGCTCTATCAACAGTAGAAGCAGAATATGTGGCTCTTGGGAGCTGTTGTTCTCAGATTCTGTGGATAAGACAATAGTTAAGAGACTTTGGGATTGAAGAATCATATACTGAGATCAAATTTGACAACACCAGTGCCATTAATCTCACTAAGAACCCAATTCTTCATTCAAGGGCGAAGCACATAGAAATTCGACATCGCTTTATATGAGATCATGTTCAAAATGGGGAGATAATGATTCAGTTCATTGATTCAAAGAATCAGCTAGCAAACATCTTCACAAAGCCTTTGAAGAAAAATCTATTTGAGTCTATTCGCACCAAATTGAATGTTATTTACCCTATGGAGTAAAGTTTCAAGCTGGCCAAACTCAGAATTTCCAAACGCTACTTCAGTAAGAGAATGTCTCAAATCCAAGTATTTTATCTTTGGAATAAAAATGTATGTTTAACTGAATCCTTGTTTTCCTTTAGAAGTTATCTTCTTTCGAATTTTTGAATTTTGGCAATTTTTTATTTACAGTTTATTTCAAAAAGGCAGTTTTGTTTTTCCTTTTGACGATTCGATTATTTTTCTTTGTGACCTTTCATCTTCTTTATGTACCCTCTTATATTTCTTTCAAGCACTTCTTTTCAAAACCCTAAAAAAAAAAATCAGACTCTCCACTCTCTCATCTCTACTCTCTCGACTCTACTCTTAAGTTTGTTCCGCAAATTTCCATCTTTTCACTCGAACTTGTCTAAGAAATCCTCATAGCCTGCAAGAATGTCTTACCAAAGGAAATCTTCCCAGATTGCAAGCAAGGGGCCTAGGAATGTGCCAAAAGGGCAGACACATTTTGATCTTATAGAAGAAGACTCTCCTCAACACAACCCGAAATACACTTCGCTGAATCCTCCTCATGAACCATTGGAAGAGGAAGTTGAGCAAGATGTTGTTCCTCTCCGTACCTTGACTCCCCAGGTTCTGTTCAAGTTTTATGATCATATGAAAAAGGGTGGTTTGCCAATATCCTTTATTACTGATTTTATAAGAGAGCATGGTTATAAGAATGAAACGTTGTTTCTAAGAACGATGGAACGTTTAGGGATAGCAAAGAAAGGAGCAGCAGTTGAGGCTTTCCTTAACTTTCCTGTCGATCCTCGTTTTAGGTCTTTCAATCAGCCCGAAAGCAAGGACGATGATGAGAAAATGTATTCGAATTTTCAACCGAGGATGGGCATTGCTGCTAAAATGCCTAGTGTAGGAATGAAGCTTTGTCGTTCTAAGGATCATAAAAGGGCTTACACCCAGATGTTGAAAAGAGGGGTGATGAACCCTCGATCGGTTGACTTTGACTTTCTAGACTCGATCCATGTGAATTTGAGGGAAAAATTGGCTTTCCTTCAACTTAAAGACTTCTGCTCTGAGACAACTATTGCTTATCCGAAGTTGACTGCCTTTTTCTATTCAAACATTTCTTTTCTTAACTGGAGTTGCTTCAAATTCACTATGAGTGATAAAGAATATCTAGTGTATGTTGACATTTTGGCTGATGTTATTGGGGTGGAAATGAGTGGTTTCCAACTAATAAATGTCTCCGTTGGTCACGCAACAAGCTTTCTTGTTAGGGACAGACTACCCGAAGGAAGCATCACTTACTCCAAATGACAGCCTCAAACGTCCTGCTACACAAAATTGTCATAAACTACATAAGACCAAAGGCTGCTTCAAAAACTGATATTTCTCGATTCGAAGCATGGCTTGTGCTTGCTATCTCCAATGATATGAAGTTCTCACTCCCTCATACTATCCTAATGCATATGTATAGGACTGTTATGAAGGATAAGGGACAACTGCCTTTACGATGGTTATAAAGCTGTTCAGACACTTTCAAATCGAGTTTCCGGCCTCTTTCTGCTCTAGAACTGTTGCTCCTATGGTTATAGGACTGAAATGGTTTTGAAGATGAGGCTGAAAGATCTAAACAAAGCTATAGATCGCTTGAAGAAGGAATCTCCTAGCAAAACCAAGGAAGAATCTACTGCAAAGAAGAGAAAAGGCAAGGAAATTGTGAAAGAACCAGTCAAGAAGAGAAGATCCCTCATCCTACAGGACGAAGAGGATGACGATGATCTTACCATTTCTGCCTTGGCCTTGAAAAATCTTCGAAGTTTTGTTGGTTTTGAGCAACCTAAGGAGATAGAAGAAGAAGGGAGAGCAGACACAGAGCAAATAGAAGAAGGACGAGAAGATAAAGAAGAAGTAGAACCAGAAGAAGAAGAAGAACCAGGAAGAGAAGAAGAAGCAAGAGCAAAAGAAGAAAGAGAAGAAGCAGGAAGAGAAGCTGCAGAAGAAGAGGGTCAGGATGACTCCTTTGAGACAACAGTTGCAGTATCCTTATTTGAGGATTCTGAAGCAACTAGGAGTGTCCAAGTAGGAGAAAACATAGAAAAAGAACATCACTTTTGTGCTGCAAACGAGAAAGAACAAGAAGAAGTTTTCTTTTCTCCACCTGTAGGCAAGGAAACAGGGGGAGCTCATGAGAAACCAGGTACTTCTTCTCCTCTTTTTGCAAGTGATGATATCAGTCGATCTCTTGTCGACCCAAAAGAAGTTTATGCTTCTCATTTTCCTGAAGCTAATATTGGAGAATCTACTCCAAGTCTTGGAGGTAGATCAGTTGATGTTCCCTCATCACTCAACACTCCATGAATTCAACATGCTAAGGCTAGTGCGCAAACAGAACCTAATGTAGACTTTCAAAGGTTGCTCGAGCTCCTTTTGGAGATAAAAGCACAGTAATATGGTATGGAGTTTTAGATGTAGAAGCTTCACTCTACTTTGCAATCTACTTCAGATTCTCTAAATGAGAAGGTACAGTCTTCAAACTTACAAGTTCAAGCTTTACATCAGCAAGTTTCATAGACTGCCAAGATCGAAGATGTTGAGAAGCTGAAGGAGATAGTTCAGTCTATGAGGGATTTCTAGCTCGTTTGAATTCCAAGACAAACTTGATTTCATCCTATCTCTTTTCAATTTTGACTTTCTTCACTTTTTGCTGCTGACAAAAAGGGGGAGAATCATGCAGATTTGATTTTAATTTTAGATTTGTGATTTTAACTTTATATTTGACTTGAACTTTTGCAGTGATTTGCCTTGAACACTTACTCTGCAGTGATTATGTGGATGGTTTAGATGTTTTAATCTTGTATCTTGTCTTTATTTAATCTTTGCAAGATTAACATGTCTTATGTGGTTGCAGAATCGATACTATCCAGATCCTTAATTATTTTTAAGATATCATGTACTGCTAAAAAGTTGTGTTGCAGGGTATAAGTTCTTAAATCTGCAGGAAAGTTTTGTCACCATAAAAAAAAAAGGGGAGATTGTTGGAGAAAACTCCTTTGATGTTTTGAAGTTGACAAAACCTGTCCAAAGTCTATTCTGAAGATTTTCAGATTTTGTATCCAAGCCTGAAGACGACCAGACTCAAGCGTCAAAGTTTGAAGATGACCAAACTCTAGCATCAAAGTCTGAAGACTGCCAAACTTTGTATCAAAGTTTGCACACACAGACAAATTCCAAACTGAACGTTACTGAAGAATAAAGACTTATCCAGATGCGAGATCTTGTTTATTACTTCAGGAGTTCGGTTCTTCTGGTTTATGGATGGCTTTCTGGATGGTTATATCACCTACAAAGATTGATTATCTTTATTGAAATCAATTTAGATAAATTAAATCTTTTTGGATTGCAAGTAAATATGAAAATAATCTACTTATGGAAAGCAAGATCCTGATTATATTGGATAACATGATTGACGGGCTTTCATCACAATCTTCAAACGGCTCGAGATTCCCTTAATTGATTCTGTCCAACGGGTAGATTGGAAGAATTCCTTTGGAAAGTGCCAACGGTCGAAAAGCCATGAAGGAGTATTTAAGGTGGACTCTCTAGTTGTAAGATAGAGTGCGTGAAAGAGAAATTTCAAAATCTGAAACTTTATATTTCCTTGTTATTCAAAATACTGAGCTTAAAGTTGTACTCTAAAGAGAAAATCTTATAATGTGACTTCGTGAGAGAACACTAAAGACTCTTCACTGTGAAGTCAAGATTACAAGGCTGTAAAATCTTTTTTGATTCTTAGTAGAATCCAGCCAGAAGGCTGTCAACGTGGAGAGTGGACATAGGCTTGATTTAAGCCGAACCATTATAATTTATGTGTTCTTATTCTCTTCCCTAAACAAATTTATTTTGTCCTTAGTTCTATTTAACTGCTAAAGTCTGAACTTGCTCAAAGTTTGTTATTTTTCAGGCTCAGTTTTAAAAGCGAAACATTTTCACTATTCCTTGCAAAATATTGTCTTCACACATATTCACCCCTTTCTAGGTGTTTATACTAGCACTTACAGCTACTGTACTTATGTGAAATTTGAATTGTGCAAATATGCAGGAGGGAACTGAGGCGAGGTAAGTCTTCTGTATGGTATGCATGAACTGCCTCTAGGCATATTTCCTTCCTAGTCGGGATTTAAGGGGTGAACTTGCTGACATATTATCTTACCCCGTCATGGGCTTAACTTTTCAGGTTCTTAGATGGAGGACCTGAAGCCTCGGAGCCTGTTGAAGTGGAGTCCGAAAGATCGGCGAATGTGTCCGACAAGTAGGTCGTAGGACAGCTTTTTTTGGGACCGATCTTTTTGTACCTAAACCCAATTGTTTATAAAAGTGTTTTGGTTGTGAAATCGTTTCCTGCTTTTTTATCCCGTATTAGTTCTATCAGGGGTAATCGTTTGCTTCCAAATGTGCGTTAAAATGAATGGGTCGATGACGCGTCCTGGGATGTCGCAATTTTAGTCGACCACCGAGGGATGGTGTCACACCCCGATCCTTGAGCGCGCGCACATCCCACTCCGGTCGATGAATCGATGAAAATGCGGGGTTCCCAGGACGCGTCGCTGACCCTTTTCGTTTTAATACGTATGCGGAAGCGAATACAATAAATCGCTGACAACAAATAGCATGGGAAGGAAAGCAGGGTAACATTTCCCAAAAGCCAACATTTATAAACAATAGGGTTTAGTTACAAAACGAGTCTGGTCAAAAGGCTACACAGGTTGGCTCTAAAAAAGAAGCTATCCTATGACATACTAGTCGGACACATACGCCGATCCTATAAACTCCACCTTCACAGACTCTGGGGCTTCGGTCCTCCACAACCATCATCTACGGACCTGAAAAGATAAGCCTACAACGGGGTGAAACATTGTCTCAGCAAGTTCACCCCCTAAACCCTTATTAGGAAGGAAATACACTCAGAGGTGGCCTAGCCACATAACACAGAGGACTTACCTTGCCTCAGTTCCTTCCTACACGTTAGCACAATTCAATAAACAATCATTGAATCACATTATCACATCAAACAAGAATTCATATTGAATCATCGATCAATCAACTCAGTCGATTACATGTCAACGAGACCATTCTCCGGTCATCTCATTTACTCAACCCCAACACTGAATTACGGCTTAATGAGCACGGCCTACTAAACCTTTGGCGGTAATGCTGACTTATGGCTCAGCGGGCACAACCGATTCCAAGTTCAGTGGTAATATTGAATTACGGCTCAGTGGGCACAACTGATTTCCAGTTCAATGGTAATATTGAATTACGGCTCAGTAGACACAACTTATATTAGGTGGTAATGCTGAATTACGGTTCAGCGAGCACAACCAATTCCAAATCCGGTGGTTATCTTGATCTAACTAACAACAACATGCCCGACAACTCTCAAATGCCCACAATAGCATAAAACAGCTTTCAATCGAACAATCAATAGCCAATTGCATAAACCACCCAATTCACAAATACGACATGCAATTTCACCACTCATCATCAAATGACCAATCCAGCATTCAATTCCAAAATCTGACCATACCATAGCAGTCAGAACGCACTTCTAACGATCGGCTATCCCGGTCGAATTTCCGGAAAATTTAATTAATTAAATAATTAAATAAATTCCGAAAATTAAAATAACTAAATTTTAAATAAATAGATAATTAAATACGATAATTAATAATAAAAAAAGTCTAATTAGGATTACACTAATCTAATCACATAATTAGACTAATTAATCCATCCACTAAACTAATCCAACCCTTAATCTAATCCATACTTAACTAAGCTAATCTAGCCAGCTAATCATCATTAGCCTAATATAAACACCCATTAAGTATGATTAACCTCCAAATCAAGGTTTAGTGAGTAAACTCACCGAATTTGCGTGCCGATGAGTTCACGGCGACCACGACGCGGAGGCGAGCGAAAATCCTTCAAGCGGCGACACCAACGAAGGCCGGGAAGGGCTTGGAAAAGCCTCACAAAGTTCCAAATCTTGCTGGAAGCTTCACCGATGCTTGCTGAACGAGGGGGCTACACAGGCGGCTTGGCTAGCTGGAAATGGCGAGACAGGGCCAGGCGGTGACCGGCGGGGCTCCGGGGGATTCAACGGTGGCTCACGGCGGTTGGCACGGTTGGACGGCAACCAGGGCTTGTTGGAACGGCGGCGCACAAGTGCTGGATGAGTAGAGTAGCACGTGAGGGCAAGTAGACCAGTGGCAGGCTCAGCTGGCTCGCGACGGCGACTCCGATGGCTTGTAGGCGTTAGACGACCAAGGAAGAGCTTCGGACGGTTGCTGGTTGTTCTCCACTGGTTTGCTAAGCTTCTCTCCTTCAACAACAATGGAGAAAGCCCAAAAACAAGGAAGAAGAAGGCTGCTGAAGAGAGGGGTCCCCTTGATGGCTCATTAGCCTTCAATACATGTCCATCTTGATAGTGCTAGTATGAACACCTAGAGGGGAGTGAAGAGGTGTAAAAACGAATTTTATAAAACTTAGCACCTTAATTCAACTTATATAAAAACGGAAGACTTAAGATATAGAAGATCTGCATTAATATATAAGACTACAAATTAAGTAAAGAGATAAGGGAAAGAGAATTGAAACACAATGTTTTATAGTGGTTCGGCTTAGACCAAGCCTACGTCCACTCTCCCGCACTGACAGCCCACCGGTTGGATTTCACTATGAATCAAAAAGAGATGTTATAGTCACACGTCCTTGATTCCACAGTGTAGAAACTTTGCTACACTTCCTCAAGGTCTCATAAATATCTAATCCCTCTTTTGAGTACAAGTTTACGATCAACAAATGAATCAGCAAAGAACTAGAAGCTCAGACTTTGGAATTTTTCTATCTCGCACTCATTCGAATAACTAGAGCGTCTTCCTTATATACTCCTCCATTCCTCCATAACCGTTGGCGCCTTCCAAAGGAGTTCTTCCAATCTAATAGTTGGACAGAATCAATTAGAGAGATCTCGAGTTACTTAAGGAAAATGAAGATAGCCTACCAATCCTGCTCGCCCATACAATCAGAATCTAGGTTTCCATAAGTAGAACCTTCCAAGTTTACTTCACTAATCAACGGATCTGAATTACTCGAATTATTTGCAATACGAATAATAGATCTTTAGATGCTATTTCTAGCCGTGAGATAATCTTCAACCAAACGGATCAAATCCTTAAAGATAAACTTGCATCTAAATAAGATTTCTTCGTCGATCTAGAAACTGTCAATGAGGGCAGACTTTAAATCTTGAGTTTGGCGGTCTTCAGACTTTGATGGAAGGAAACGTTTTGTCAACTTCAAAACAGATAAGGAAGTTTTCTCCAACAATCTCCCCCTTTTTGATGGTGACAAAACTTTCCCGCAAATTTGGACACTTTGACCTACAAGACAACACTTAAGCAAACCAAGCTTTCTTATAAATGAAAATTAGAGATTACGATAGAGATAGTAGCAATTCTGCAACCATAGAAAACGTGTTAGCCCTGTAAACACAACTATCTTTAATATAATCAATAATAGCTTAAATTGCAAGCATCATCAGTCCAAATCAGTTTGAGTCAAAACCACACCAAACAGAAGTTAAAGTCCAAGACAATAAAAAAGATATGAAAGATAAAGTCAATCAAATCTGCATAAAACCTCTCCCCCTTTTTTTTTGTCAATAGCAAAAAGTGGAGAATAGACGAAAGAGATGGATGGAAAATTGAGTCAAAATCAAGGCTGTTTGGGCAGGCGAACGAGCGTGAATTCTCCCATAAAATGCACTGTCTTCTCAAGCCTGCCGAAACTCTGCTTCAATAACTGAAAATCTTCACCCTGCAAAGACTAAACTTGAATCTTCAGGGCGTTCAACTGTTCATGCAACGATACTGAAGTGGCCTTAAAAGCATTTTTGAGATCCTGCATCTCAAATCCCATGGCATATTGTTGCTTTTTGACGTCTAATAGAACTTCCAGCAGTCTTGAAAAGTCTGCTATCTGAGCAGATGCATCACTAGGACCAGCTGAGTCAAGGATGGGGATTTTGAGAATCGATGGAGCTTCAGCAGATTGTCCATCATGACTGTCTTCTGGATTGTACGAGGCATACACATCCTCAGGGTCTGTTGTAGAACGACTCACATCACTAGCAGGCAAAGATGAAGAAATTCCTTTAGGATCAACAGCTCCCCCTGTTTTGATGCCCTCGGGTGGAGTAGGTGAAGTTTCCTTATCTGCAGACGCACTAGACAGAGAGATAGCCAAGGTTGGCTCGAAAGAGTCCTCTTGACCTTGATCGTGTTCTCCTCCTCTCTCTTCTTCTTCCTTTTCCTCTTATGCTTCTCTTCTTCCTTCCTCTTCTTCTTCCTCTTCTCTTCTTTCTTCCTTTGTCCTCTTCTGTTCTTCTTCCCTCTCTATAACTTCTCTCCTTCTTTCCTCTTCTTCTGGCTTTTCTCTTGTCTCACAAAAGCTAACAAAACTCTTTAAGTTTCTCAAAGCTGCTATGGTCAGTTCATCCTCATCTTCTTCATCTTACAAGATGAGAGTTCTTTTCTTCTTATTCACAGGAGCAACCATGGGCTCCTTGCATTTTCTCTTCACAACAGCAGAGTCTAGTTTTGTTTTTGTGGGAGACTTTTCCTTCATATGCTCCAACACTTTGTTCAACTCTTTCAATCTCATCTTTGTGACCATTTTGAACCCAATCACCATAGAAGAGATGGTTGACAGGCATAATGGTGCAGAGATGTGAATGTTAAAGTGCCGAAAGAGCCTTGAGATAAGAGCAAAATAAGGAAGTTGTCCCTTTATCTTTTTCCACAGTGTGGTACATATGAAACAATATGGTGTGAGGCAAAGAGAATTTATATCCAGAGTTGATGGCACACATCAACCTAGTCTCTGATCGAGAAACATATGTCTTGGATGTTGATTTAGGACGAATGCAGTTTATCACAATCTTGTGCAGCAAAATGTTAAAGGCACTCACCCTTGAGTAAGAAATCTTGCCATCAACATTCATATCTCTCACCAATGACAGAATAGCATGAGCAATAGACACATTAATTGGTTGGAAACTCAATCTTGCCACCCTAATTATGTCGACCAGTGTGTCTGTATCCACCAAAAACTCTTTGTCCTTCACAATGAAAATAAAACGTTGTAACTCTTGGTTTTTTGAGTCCGAACACATTCAGACTTTACCTTTTGAGTCTTGTGCACATCCAGACTCTACTGGGTAAGAGATATAATATTCAGTCTGGTGCGAATAGACTCAAATAGATTTTTCTCCAGTGGCTTTGTAAATATATTTGCCAGTTAATTCTTTGAGTCAATAAATTGGATCATAACTTCTCCATTTTGAACATGATCTCTAATAAAATGATGTCGAATCTCTATATGCTTTGCTCTTGAATAAAGAATTGGATTCTTGGTGAGATTAATAGCGCTGGTGTTATCACATCTGATCTCAGTGCATGAATCTTTGATTCCAAAGTCTCTTAGTTGTTGTTTTGTTCATAAGATTTGAGAACAGCAACTTCCAAGAGCCACATATTCTGCTTCTGCTGTAGAAAGAGCTGCTGTACTTTGCTTCCTTGAAAACCATAATACTGTCCTGTTACTAAGCAATTGACAAGTACCGGAAGTGCTTTTTCTTTCAACTCGGCAACCTACTAGATATGCGTCTGAATATCCAAGAAGAGTAAAGACTCCCTCTTTAGGATACCATAGACCTATCTTCGAGGTTGTTGCAACGTATTTGATGATGCGTTTCGTAGCACTTAGATGAGACTCTTTTGGATCTGATTGAAATATGGCACAAATGCAAACACTAAACAAAATGTCAGGTCTAGAAGTAGTAAGATAAAGAAGTGAACCAATAATACTCTTGTAAAGTTTCTGGTCAACTTTCTTTCCTCCTTCGTCTTTATCCAACTTCGAAGAGCTAGACATTGGTATTTCAGTCTTTTTGCAATTATCTAATCCGAACTTTTTAATAAGTTCTTTTGCATATTTTCTTGGTGAATAAAAATCCGTTCCTTTAATTGCTTTACTTGTAGTCTAAGAAAGAAGGATAATTCACCCATCATGCTCATCTCCAATTCATCTTGCATAGACTTAGAGAATTTTTTGCATAGATTTTCGTTAGATGATCCAGATATTATATCATTAACATAAATTTGAACAAGTAAAAAATTTTTACCTTCCCTTTTAATAAACAGAGTAGTGTCCACTTTACCTTTGACAAAACCACTTTGGATTAAAAACTTACTTAACATGCCGTACCAAGCTCGAGGTGCTTGCTTTAATCCATATAGAGCCTTCTTCAGTCTGAGTACAGAGTCTGGTTTCCTTGGATCTTCAAAACCAGGAGGTTGTTTTACATAGACTTCCTCTTGGATAAATCCATTCAGGAATGCACTTTTGACATCCATTTGGAATAACCTGAAATTCTTATAACAAGCAAAAGAAAGTAATAATCTAATTGCTTCTAACCGTGCTACTAATGCGTAAGTCTCATCATAGTCTATCCCTTCTTCTTGCGTATATCCTTTGGCTACGAGTCTTACTTTGTTCCTTACAATTTTTCCTTTTTCGTCCATCTTGTTCCTGAAAACCCATTTAGCTCCAATAATAGATTTACCTTTTGGTTTAGGAGTTAGTTCCCAAACATTGTTAACATTGAATTGCTTAAGCTCTTTTTGCTTGGCTTCGATCTAGCTTTCACCAGTTAAAGCTTCTTCTATGCTCTTGGGTTATATTTCAGAAATAAGAGCTATAGCGCTAGACTCTTCATGCCTTTTGAATCTTGTACGAATTCTTTCATCAATGTTACCAATGATGAGTTCTTTGGGATGACTGGACTTGTGCTTCTAGTTGCTGGTTGGTTTGACAGACTGCTGAACTTCTTCTTCAGTTGATTCTTCAATATTTGTTCGTTGTTGTCCTTCTGTAGTTTGAGCTGCTTCTAGGAAAGTAGACTTTGTAGAGTCTGGAATAGGTTCAGATTCTTCAGGTTGAGTTTGAATCGATTGATTTTGTATAGTCTTGAAATTTGACATTCATTGACTCTTCCACATACTGAGTCTTCTTGTTGTATACTCTGTAAGCTTTGCTGGATGTTGAGTATCCAAGGAAGAGTCATTCATCTGATTTTTCTTCAAATTTACCAATTCGATCATTTGCATTTTTCAAGATAAAACATTTGCAACCAAACACATGAAAATAAGAAACAATTGGCTTCTTCCTTTTGAACAACTCATAGAGAGTTTTCTCCAGAATAGGCCTTAAGAAAACTCTGTTAATAATATAACATGCTGTAGAAACTGCTTTAGCCCAAAAACGAGAAGAAATATTGCTTTCAATTAAAAGAGTTCTATCAATTTCTTGCAACGATCTATTCTTCCTTTCCACAACTCCATTCTGTTTAGGAGCATATGGTGAGGAGAACATATGTTGAAAACTAGATTCATCACAAAATTTAGCAAAATCTTGATTTTCAAACTCACCTCCATGGTCTGTCCGTATGCTTGAAATAACATACCATTTCTCATTCTGAACCTTCTTGGCAAATTTAGTAAAATAAGAGAAGGTTTCAGACTTACTTGCCAAAAAATAGACCCAAGTAAATCGTGAACAATATCCACTATTACTAGGCAATATCTCTTTCCACCAATGCTTTGAGTTCTAGTTGGTCCAAAGAGATCCATATGCAGGAGCTACAGCACACGATTAGTGGAAACTTGATTTATTGGTTTGAAATAATTTCTAACCTGTTTTCCTAATACACATGGTGTGCATAAGTCAGATTTTTGGTACTTCAGGTTGGGTAGTCCACGAACAAGCTTCTTTGAAAAGATCTTGGCAATTTGCTTCATGTTGATATGGCCAAGCTTTTGATGCCAAAGATTTTCTTCATCTTGAATTGAAATTAGACATTGAGATCTTTCTAGATTGATATCTAAAAGATAGATATTTCCATGCCTTCGCTCAGTAAAGGATTGTGAAAGATCTTTACTAGTGCCCAAACATATTCCTTTTTGAAAATTGATCTTGAATCTAGTGTCGCACAATTGGCTGATGCTAAGCAAGTTGTAGTTGAGTCCTTCCACTAAGGAGACGTTGTTGATTGTGAGACTCCCTATTTTTACAGTTCCATATCCAACAATTATTCCCTTCATGTTTCCGCCAAAGGAGACTTTTCCACCAATTACTTGCTTAAGTTTAATAAAACAATTTGAATCTCCAGTCATATGGCTTGAACAGCCACTATCAAATACCATTTGACATTTTTCTTGATAGTAACCTGCAATTAAAAAAGAAACTCAAGCTTTCTTTGGTACCCACACTTTTTTGGGTCCAGTGGAGTTAGTGCAATATACGGTCTTTGTCCAATCCTTCTTAATAGGCCTCCAAACCATAGGACATTCTTTCTCAAAGTGTTCTGAGCTGTTACACTTAGAACATCTAAGAGCACTTCGACCAAAAGGTTTTACAAAGAATTTTTGAAAATGATTTCTATAGAAAGCTTTTGTAGGTCTTTGTTTGATTCTTTCCTTTACTTTTGGAAAATCAATTAAATGAATAGTTTCAGATGTCATTCCCAAGTCTGATTTGTTAAAGTAAGGTCTTTTTACTAAAAGAATCTTTCCTAATTTCTCAGATCCCATAGAAAACCTTTTTGAAATGTTTAAAATATCATTTTTCAAAAGTGTGTTTTCTTTTGAAAGAGATTCTGCATTTTCTTTTAAAGTAATAAAACTTTTATCTAGATTTTCAAACTTTTCTTTCGATAAAATTTCTTGTTACTTCAATGTAGAATTCTCCCTTTTTAGCTCGGAAATCCTCTTGAAAGAGGTTTTGAGACTAAGACACAGTTCATTAATATATTTCGAGACCTTAATAGGAATTTTTAAATTATTTACCTTGATTCCACTATCTAAATCTGAGTCCATATTGATTTCTGAGTCTGAATCTAATTCTGATTTTGCCATTAAACAAATATTAGCATAATCATCATCACTCTCTTCGCATTCGGTATCACTCCAAGTTTATGCTTTGAGTGCCTTTATGTATTTCTCAGCTTTTCCTTTCTTTTTCTTCACCAAGGGACAGTTGGGTCTGATGTATCCCTTTTTCTTGCATTCAAAGCAAATCACATCTTTATTGAATTCATCATCCTCAGCTGATTTGTTTTGAAATCTTTGAGAGTTTTGTTTCTTCCAATTGAATCTTCTTCCTTTTTTGTTCAATTTCCTGAACCTCTTTATCATGAGAGCAAGTTCTTCATCGTCTATGTCCTCTTTAAAATCTGTAACATCAGAATCATTGTTAGACTTTAAGGAAATTGACTTCTTACCTTTGGGATCTTCTTCTTCATTGATTTGCTCTACTTCATATGACTGAAGTGTTCCAACCAATTTGTCAACGGAGAGTAGCATGATTCTTTGTGTTTCCCTTATTGAAGTCTTTACGTGATTTCAGTCTTAGGAGAGTCCACGCAACAATTTGTTGACCTTCATTGGTTCTGAAATCGGTTGTCCCTGATACTCTAGACCGTTTACAATTTCTGTAAAACGACTAAACATTTCAGTGATAGATTCTACTTGTTTCATCTTGAAGGCTTCATACTGTCCGAGAAGAATGTTGATCCTTGTTTCTTTTACTCAATCAGTTCCTTCATACGTAATGTGCAGCCTGTCCCAGACTTCTTTGGCTGTTTGACAGGAAGATATTCTGTTATACTCAACAGGAGATAATGCTGTAAATTGCTTTAGCATCAAGAGCTTGTCTCTTGGATATCTCTTCTTGAGTCATGTCGCTAGCTTCTGCAACTTCTTTTCCCCTTTCTGACACCGATGTAGCTTTAGGAATAATTCCTTTTTCTACCACATCTCATTCCAGAGGATCTTTCGATCTTAGGAATGCCTTCATCTTGTTTTTCTAAATGCTGTAATCTTTTCCATTGAAATAAAGCGGTCTAGTGTTGCTTTGCCCTTCAACCAAACCTGGAACCAACATACTAGCCATGGATCTTTAACTCTGAAGTAAAAACATTTTAATTAAATGAGTACACAGGCTCTGATACCAATTGATAGTGCTAGTATGAACATCTAGAAGGGGCTGAATAGGTGTAAAAACGAATTTTATAAAACTTAGCAACTTAATTCAACTTATATAAAAACGGAAGACTTAAGATATAGAAGATTTGCACTAATATATAAGACTACAAATTAAGTAAAGAGATAAGGGAAAGAGAATTGAAACACGATATTTTATAGTGGTTCGGCTTATACCAAGCCTGTTGGAGAAAACTTCCTTGCGTGTCTTGAAGCTGACAAAATGTTTCCATCAGTCTAGTCTGAAGACTTGCAGACTCTTTAGTCAAAGTCTGAAGACCGCCGGACCGCCAGACTCAAGACTCAAAGTCTATTCTCATTGACAGTTTCTAGATTGTCGAAGAAGACTTATCCAAAACTGAGTATTTCGTTAAGGATTTGACTCTATCGATTGAAGAAGATCTCTCGGCTGGATATAGCATCTTGGAATCTATTATTCGTTTTGATTTCAATTCGGGTAATTTAGATCCGCTGATTGGCGAAGCATACTTGGAAGATTCTACTTATGGAAACCTAGATCCTGATTGTATGGGCGAGCAGGATTGGTGGGCTATCGTCATGTTCCTTAAATAACTCGAAATCTCCCTAATTGATTATGTCCAGCGGGTAGATTGGAAGAGCTCCTTTGGTAAGTGCCAACGGGTATGAAGGCATGGAGGAGTGTATAATGAAGATGTTCCAGTTATTCGAGTGTGTGCGCGATAGAAGAATTCCAAAGTCTGAAGCTCCTTGTTCTTTGTCAATTCAATTGGTGAGCGAAAACTTGTACTCAAAAGAGAGTTTATACTTCTGTGAAATCTTAAGGAAGTGTAACAGAGTCTCTACACTGTGGAATCAAGGAAGAGCTATACTGTAACAACTCTTTTGATTCTTAGTGAAATAGAGCCGGTGGGCTATCAGTGCGGAAGAGTGGACGTAGGCTTGGATCAAGCCGAACCACTATAAACCTTGTGTTCTTATTCTCTTCCCTAAGCTCTTTTACTTTGATCGTAATTCTATTTGATTATTAAAGTCTAATTTCCTTTTCATAGTCTATTGCTAAACAGAGTTGGTTTAAAAGCAAAATTATATACTTTACTCTGCAAAATTTGTTTTCGCACCTATTCACTCCCTCTAGGTGCTCATACTAGCTTTCACAATTGGTATCAGAGCATGTGTACTCATTTAAGTTGAAGTGTTTTTTTACTTCAAAGTTAACGGTCCATGGCTAGTATGTTGGCTCCAGGTTGGTTGAAGGGCAAAGTAACACCAGACCGCCTTATTTTGATGGAAAGGAATACAACATATGGAAAAACAAGATGAAGGCATTCCTAAGATCAAAAGATCCTCTGGAATAGGACGTAGTAGATAAAGGAATCATTCCTAAAGCTGCAACAGTCTCAGAAAGAGGAAAAGAAGCTGTTGAGTCCAGTAAAATGACTCAAGAAGAGATAACCAAGAGACAAGCTCTTGATGCAAAAGCAATTTATTCCTTATATTGGGCATTATCTCCTACTGAATATAACAGAATATCTTCTTGTGAAACAGCTAAAGAAGTCTGGGATAGATTGCACATCACCTATGAAGGAACCGATCGAGTGAAAGAAACCAGAATCAATATTCTGCTCGGTCAATATGAAGCATTCAAGATGAAACCAGGAGAATCTATCACTGACATGTTTAGTCGTTTTACAGAAATGGTGAATGGTCTTGAATATCAAGGTCAACCAATCTCTGGACCCATGAAGGTTAACAAGTTACTGCGTGGACTTTCCAAAGATTGGAATTACATAAAGACCTCAATAAGGGAGACACAAAGAATCATGCCACTCTCTGTTGACGAATTGGTTGGCACTCTTCAGTCTTATGAAGTGGAGCAAATCAACGAAGATGAAGATCCCAAAGGTAAGAAATCCATTGCATTAAAATATAATGATGATTCTGATGTCATAGATTATGAAGACGATATGGACGATGAAGAGCTTGCTCTCATAATAAGAAGGTTCAGAAAACTGAATAGAAAGGGAAGAAGATTCAATCCGAAGAAACAAAGTTCTCAAAAGCTGCAAAATAAATCAGCTGAGGATGATGAATCCAACAAGGATATAATTTGCTTTGAATACAAGAAAAATGGACACATCAGACCCAACTGTCCCCTGCTAAAGAGAAAGAAAGGAAAAGCTGAGAAATATCGAAAAGCACTTAAAGCAGAAACTTGGAGTGATACCGAGTGTGAAGAAAGTGATGATGATTATGCTAATATTTGTCTCATGGCACACTCAAAATCATATTCAGACTCTGAGACTGACTCAGACTCAGACAGTGAAATCGAGGTAAGTAATTTAAAAATTCCTACTAAAGTCTCTAAATATATTGATGAATTGTGTCTTAATCTCAAAACCTCTCTCAAGAGGATTTCCGAACTTAAAAGGGAAAATTCTGCACTGAAACAACAAGAGATTGTTTGGAAAGAAAAGGTCGAAAGTTTAGATAAAAATGTTATTACTTTGAAAGAAAATGCAAACAATCTTTCAAAAGAAAATGCATTTTTGAAAAATAATATCTCAAGTATTTCTAAAAGATTTTCTATAGGCTCTGAGAAATTGGAAAAGATTCTTTCAACGCAAAGACCTTACTTCAACAAATTTGGGAATGACTGCTGAAACCATTCCTCTCATTGATTTTCCTAAGGTAAAGGAAATAATTAAACAAAGACCTACAAAAGATTCTTACAAAAATCATTTTCAAAAAGTTTTTGTAAAACCTGTAGGCCGCAGTGCTCTTAAATGTTCTAAGTGTAACAGCTCAAAACATTTTGAAAAATAATGTCCTATGGTTTGGAAACCTGTGAGGAAGGTTTGGGCAAAGACTGTATATCACACTAACTCCACTGGACCCAAGAAAATATGGGTACCAAAGAAAGCTTGAGTTTCTTTTTTAAATGCATGTCACTATCAAGAAAAAGGTTAAATGGTATTTGGATAGTGGATGCTCAAGACATATGACAGGAGACTCAAATTGCTTCATAAAGCTTGTGCGAGTCAATGGTGGAAAAGTTTCTTTTGGAGGAAATAGCAAAGGCAGAATTGTGGGATACAAAACTGTAAAGATTGGAAATCTCACGATCAGTAACGTTTCTTTAGTAGAAGGACTCAACTACAACTTGCTGAGTATCAGCCAGCTGTGCGACACCGGTTTCAAAATCAACTTTCAAGAAGGAATATGTTCTGGAACTAGTAAAGACTCCTCTCAGACTTTCACGGGGCGAAGACATGTCAATATCTATCTCTTGGATATTAAACCAAAAAAATCTCAATGTCTAATCTCAATTCAAAAGGAAGCAAATCTATGGCACAGAAAACTTGGGCACCTCAATATGAAGCAAATAGCCAAGATCTCTACAAAGAAGCTTGTTCGTGGACTACCCAATTTGACATACCAAAAGTCTGATCTAAGCACACCATGCGTATTGGGAAAATAGGTCAGAATTCATTCAAACCAATAAATCAAGTGTCTACTAATCGTGTACTGCAGCTCTTGCATATCGATCTCTTTGGACCAATCAGAACTCAGAGTATTGGAGGTAATAAATATTGCCTAGTAATTGTGGATGATTATTCACAATTCACTTAGGTATATTTCTTGGCAAGTAAGTCTGAAACATTTTCTTATTTTATAAAATTTGCTAAGAAAGTTCAAAATGAGAAAGGGTATGTTATTTCAAGTATACGGACAGACCATGGAGGTGAATTTGAAAATCAAGACTTTGCTAAATTCTGTAATGAATCTGGTTTTCAGCATGTATTCTCCTCACCTTATACTCCAGAACAGAATGGAGTTGTGGAAATGAATAATAGATCGTTGCACGAAATGGCTAGAACTTTTTTAATTGAAAGTAACATTTCTTCTCGTTTTTGGGCTGAAGCAATTTCTACAGCGTGCTATATTATTAATAAAGTCTTCTTAAGGCTTATTCTGGAGAAAACTCCCTACGAGTTGTTCAAAGGAAAGAAGCCAATTGTTTCCTATTTTCATGTGTTTGGTTGCAAATGTTTTATATTGAAAAATGCAAATGATCGAATTGGTAAGTTTGAAGAAAAAACATATGAAGGTATCTTCCTTGGATATTCAACCACAAGCAAAGCTTACAGAGTATATAACAAAAAGACTCAATCTGTGGAAGAATCGATGAATGTTAAATTCCAAGACTTTATGCAAAATCAATCGATTCAGACTCAACCTGAAGAATTTGAACCTGCTCTAGACTCTACAAAGTCTAAATCTCCAGAAGTAGCTCAGACTTCAGAAAACCAGCAACGAATGATCGTTGAAGAATCAAATGAAGAAAAAGACCAACAGTCTGACAAATCAACCAGCAACTGGAAGCACAGGTCTAGTCATCCTAAAGAACTCATTATTGGTGACATTAATGAGGAATTCGTACAAGATCCAAAAGGCATGAAGAGTCTAGTGATGTGGCTCTTATTTCTGAAATAGAACCCAAGAGCATAGAAGAAGCTTTAACTGATGAAAGCTAGATTGAAGCTATGCAAGAAGAACTCAGGCAATTCAAAATCAATGATGTCTGGGAATTGACTCCTAAACCGAAAGGTAAATCTATCATTGGAGCTAAATGGGTTTTCAGGAACAAGATGAACGAGAAAGGAAAAGTCGTAAGGAACAAAGCAAGACTCATGGCCAAAGGATATACGCAAGAAGAAGGGATAGACTATGATGAGACCTACACACCAATAGCAAGGTTAGAAGCAATTAGATTATTACTTGCTTTTGCTTGTTATAAGAATTTCAGGTTATTCCAAATGAACGTCAAAAGCGCTTTCCTAAATGGATTTATCCAAGAGGAAGTCTATGTGGAACAACCTCCCGGTTTTGAAGACCCAAGGAAACCAGACTTTGTATTCAGACTAAAAAAAGGCACTATATGGTTTAAAGCAAGTACCTCGAGCTTGGTACGACAGACTAAGTAAGTTTTTAATCCAAAATGACTTTGTTAAAGGTAAAGTAGATACTACATGTTTTATCAAAAGAGAAAGCAAAAACTTCTTGCTTGTTCAAATTTATCTTGATGATATTATTTTTGGATCATCTAATGAAAATCTGTGCAAGAAATTCTCTAAGACTATGCAGGATGAGTTTGAAATGAGCATGATGGGTGAACTATCCTTCTTTCTCGAACTTCAAGTAAAACAATTGAAGGAAGAAATTTTCATTCACCAAGAAAAATATGTTAAAGAACTTGTTAAAAAGTTTGGCTTGGAGAATTGCAAAAAGACAGATATACCAATGTCAAGTTCCTTGAAACTGGACAAAGATGAAGGAGGAAAGAAAGTTGACCAGAAGTTATACAGGAGTATCATTGATTCACTTCTTTATCTTACTGCTTCTAGACCTGACATCTGTTTAGTGTTTGTATTTGTGCCAGATTTCAATTAGATCCCAAAGAATCTCATTTAAGTGCTGCAAAACGCATCATCAAATACGTTGCATCTACTTCTAATCTCGGTCTCTGGTATCCTAAAGAATAGACTTTACTCTTCTTGGATATTCAGATGCAGACCTAGCAGGATGCAGAGTTGATAGGAAGAGCACCTCGGGCACTTGTCAATTACTTGGTAACAGGACAGTATCTTGATTTTCAAGAAAGCAAAGTACCGTAACTCTTTCTACAGTAGAAGCAGAATATGTGGCTCGTGGAAGTTGTTGCTCACAAATTCTGTGAATAAAACAATAGCTAAGAGACTTTGGAATTGAAGATTCATGCACTGAGATCAAATGTGACAAGACCAGCGCAATCAATCTCACCAAGAATCCAATTCTTCATTCAAGAGCAAAGCATATAGAGATTCGACATCATTTCATTAGAGATCACGTTCAAAATGGAGAAGTCTCAATCCAATTCATTAACTCAAAGAATCAACTAGCGGACATCTTCACAAAGCCTTTGGAGAAAAATCAATTTGAGCTTATTCGTTCCAAACTCAATATCTTAAAGTCTAAAGAGTTCAGACTCAGGGATAAAAGTCTAATGATACTCAGACTCAGAAGATGAAGATTAACGACTGCAAGTTATTCTCGTTTTTAGGAATTTATCTCACGAATAAAATCTTGAAAAGGTATGATTATCTATTAATCTGTAATTGATTGATGTTATCTTTCCCAGTTTTCGTAAATATTGCAATCATTCCTTTTCGAAAAAGGAGTTATTTTTTAAAAGACGGTTATCTATTCTTTCAAAAAGGCAGTTATTTTTTAAAAGGCATTTTCTATTTTTTCCTTTTACGTCGTTCCGTTTGCCTCTTTTCGACTGCTTTATATACTGATCGTCTTCCTCACAAACCCTAAAAAGCACAAACCTTCGATTTCTTACTTTCACTCTCTAGTTTAATCTTCAAAGTTCTCACCTTTTTTTTCGCGAATCGAGTTTGGAATCTCTCAAAGACTTTGAGAATGGCGTCCCAAAGAAAATCTTCAAGGATCGCGAACAGGGGACCACAACACATGCGTAAGGGTCCTACACATTTTGACCTCACCGAGAAAGAAGAATCCCCAAGACAGCAACAGAGCCCACAACATTCTCAACCGCATCAATCTCCTCAAGCTAGACCTCAAGGTAGTGATCGTAGAGCGGAGGAAGAAATCATTGAAGGGGCAGAACCCGTAAGATCTCAAAAGCCCACTTTTATCTTTAAGCTTTACTCTGCCTTGAAGAGGGGAGGCACTCCTTTGAAATATATTGATGAATTTTTGAAAGAGAAAGGGTATCGAAATGAAACCCACTTTTTCTGAACAATGGAACGATTGGAGATTGCTCCTACGAGGTCGGTAGATCAAGCATTTGCGAATATTCCTAGTGATCCACGTGTTGGAGGAATTAGTCAGCCTGATGGGAATGATGATGACAAAATGTACATTCATTTCAAGCCTAGAATGGGTGTTGGGGCGAATATTCGAAGCAAAAGAACAGATTTGTTTCGCTCGGAAGAACACAAGCGACTTTACTCCAAGTTGCTAAAAAGAGGGGTGATTAATCCGAGAAGTGTAGACTTTGATTTTCTTGATTCTTTGAATGTGAAGCTGCGAGAGAAATTCACTCAACTTCGGCTTGAGCGATTTTGTTCTGAGACGACAGAGGCATATCCAGAACTTACTGCTTACTTATATTCTAATCTAAGTTTCTTGGATGCGAATAGATTTTCGTTTAGTGTTCGGAACCAGGACTATATCGTTGACATGGACACATTGGCGGATGTGATTGGAGTAGAGCGAGGGGCATTCCAATCGATTAGTGTGCCTGTTGGTCGTACGACGGTAGAGCTTGTTCAGGATGGAATGGCTGAAGGAAGAATTTCGTACTTGAGGATGAATGCCTCTAACATTTTGCTTCACAAGATCGTGATAAATTGCCTCAAACCCAAGTCAACTTCGAAGACCGACGTCTCTAACTTAGAAGCAAAGCTGATGTATGCCATCAACGTTGGCAAGAAGTTCTCTCTGCCTCACACAATCATGTTTCACATGTACAGAACAATGGCGAAAGACAGAGGGCAACTTTCGTACTCAAGGCTTGTTACAAAGCTTTTCAGACGTTTCGATATTCAGCCTCCCGAGATTTTATGTGTTCGATCATGTGATCAAATGGTAGTGGAACTGAAAATGGTTTCCAAATGCGTTTGAAAGAGCTAAACCAGGCTTTGGAGCGATTGAAAGAGAAAACCCCTGTCAAGTCTCACCAAGGTTCTTTAGTTGCAAAACGGAAAGGGAAGGAGCCCATGATAGCTCCATTCAAAAAAAGAAGAGCACTCGTTTTGGAAGATGAAGAGGATGAGGACGATATTACCATTTCCGCTCTTGCACTGAGAAATCTACAAAGTGCTGTTCCAGAGACAGAGGAGAGAGAGGATCAAGACAAGAAGAAGAAGAAGAAGAAGAAGAAGAAGAAAGGAGTGGAGAGAGAGAAATAATGTGAAAAGAAGCAGAGGAAGAAAGGATTGCAGAAGAAGAAGAAGGCAGAGGTGAACAGGAGGAAGCAGAGCATGAAGCGTACTTTTCACTTCCTGAGGGCATTAATACGGGGGAGTTGCTGAGAAAATAAGTACATATTCAATTGCTGTTACTAGGGAAGGTGTTAGTCATTCACCTGCAAATCCAGAAGATATCTATGCCTCTCAATTCCCAAAGAAAGGTCATGAAGTTTCATCGCCAAATCTGAGTGATCATGCTGGCTTGCCATCATCTGCAAATACTCCTACTAATCATGCAGAAGCTAGCACTCAGATTGAAAATTCAGCAAACTTTCGCAGAGTGCTTGATGTTCTTATGGAGATGTGAGGCCAGATTTATGCCCTGGAATGCGAAATTCAGAACTTGGAAAATGCAGGTCAAGCCTCTTCAGTTTCCTTGCATGATCAAATTCATGCCATTGCTCTTCAAGTTCAAGCAAATGCCAAGGGTGAAGATGTGACTCAACTGAAGGAGGATTTGAAAAAGCTGGAAGGGATTGTCCAGTCAATGGGAGATTTCCAGCACGTTCATGTTCCTAAGCAACCATAATTCCATTATCTTTTTATCTCTACCTTTTTTTAATGCTGACAAAAAGGGGGAGAGTTGGTGCAGATTTGAGACTTGACTCTCGTTTGACCTTACTTTTTGAATGACTTTTTACTTTTGTTTGATTGTTTGGTTGTGACTGGATTTTGATTTGGATTGTTTGATCGCTATTGGTATTTCATGGCAAAGATAATTGTTTATTTACAAGACTAACTTGTTTCTTGTGGATGCAGATTTAATGTTGTCTTTACTAAGTCAATTATCTTTTATGAGATATCCATGTTTGCTTAAGTATTGTTTTACAGGTCAAAAATATTCAAATCTGCAGGAAAGTTTTGTCACCATCAAAAAGGGGGAGATTGTTGGAGAAAACTTCCTTGCGTGTCTTGAAGCTGACAAAACGTTTCCATCAGTTTAGTCTGAAGACTTGCAGACTCTTTAGTCAAAGTCTAAAGACCACCGGACCGCCAGACTCAAGACTCAAAGTCTATTCTCATTGACAGTTCCTAGACCGTCGAATAAGACTTATCCAGAACTGAGTATTTCGTTAAGGATTTGACTATATCGACTGAAGAAGATCTCTCGATTGGATATAATATCTTGGAATCTATTATTCGTTTTGATTTCAATTCGGGTAATTTAGATCCGTTGATTGGCAAAGCATACTTGGAAGGTTCTACTTATGGAAACCTAGATCCTGATTGTATGGGCGAGCAGGATTGGTGGGCTATCGTCATATTCCTTAAATAACTCGAAATCTCCCTAATTGATTATGTCCAACGGGTAGACTGGAAGAGCTCCTTTGGTAAGTGCCAATGGTATGAAGGCATGGAGGAGTATATAATGAAGATGTTCCAGTTATTCGAGTGTGTGCGCGATAGAAGAATTCCAAAGTCTGAAGCTCCTTGTTCTTTGTCGATTCAATTGTTGAGCGAAAACTTGTACTCAAAAGAGAGTTTATACTTCTGTGAAATCTTAAGGAAGTGTAACAGAGTCTCTACACTGTGGAATCAAGGAAGAGCTATACTGTAACAACTCTTTTGATTCTTATGAAATCGAGTTGGTGGGCTGTCAGTGTAGAAGAGTGGACGTAGGCTTGGATTAAGCCGAACCACTATAAACCTTGTGTTCTTATTCTCTTCCCTAAGCTCTTTTACTTTGATTGTAATTCTATTTTATTATTAAAATCTAATTTCCTTTTCATAATCTATTGCTAAACAGAGTTGGTTTAAAAGCAAAATTATATACTTTACTTTGCAAAATTTGTTTTCGCACCTATTCACCCCCTCTAGGTGCTCGTACTAGCTTTCACAAAGCTTACGTCCACTATCCGCACTGACAGCCCATCAGCTGGATTTCACTATGAATCAAAAAGAGATGTTACAGTCACACGTCCTTGATTCCACAGTGTAGAAACTTTGCTACACTTCCTCAAGGTCTCACAAGTATCCAATCCCTCTTTTCAATACAAGTTTACGCTCAACAAATGAATCAGCAAAGAACTAAAGCTCGAGACTTTGGAATTTTTCTATCTCGCACTCACTCGAATAACTAGAGCATCTTCCTTATATACTCCTCCATGCCTCCATAACCGTTGGCACCTTCCAAATGAGTTCTTCCAATCTAACCATTGGACAAAATCAATTAGAGATATTTCGAGTTACTTAAGGAAAATGAAGATAGTTCACCAATCCTACTTGCCCATACAATCGGGATCTAGGTTTCCATAAGAAGAACCTTCCAAGTTTACTTCGCTTAACAACGGATCTGAATTACTCGAATTATTTGCAATACGAATAATAGATCTTTAGATGCTATCTCCAGCCGTAAGATAATCTTCAACCAAACGGATCATATCCTTCAAGATAAACTTGCATCTGAATAAGATTTTTTGTCGGTCTAGAAACTGTCAATGAGGGCAAACTTTAAATCTTGAGTCTGGCGGTCTTCAGACTTTGATGGAAGGAAAAGTTTTGTCAACTTCAAAACAAATAAGGAAGTTTTCTCCAACACATCTCTCCCTCTTTTGTCCCCACCATGGCTGGCCCACCCCTCAGCCATTCTCTCTCCAAAACTTCCTCAATAAGCCTCCCAACAAGTCCAAATTGTTGTGTACCCCATGGCATACGAATTTTGTGCAATTACACTTCAATTTCATTCAATTTCTCTTCCAACCAACCAAATTGAAGCCCAAAAAATCAACCAATGTAACCACACTTAATTCCACATTTTTCCTTGTCAATAGAACCATCTTGGATGTCAAAAGTGCGATCAAAAATGGGCCTACGAATTTCCTCGATCCAATTCCGCCAAATCTTGATTTTTCGCCAAAAATCTCGGTTTGTAGAAAAATCTTCAGAGGATGAGTTGACGCTCCTAAAATGACTTGTGACATAGCAGAACCCTCAATTTCTGAATTCAGATTCGATTTCATGGTTAATTTCAATCTGGCGCGATTTTAGCGCGTCATAATCTACCGGGTAGCTTTTAAGAATTTTCATACAATTAACCCGTGGTTGATTGTTTTCGAGCTACATGTACATTTTCGATACATTGGTAACTCTCGATTGTTGTAGAAATATCGAGGTTTCAAATACGAACACACAGGGTACCAAAGCGACGAAGAATCGATTTAGTGCCGATCGACAAGAATAGTGTAATTAGATGGAATCACCCACACTCAATTACATGCCTTTGTCGAGTCGACCTATCTCGAGATCTCTAATTGATTTTTAATTGTGCCATAGTGACCCTTGCAGATTAGTACGGTCGAACAGTCGATTCTTGGTCAAATTCTCAAGTCTAATTCGTTTAAATTTCTTTACAGCTTCACCTGATAGACTAGTTATCCCGTGAGTGATCAGCTCAAGGAAAAAAACTATATACGCGTTGATGAAAAACCCAACTTATTCAATCGAAATCAAAACCTGAAATTTAGGATGTCATTGATGGGCACACGCTCGAGGTTCGGGTGTGACAACAAATATATTGCAGGTTGGATTCTCTATTTGAATCTTTTGTACAATGGAGAGAATAGATTTTTCTTTTTGATATGCCATGTTGACTGAGTTCCAAAAATTTTCCGTGGAAAATTGTCCCTTTAATGCACCATGTACGTTATGGTTTATAGATAAATGGTCCATATTACTGGCTTTTGAGATACTTAATGATGTCTTGCTGATAGAAATCTCACAGTTTTTGCTTTCTCGGTGCACTTTATGTTTTGTTGGTCACATGAAACCCGTGGAAATTTATTTAGAATGTTTGTGCATCAATACGCGGGTACATGTTATATCATATCTATCATCATATGCTGGTAGAATTTGGTTCCCACTGGGTACGCCAGGAAACTCTTGATCTGGGCCAAAACTTGAAAGGACTTTCAATAGATTGTTCAGCACCTTGAGAATATACCAAAAACTCGGTGAAAATATTTCTGCCACAACATGTGACCTATCTGTAAGAACTCGTTTTATTTTAACTTGCAATACTTGATACAAGATTTAGGAAAGTATCATATCGATAGTTTTTGCTGTGTGTTGCCAAGTTACAACAATACTGCCATCCAATTTTGACATTTATTGTGTTTGAGTCTTTCAGATACTCATCTGAATAGCTGCATCTACTTTATGGATAGCTTGTTCACGAAATAATGACCTACAATTGCTGATCAAGGAATTCCAAAAGGATTGGTTGTCAATATTGATGATTGTCACATCTTGATGGTCAACGATAAGCATCAGATATTGGGAAGGGTAATACTGTCTGAAGGGATTGCAGCATACAATTGGTCTGTAATTGCTTACGCTTGTGACTCTAATTGAAGTTCATTTTGTGGGGAAGATAAAAGCATTTTAGCAAGGTAATGTGGCGCGATTTGCAAACATAAAATTGGAGATCCGCGTCAAATCATATTTCAATTTGTGATGTTGTTGGAAATACTATGTTCGGACCAGAAGGACGTTCTCAGCATTGTTTTGCATGGCTGAGAGTTGTGAGCAGCTTCCAAGAATGTGCTTTTCCAATTGTCACAGAAGTGGTACCCTATCACGGACATAATCCGACCACAAAGGTTAAAGATTGACTCTTATCTTTTATCACTTTGTTATTAGCCTGCAAGTTCAATTAAACGAGGCATGACATGGCAATATAGAATCATTATTGAATGTTTTTATATATAAAATATGTATGGAAGATTCTACGCTGTTTTTAGTGTTCCTTGATATATGGCTATTTTCTCTTGGACAACGAGTAAAACATTAATGTTTAAAGTTCTTCAGATATGAATTCTCTCGAAATGCAGAGTCTCTTCTACCTTAATGGTAGTTTAGCTTTCCAAACCCAAACATCCCCGACCATATCCCATCTTCTTCCTATCCACTGTGTTATCGCCTACCCTGTTTTCCTATCCCACCCCACTCTCAACCTGTTTCTTACTAGAGTTCAATTCCCAGGTTTTACTTTGAATTGGTAAGGGGCCTCGATGCTGTTCAATTCCCCGTCTTTCCATCCTTCTTTCCTTCCGCTTTGTCCCGCCCATCTTTCGACCATCTTTGTTTCCCAATCCAGTGAATTTGTTGTTCCGCACTTCGTTATTTACCAAATTCGACTACTTTTTGCATGGCTTCAATTGACCAGCTTGGAACTTTCTCTCGCTAATCGCGTTTCTATTTTTGGGTACTTATGGATCATGTGCTCGGCGCCTTCTCCGCATGTCTTGCCCTTCCTCTTGTTTGCTCGGTGCTCCGACCTCATGGACCCCAACGACCAAGAGGAAACTTCCCGCCTCGTTGCCCTATGCAACAGGTTGGGCCGTCTCGCGCTCCGAGCAAGCAATTGAGGTTTAGGATGATGAGCCACCGCCTGAGAAACTTGAGGAATGCATATTAACGTTAGTAGGTAAAATCCTATACAATCCCTCTATTAATTTCCAAGCTTTTCAAAATACCTTGAAGTGAGCTTGGCGAACTGATCAAGTCGAGATATCCCATAGAGAAACGGGTGCGTATGTTGCGAAATTTCAGTCGATGGTGAGAAACAGCAAATCTTGGATGGTGGACCTTGGCTGTTTTCTAGTCATTTGGTAATCTTCAAGCCTTGGATACCCAATACACCACTACATTGTTATGACTTCTCTAGTTGCGCTTTCGGGGTGCAAGTCTTCGGTCTTCCATTGGAATGGTGTACGAGAACATGATATGCAAAGCTATTAGACATGTTGGAAGAGTGATGGAGGTTAAAATAGATACAAAAGAGGGCACAACACTTAGAGCTGGGAGAGCGAGGGTAGAAATTGATTTACAGGAGCCGTTGAAGACAGGCCAGCTGATCCATATTGATAGGAAAACCCTATGGCTAGACTTTCGCTATGAACGGCTATCCCACTTTTGCTACTCTTGCGGAAAGCTAGGACAGCTGATCCGTATTGTAAGGACTTTCCTTTTGAAGAGGCAAAATTGGAAGGCAAAGACAAGATGTCTTATGGCCAATAGCTACGTGTGGAGGTCAAGAAACATAGCCCGTATTGGCTAACCTTTTATGCACCGTAGGATAAAACGAGAGGATACGAGACGAGATTATACCTGAAACTCCTCCCTCGTCGATCCATCTTGTTCCTCTACTGCCTCCTAGTGTTAATGTGGAAGCGGTACCCCTGAAACAACCAGCAATACCAATCATCACTACCTCTGCAGCTCCAATATTGCCACACCATCACGATGGCCTGATGCCATGGACTTCTTCAACCATTGCGCCGATCCCTGCAATAGTAAAAATGAAGGGGATTTAGAACCAAATGACGGTGTTACCGAACCCCAAGAAGCTGAAAAATACGAGACTCACTCCTAAAGTAGGCGCTACCAAAAAAATGAAATGGTATAACCCATATGAGATGAGGACTCCTATATAAGAGGACCTAGATGAAGCACATCTAATGGACACACCTATCTTTGCAGCGGAGGAGAAAGGACAGTGGGCTATGGTGGCTGGCCCTAAACAGCCACCCAGCGACAAATGAAGTTACCAAGCTAGAACCGTCGGGGTTTGGGCAATCCCCTGATAGTTCAAGCTCTTAAGGCCCTAGTGGCCAAAGAAAAGCCCAACATTGTCTTTTTGATGGAAACTAAGAATCAAGAGGTGGTGCTTCAACGACTTTAGCAACGTTTACATTTTCCCAGCTCTCATGTAAGTAACCTTGTTGGATTGGTTGGAGGGATGGAAGTATTTTGACTGATCAAATCTCTCTAAGTGTGGCTTGGTCTTTTTCGGAATTTTTTGACATGATCTGCACAAATGTTACGTGTGGCAGAACTATGCGTATTACCTGCATTCATGCACTTGTCATTTATCAGCTATGCCAACTCTTATGGGCCAAGCTAAGACAAATCAGCTATTCCAATACTTTACCGTGGGTCTGTGCCGGTGACTTCAATGAAATTATCTATCGTGTGGGAAAAGGTGGGAAAAAAGATTAGCTGACCCTCACCGACTACATTCCTTTTGAGCCGTTTTGAATGACTGCTCCCTCATGGAAATGGATAGCAAGGGATGTGCTTTTACGTGGATGAATAATGATGATGGGGATGACTTTGTGAAAGAACGGCTGGATCACGTGCTGTGTACTTTAGATTGGCGCCTCATGTTTCCTAAAGCTGAAGTCTTTGCATTACCTGCTTTGGGTTTAGACCACAGTTCCTTATTATTAACCACTGCAGCACCTTCTGGTAGACGACACAAGCCTTTTATATTTGAAGCTTTCTAGACACAAGACTAGGAGTGCCGTGAAGTCATTGCCAAGTCCTGGACTTGAGAACAGGTAAAAGATTCTGCTCTTTCATATAAATTAAAAGATGTCTCTTTCGCTCTAGCTAAGTGGAGTCACTTAAAGTTCTCTAAGGGCCATCTTAAAGTAACAGCTTTGCACCAACAACTCCAGAATCACATCAACCAACCTTATAGCCACTATGATAAACTGACCACAACTAAACTGAAAGCAGAAATTCAGCAATTATGGTAACAAGAGGAATAGTATTGGGCGATGCGTTCCAGGATCAACTGGTTGAGATGGGGGATAAGAATACAAAAATTTTCCATAAGACTACCATTCAAAGGCGACAACGGAATAGAATCAGTATGCTGTAGGATAACAATCAAAGGTGGGTGCGAGACCCTAAGCTTGTGAAGGAAATGACATCCGCCTTCTTTTCAAGATTATATACAACAGTGGGACATTGTGACTATGGGCCTATACTAGATCAATGTCAACATGTTGTCACAAAAGAGATGAATGACCTATTAACAGCTGTGGTCACCCAAGAGGAGGTTGTCATGCCTCGAACCTCGAGCGCGCACACATCCCTCGGTGGTCGATAGAATTTTACGACATTCTTAGGTCTCATCACCGACCCTTCATTTTTATTGCACATGCGGAAGCGGATTACTAATCCCCTGACCTCAACAAACTTGGGATAGAAAAGCAAGACAACAATTTCCAAATCAAAATACACATTCATAAACACGTCAAGCTTATACAAAAGGTCTGTCTCATAAAGAACTGCGAGCCACCTATGCTCCCCGACCCATCTGCTTCAAGCTCCGGGTTCTTCACACTAGGGACCTGAAAATGGTTATTCAATAACCAGTGAAATATAAATCTCAGCAAGTTCTTCCCTAAGCCCCCGATTAGAACACCAACTCAACTCGGGGTATCTATCAAGAACTACCCCACCATAAGCAACAACCAACAATCGATTCACATACAACCTTACCGGTATGCCATACCCCGCACATTATAATTCAGCACGATACACGCAATGCACATGGCCATTAGATGATACAATTCATCAATCACATATGAGTCGCATCACAAGCAATCTCACCTGGCCATTGCCACACCCTGCATGTTATTGATTCGTGCGTGCGTGCCATAAACAATGTGCTTAACTCATGTATGACCGAAATCACAGATGCCATGATTCGATGCGTTCTTGCACATTAGCACAGTTCAAAAACACGATGCATATACTCAATGCACACAACAATTGAAATGCCTCACTCATCTTAGTCAATCACAGGGGTCCCAATTATAAGGCCAAACCGTTATGACACGTCTCATACCATGCCACATAGTTTTGTCTCATAATCGCGCATCAAACTCAATCAGTCATGCGTTCCAATTGTTGATTAAGCCCTTCAAGGGCACCACCTACTTGTCAGTTTGGTGTTTTCTTAATTAAGCCCATCAAGGCACCACCTACTTGTCACTTCGGTGTCTTCTTAATTAAGCCCGTCAATGTACCACCTACTTGTCACTTCGGTGTCTTCTTAGTTAAGCCCGTCAAGGCACCACCTACTTGTCACTTCGGTGTCTTCTTAATTAAGCCCGTCAAGGGCACCGGCTACTTGTCGGGTTTGGTGTCTTTTGACTCAGCCAGGCCGTCTCCCTATGGAGCACGGTGACGTCTTTCAATAGACGGCTTTCCCGAAGGAGCGCAGGTCAAGAATCTACTGCGACTCGAGTTCCACTCGGTGGGTATCCCATATAAGGTAACATCCATTCGACATCAATCGAGGACGGGTTCTCTTAATCAATCACACGTCAATTCAAACTCAGCCGGGGACACCTTGCATTTCACTCAATGTCATTCATTAAAATAGTGATCCCGACCTCTTTTCGTCATATTAAAAATCATCCAAGAAATTAGCCACGTGTGTGGATACCCGTCAAATTCAAATTAGAAAGACCAATGCCACTCTTTTTCAAACCCCACTATTTGATATAATATTCAAATTCCATTTTCGGTGTCAAAACCCGACACTCAGGATTTTTGAATAAAATCCATAATTTTCCAATCACCAGGCAATTGCACAAATCATCACTCAATTCATGCGGATACCCATGCATTTACACAATCATTCACTTCATAGAATTAAAGCACATGAATTTAGACAACTTTCGCATTCTGGATGAACAACGCACGTGAACAGTACTCGTGAACGGTGTTTTGTGAATAGTGTCGCGTGAACATTAAATTTCCAGAATTTAATAAACTACAAATTAAATTCAGAAATCATTAAAAGCATTAATTAAAGCAACCATCAATTAATTAAAGCCAAGCATACTTAATTAACCACATGAACCACATTTAGCAAATAAAAGCAAGATTAAGCTCAAATAATCTAATCCATCCATCTAACCACCTATCTTAGGGCTAATACAACTTAATTAAATCATCTAAACTAGAATTAAATCTAACTAAACCAACCCTAAGCAAGTTTAGGCTCTAATCAAAGGATTAGGGTTAAACTCACCCGTTAAGCGGGCCGAAGGCACCGACGCGGCGGCGATGACGGTGGCTACACACCGGGACTTCTACAACGATGATCCAATGTGGTCCCAAGCTCAACACAGCAACCACAGCTCAGACTCCCACCGAAAACACTGAAAACAGCCCCGCCAGGAGAAACCGAGTTGAACGGCTTGGCGGGAGCTCCGGCGAGGGGGTGGCCGGAAACCAGCGGCACCAGGGGGTCTTGGGGTCTTGTTGGAGGTTGGGATGGGCAAAGGAAGGACCGGAATGGGAGAAAATGACCGAAAAACGTGAAATAGTGCAAGGCTGCAAGCGGACCGCCGGACCGGCGACCGGCGGCTTGCAACGGCTGTACATGACGGCGAGGCTCCGTTAAGGACGAAATTGGGCTCGTTGGAACGGTCTGTCTCTCCCGGTCACGGTGATAGGTGTCTCGTTGGCTGATTCATCCGGGAAGACTACTTTTGACTCGATTCTTCACCTCGATTCTTCACCAAAGGGTCACCGGGGCGTAAACCTGGAGGGAGAGGGAGAATGAGGGAGAGAGAGCTCCGTTGACTTTGAGGCTGAAGGAGGGAGAGAGAGAGAGTGAAGTGAGGGCTGAAAGAACTCCTCATTAAGGCCATTAAATGGCTACATCAATTCCCCATGCATGATGACATCATCTTCTCTCTGTTCTCTAGCCTTTTTCTCCCTACAACTAGGGGTATTTTGGTCATTTCACCTTGCACAATTACCATTTTGTCCTTGGGCTGAAAATGAAGGCCGAGGCTAAGAAATGGGCTTAGAAATGAATAGGAACGGGCTCAGGAATTGATTGGGCTCAAATGGGCTTAAGGTTGGGCCATGGGCTTGAAAGATGAATAATGGATTAGGTCCAATGGGCTCACTTGTTTGCTTTGGGCCCATCATGGGTCGTCCCACCTTGGGCATAAGGCCCACGCTTGCCTAGCCCGGCCCACGTCTTCATGGGCTCATTTCTTCGGTCTGAAAATCCCTTTTTCAATTGCTCGGCTTAACTAGCGTTGTCGATTGTCGTTGAAGCTTCATCCAAAGTTCGTCCCTGACATTCCTGATAATTCGAAGTCCAATCCTAAGTTTTCTTGCCATGTCAAATTCACCCTAATGCCATTTTGGTTACAACTCAGACTGATAGGCAGCTTTGAGGATTTACGCGTAATCACGTTCAAGACACCTCAACGCATGGACGTCCTTGACTACATGAAATTACGGAGGATAGATTTTTATTTCAAAGTACACGATCACTGAGGATCGACATAGGGTCGTTCGTGGATTCGACAACAGTAAACGGAATCACCCGTCGTTCCATTATGTTCTATCTGCAAATCGACTTCTAGTCATCCTTAGAATCGGCCTGCCTATCTACAGGATCATCCTCACGCAAGTCTCACGGTCAAGTCGTTTTCCCAGGTCGAGTCCTTTAGTCGTACGAGTTCTGTCCTCATTAGCCTTTCCCCTCAAGGTCAGTATCTCAGGAGTGATCAATTCCGAGTGAGATCAACCAACAATGCATTGACGAAATTCACATTCATTCATCCCTTAAGAGGACTCGAATTTCAGGATGTCATAGAGGTTCACCAAGCAACTTTCCAATTAGGGACTACAAAAGTTCCGGGCCTAGATGGTTTAAATGGACTCTTTTATCAGACTCACTTGGATATCATACAAGATGATCTTTTTTCTCTCGGTGCAAGATTTCTTCATATCAGGAGTGATGCCCACAACTCTTAATAGGACCATTACTTCTTTGATCCCTAAAGTACCACACCCAGAGCGACTGGATCAATACCGCCCAATCAGCCTACGCAATTACGCATATAAAATTATTTCCAAAGTCATCGCCAATCGTTTGAAACCCTGGCTACCTGATCTGATTTCTATGGAACAGCGTGCATTTGTAAGTGGGCGCCAAATTCAAGATAACATTTTAATTGTCCAAGAGGTACTTCATTAGCTAAAGATCAAGAAACGTAAGTGAAATTCCAAGCAGTCCTAAAGATGGACATGCAAAAGGCATATGACCGGGTGGAATGGGATTTCCTTAAAGATTATCTCCTCAAGTTGGGCTTTCATCCTATATGGGTACAATGGGTGATGCAATGTATAACGACAACATCTTTCAAAATTCAATGGCGAACAATTACATTATTTCGGGATAAGTACACTATCAGTGCCAAAACTTGTGTACGGCGCTAACTTTAGTGCCAAAAGTTTCCGTCGGATTATTTAAGTGCCAAATCGGAGGAAAACGATCACTTTGGTGCTACCGGCGAAAGATTTCAACCAAAATGATTACGTGGCTTTTAAAAAAAAAAAAAATCGACGGGGCCTTTAAACGACATCGTTTTCGGTCCTCCTTAAGAAAACGATGTTGTTTTGCCATCCTACATGGATGGCTTCACGAAAACTAAACGCGCCTCGTTTAGCTCACATGGGGATTGAAATTAGGGTTTCCACTGCTCAGCCACCGTCGCTCAGCCACCGTCGCTCGGCCACCGTCTCTCGGCCACCATTGTAGTTGCTCAACCAGGTGAGCGAGAGAGCGAGATTGTTGCTCGAGCAATAAGTGGCAGGAAAAATCGGAGGCGAGGGCGGAGGAGGAGGAGGAGGAAGAAGATGGGTCGAAGGTGCCGCTGGTGCACTGCTGCTGCTAGTGCATTGCTGGTGTCTGCTGCTGGTGCATTGCTGGTGTTGCCGCTGGTGCATTGCCGTGCTGCGCCTGGTGCTGTTGCTTGTGTGGGTCTTCGAGGAAGAAGAAGACGAAGATGAGCCTTCCCTCTCTCTCAATTTGGGGATTAGGATTTCTAAGTTGGGGAAAGATGCCAAATGGCACGTTTTGATGTTTGAATGCTGACTCAACTCTCCGATGAGCCACATCGGCCTCAAAATTAATAATAAAAAAAAAAAAGGCCACGTCAGATTTTTTGGCTAATTTCATCGGCGTTGGCACTTAAATGATCGTTTTCAAAATTTTTGGCACTTAAGTAATCCGACGGAAACTTTTGGCACCAAAGTGAGCGTCGTACACAACTTTGGCACCGATAGTGTACTTATCCCCATTATTTCCATCCAACACGGGGCCTTCGGCAGGGCGATCCTCTCTCTCCTTATATATTCATCTTGCTAGCAAACGTCTTATCAAATCTTATTAACCATGATGTTGACATAGGACACATTAAGGGTATCAAGCTGAACAGGTGGTGTCCTATCCTTTCTCATCTATTTTTCGCCAATGATGCAATCTTTTTCTTAGATGGTAAAATTCAGGAATGTCATAATCTTGCCAACATCTTGAATCAATACTGTTTAGCTACAAGACAGGCTGTCAATCGAAACAAATCAGGCATATTTTTCAGTAAAGCTTGCCCTTCTAGGCTACAGGAAAATTTGGCAAAGGAATTTCGAATACCAGTGCTTCAACAGACTGGTAAGTATCTCGGGTATACCATCCGATTGGGGGCGATCAAAACGGGAGATGCTTTCCTAGATACTAGGAGAGTGAATGCTAAATTGGAAGGATGGAAAGAAAATTTAATTTCTAAAGGTGGTAAGGAGATTCTCGCTTAAAACTGTTGTATAGGCGATCCATAGTATGCCATGTCTATCTTTAATCTTCCCCGTGTCTCTTTGCAAATCCGTTGAACAGTTATGGTGGTAGAATGATAGTCGCAAAACAGGAATTCACTGGAAGCATTGGGAAGTACTTAAAAGCAAGAAGTACAATGGAGGCCTAGGTTTTAGAGATCTCATCGATTTCAACAAAGCCATGCTTGGGAAACAAGCCTAGCATTTATTCCAACAACCATTATCTCTATGGAGTAAACTATTCAAAGGCCTTTATTTTCATTCCAAGGACTTCCGGTTTTGACAGAGAAACTCGACCATCCCAGGGGTTGGCAAAGCCTACTACTTGGGAGGGATTCACTTTACCTCATGTTCAATGGTTAGTTGGTGATGGGAAAATGATTAGCATTCGTGAAGATAGATGGTTACCTACGGCGATACTAGGCGAACCTGCTATTAGAGGAGAACCTCGAGATGGTGGCTAATCTCATCGATCCAGTCCACAACAATCGGAATGTTCTCCTACTCCACCAGCATTTTGATGATCAGGTCATAGCGTAAATCCTTACCATTCTAGTAAGACCTCACTACGCCACTAATAAACTAATTTGGAGTGCAACAAAACATGGCCAATACATGGTGAAAAGTGCTTACCATGCTCTTAGAAACACAACTATCAACCATAGCCACAACTGTGCCTCGACATCATATCAGACCCCAGGGGTATTGTGGCGAAGAATCTAGACAAAGTGAAACTGCCCCAAAAATTCGTACTTTCCTATGGTCTTTATGCCACAATGCATTATCAACAAAAGAAAATCTAATTTAAAGACGCATTACCACAGATCCAATATGTGATCTCGTCATCAACAAACACCAGAAAACTATGGAACATCTATTTCTTTTCTGTCCATGGACTCGGGGCATTTGGTCTCAACCTCAGATCAACATTCGACTTTCGCCACGGGCGGTGCAAAGAATGAACACATGGCTCGGCAGAGAGGGTTACAACACAGCAACTATTACCTGGTTTGGAGACCATTGCCTCCGTTTTATGGCAGATTTGGAGGGTGTGTAACAATTTTATCTTCCCCCGTCAGTGTCCCGATCCAACACATGTGGTGGAGGTAGCTTTAGCCCAGGTCCACATCGCCCAGCATTCCACTCGACCCCCGACGAGAACAGGGCGCCCTGTACCCAATCCTGAACATCTATGGAGGCCACCAGATCCGGGAGTTGTGAAGATCAATATAGATGGCGCTTATCAGCCCGCAAGTGAAGGAACTATGGCCTGTATCTACCATGATCATAATGGAAAACTCACTGATGGTTTTACCATAAGTTTCCCAACTTGTTCGGCCTCGCAGACGGAGATCCAGGCGCTTACTCTCACACTCCACCATCTATTGCAGCACGGCAACAATAACGCCCCACTTTTAATCGAATCTGACTGCCTCACTCTGGTTGAAGCTATGCACGATCACAGATCGACACCATGGGAGACTCATGCACTTCTCAAAGAAGCCGCTGCTTTGGTCCCCTGTTTCCCTAATCTTTGTCTTCATCACTACAAGAGAGAGGCGAATTTTGTAGCCGATTGGGCCGCCAAGGCCCACGGTAGTGGTGCCTTAACCCCCAACTGGGCTGTCTCCCCTCCCCTTTACTTGTTGGATCTTGTTTATGCTTAAGCACTTGCTTCAGGCTGCTCTTTTCCTATTACTTAAATGCAAAGTTCTCTTTCGACCGAAAAAAAAAGTTCTTCAGATATGACTTTCATCTGGTATCTCGTGATTTTAAGTTGTTGGGGGAGAAACTGTTTTTAAAAATAAGAAGAAAATGGGTAATTGCGGCATTGCTCTCTTCTCCGACGGTTCATTTAAGTGGGTCGACATGCAGTTTCTAAGCTTTAGGTCTGAAATAATATGGAGTTAGATGATTGTCTCTTTGGAAAATGTGGAAAAAAAAGTGCTAATTTATTCTCTTTCACGACCGCTCTCTCTTCTAAGCCGCGTCTCTTGGAAGGATAAAGTCTTCCAATTGCATGCATCAATATAGATTCTGAGCTTATTGAATGCATGCCCATCTTTCAATATTCATAGCTCGAGAGTAATTATTCTACATTTAGGAGCCCTTTGTTTCGTCGAAAGCATTTTCCCCATTTTCCGGTATTTGGTTCGCTTGGGAAAATGAGTCAATGAAGAACCTATGTTTAAATTAAGGAAAATGATTTCTTCTTATAAAAATCAAAAATCAGTTTGCAAAATATGATTATGTATCGGTGTTTGAACTCGAAACTTTACACTGGGCGCAAAATCTCAATGTTGATTCTCGGTCTCGGCGCTAGGCTAGACACTGGGCTTGGGACCCCAATACTTATGCTTGGATTTTTGGTGCATGTGCTTGGGTTGATTAAGGTCGAGCCCAGCAACTCAGCACCCACGCTTAGGTCCATCGAGGCCAAACCTGAAACCTTGGTGCCCGTGCCTGATGACCCAGTACTCAAGTCTAGGTCCACAAAAGCCAAAAGCAGGATCCCGCACCCGAGCTTGGTTCCCCAACACTTGCGCCCGAGACCACCGAGGCTAGGCTCGGGATCCCAATGCTTGTGCTGGTCCACCGAGGCCGCCCCTAGGAACTAGGTGCTTGTGCCTCCATCCAAGACTCTAGTGCTTATACTCAGTTGCTCAACCGCAAGTTACTAGTGCCTAAATAGTGTGTTAATTTGGAAAATCAAATTAGATTTTCGATGTCAAATGACGAAAAATATCTTTCAATTCATTTTCAAGTTTCAGAATGTCATTTTCGTGAAAAATAATTTCTTGGAAAATATTTTCTAGGAATGTCACATTTTTTGTAGAACAAACGGAGCCTTAGAGTATAAAAACAAGATACAACCCCTACGTCGTCAAGCAATAGTCTTTTAAACTAAGACTAAAAGGAAACGAACGAAACAATTAAGCCTTTGGTTGATCCAGCTGAGTACAGAAAACTGTCCCATTGCCTCCCGGATTTTATTCCATTCACGAACCCTAGAGCCTGATTCGATTGTGATGGTCATCGACAACATACCCATCCGGTGGTCCTCCAAAACCACAACTTCGAGTTGTCAAGAAATGACACATGATCAATTATGTTTCTGCGTTGGCAAAGCACGACTGGTCAATCTTGCGGTGTAGCTAGTTACCAATATAGATGGTGACAAAAATTGGAAAAGAGTCTGATAGCTCCATTTGTACGGTCGACAGTGAAAGAAACAAATGGGATGACCTGTCTTAAAATTAGAAAGCAACAAGCAGCCCTTTCGTTGGGGCAAGATGCCTTAATTACTAGAAAAAAAAAGAATTCATGAAACATTGGATGATGATCTCAAATGAATTCTATAATCCCGGGTGTTATGGTCTGACTCCGCTCTCCGTCCATCGTAATAATGCATGACAAGTAAATCTTCATCACGTAAGACACTTCAAAATCCTAGTCCATCTGATGGTCTTTTTCTCATAAGAGGGACAAAAACATGTTGCTTCAACTTCATTCACTCACTAAAAATGTCATAATAACTAGGGACCATCGATGTGCGTATGCGTATCGTGCCGCTGTAAAAGATGTTAGAATGATTAGAAAAATTGCTTTTCTTCTCAGTTTTTTTTTTTTTTTTTTTTTTGGGTGCTTATGAAGTTCATAGAGTTTTGTCACTGAAGACTGTCAATATATGTACATAAATCTGGCTGAGCTTTGATACTTGGTACATAAATCAAACAGAGTCATAATAGTTAGAAAGTTAACACGCTGGCGATTGAGGTTTGAGGGTTAGTCTTTTATATGAATAAGAGTTCCGATTTTCAAAGAGGGGAAAATAATTGGAATCCAATTGAATCTTGATATTTGGAAGGGTGAATAGTTGTATAGGTGAAAATGATACTAGAGACTTGTTCTTAAGTTGAATATGATAGTGCTTCAATGTCTCAGAGGTGAAAATTGCAAATTTCCTTAGTGTTTTGGACTTAACATATGGAGAACCTTGGAGAGAATGAATATTGTCAAAATCACCGCTCCCAAATTTTAGTAGAGTTGAAGATCACGTATCAAACAAAAGTTGAAAATTTGAGTGATGACAAACTAGGCAGGTAGAGTTGTAGATGTCATCTATGATTAAAATCCAATAGAGTATTAGTATTTAGAGGTTGCAAGCCACCACAGTCATAAGAATCCAACAAAATTTCGATTTCTAAAACGGCAAAAGTGATGAGGATTATTCGTGCCTTGTATGCAACGATGACTTTGACTACTGCAAGTCAATATCACTAGGACTTTTTATTCAAATCTTCAAAGTTTGATGTTTGCAATGTAAAGATGAAAACAATTTACTTGTTCACTATTTGAATGGCTGAGGATGATCACGATCGAGATATTTAGAGAAATGAAATGTCGCGGAAATTCGATTGCTGATTAAAGATATAGTAGTAGTAATAGATTTTTTTTTTTTATGCTTTGATACATGATGATGATCAGTGTCCTTAAATGTCATTATTTGCACCTACTATTGCTGTTGTTAGGTCTAGATCAAATATACCTCTAAGATATACACTAAAACCGCAGAAAAACGATTTCAGCAATTACTCAATTTCTCTCTTAAAATTTTACCTTGGAATATGTTGTTAAAATTGTGTGCATGAAAAGAGAGGAAAAGAGAGTTTCTAAGAAGTTGTTATGAATAATTATGGTTAATAATGTTTGCTTTGCTCTCTATTCACAAACAATCAATCAAAACATCTTTTTGGAATAAGTATCTTATTTCCAACCATTGCTACTCTTCATATTAAGAATAATTTTTTCTAAACTAAAAGTCACCTCTTTTCTTCTCTTAGCCAAAAGCCACCTTTTCTATTAATCAAGAGCTACCTATTTATATGATAACAAACTATTTCAACATGAAGTTCACCCTCCCTTTTTATTTCTGACTTTTATTCATGTTTCTGGACATATCCAGAGAGTCTTAACTTATCAGAAAATCATTCTTATGACATTGCTTTTGTTCTGGAGGTATACATTATAAGGTTGACTGAAGATGATCCGTCTCATGTCGAGCTATATCCAACAAGTATCATACTTCGGAAAGTGTGAAGAACCCAGTTTATGCATCGTGACTTCAGAAGTGCTTCCCTCCTCCAATTAGGTTGCAACCGTTATATCATACACATTTGGACCAATAAGAGCAAATTCTAATACTGTCTCTTTGCCACGTCCTCCTTCAGCTTATTCTGATGATATTACACTGAAGCAATCGGTATTTTTTCCACAAATATACATGAGCATATTCGATATTTTGTGGATGACAGGCTTATACTTTGGGTGACGGTAGCGTGTGTACATATAGACATTTTGACACTCGCTGTTCAGGGAATGAATTGAGTGGGAGTGGAGTTGGTACAAGAGTGGCCATCTGATACAGTTCATCTGCAGAACTTGGTGTTAGACAATTACGAGAGTATCAAACCCAACCTCTCATTCTAGCACCAGGAGGAAGCTAAAATGCACTATGGTCCGCGGAATAATTGTACAAGACCCAAAATCCTTAAATCAGTTACTCTTCGCATCTACAATCTCCGATCAACTACCTTCTGTAGTTACTTTCGACTACTTTGATATCTTGATTTGAGACAAATTTTTCCTACTTGTAGGGACTAATCTAGCACCTCATCAAAAAGATTCTTGATCCGACATATCTTCATGGCATTGCCAAAACACGTAGAAAGCTTCAAAAACACAACTAAAGGTTCTTCCTTGGCCGTACTGTGGGTTGGTGAAACGGAAAGAGCTTTCAAATGCATTTGTATGTTTCAAAACCAGGACACTGTGGATCCATTTCCTGATAGGTGAGAGAAGAAAAAGAGAAAGGGCGGAGGGGGGCGGTTAAAATACACCACTCTAAGTGGCAACCCATATCGCTTGAGGACATAAAAGGTACAGAGAACCAAAACCATGACAGGCATCGAACTGAAGAAAAAGATAAATGAATACTCAGCAAGAACCCTAAAGATGACAAAGGCCCTGCATCTTTGCTAGTTGGTTTATGTAGATGAAGTCTTGAAACATGTTATTTTTTTGAAGTTTTCCTACTATGTTGTCTCAATGTTGGATAGATTGCCTCACATTCTCCTCCTTTAATGTTTCAAGGAACCTCTCAAGGGGTTGTTGTCTTCCTACAATCTAATCTGCAACCTCTGAAAAATCTGGAGGTATTATTTCCATGGAGCTACTACTAGATAGAGAAAAAGAAGTGATTACAAAGTTCCAGTAGGAGAACCGGCATTTTTAGGTGAAACTCAGCAATCTTTTACTTAAAGTAAGTCTGTCTAGTATAGGGGCCATATCTCATCAACCAGCCACAGATAAAATTATGATCTAGTCCATGTTGCCAACCTCAAACTGGAAGGCCTTAGAACAAGTCTACCGAGAAGGACGACGTCCGAAGTTCAAAAAAAAAAGGTTATTGCAAAGGTGCATGAGAAATGAATAACTTGCAGCAGAATGGCAGGCATTAGCTTAGAAATAGGCTAGAAAGTAAAGCAAAACTTCAGCTTGAATCATCTATACATTTCTTAAGATGTCAAAGGAGAATCTTTCGCAATTGAAAATCATGTCTGACTCGTGATCATCTCTCTCCGCGAGAAAAGAAGACAAAGATCATGCCAAAATAATGCATCTGCTCGTACAGCTATATGAACATGATGATCGTCCATCGAAGTAGACACACTTGAGTACAAACACAATTGAGATGACAAGCATCCACTCCATACATGACAGCGGAACAATGACAGCAAGTAAAGGGTTAAAAATCCAATTTCTGGGAATAGATAAGAGTGGTGGGCATTCAAATAGTTGTAGTGCCAATCATCATTGAAGTCACTAAATAGTAGTGAGGTAAGTGGTCCCATATGAATTGATCAGCATAATCACTATGAACACAATACCAAACAGAAATCATAACCAATTATCACCAGTGCTTTCATATTTAATTCCTCATATGCAATGTCATGTCATCCTACTTTCGAAATGGATAGCAAATTCGAAATGGGAATCAACTCAAGCAGAGAAATAATGCAATGTTTTCTTTTCACGATTCTTTCGTGAATCCCAGTGGCTTGTTTTACTTGATCAGAGAACCGATATGCAATCAAATATCTTATTTGCGTATCCAAAGAGAAAGCACAATCAAATATTACAGAAATTAATGGCAACAAATATGTATATACTTTTTCAACGAGTCAACGCTGAGATTGACCTGCTAAAACCTTGAACAGATCTAATCGTTGCCTTCTCTCTTCCTATAAAATCCCCTCTCATCAATGTTAGCTAGTTATGAATGGCGGCTTATATTTCCATGCAATGCATGATCAATTTTAGCCTAAGAAAGACTAAAAGCTAATAATGGAGGAAATTCTTCAGTGATCAGCAAATTGTAGTATATGTCAAAGCTATGTGAATGCAAATCACAACTGTTTTCCCCATTTTATGCATTCTCATCATTTTCACCTTAGGAGCAGGCAAATCTCAGCGAAATGATGAAGGCAATTGTACTTCGGGAGATCAGATTTTACTTCAACTCAATAGCAAAATCCTTTATAGCACCTTCAGACAACTAATTAAACTCACGCCTCTTTTACTTAATTATTGGACATTTCTCTCACCTCCATTCATCCCGTTGGTTCCGTGCCCTCATTCATGCTTCTTTCTCATATTTTCTCTCTATTTGTAACAGATCAGACATGTCAAAAAATCGGAAGAAGAGACATCCATTGATCGTGTCACATCTGAATATAAGAACGGTATGTTCATTAAACCAAAGAGAACATGCATTAGCAAGTTTCTTAACTCCAAAGGAATTCCTCACCAGTCTTCCAGAAGATAAGTGCAAATGATGAACTATAACAGATGACACATTTGATGGTCGAGGAAAATTCTCTTGTAAAACAGGACTCACGTACGCTAAGATGAGCATTTACTAATTCCAGGATCGAGACACTTCTCAGTGGACAGTAATGAAGGACCATGTGTTTGGGATTCTTTTAACAACATCAAATCTCCTCGACGACCTTCTTGACAAGTAGGCCTTCATTCCTGCCAATTGCCAAACAAAAATTAGTAAACTTCGAGTAAGATAAGGAGTTTCTAACATTAAGATTTAGGTGGGAATGAGGATAAAGTAAGTACCCAATGGCAACTTTGTCCAATAC
>JABKBK010000023.1:0-138290 GCA_014182545.1 Eucalyptus globulus
AATTTTTCACAAGGAACAATAGAACTATTTTACTTTTAAAATTGAGTCTCAAGAATAATAGACTTTTTGAGTGAGTTTAGACTTTAGCAGTTAAATAGAACTACAAACAAAATAAATGAGTTCAGGAAAGAGAATATTAACACATAATTTTATAGTGGTTTGGCTTAGACCAAGCCTACGTCCACTCTCCACGCTGACAGCCTTTTGGCTGGATTCCACTAAGAATCAAAAGATATTTTACAGCCATATGATCTCAACTTCTCAGTGAAGAGTTTCTACTACTCTTTCACGAAGTCAGACTATAAGTTTCTCTCTCTTTTAAGTACAACTTTGAGCTTAGAATATCAAATGACAAGGAAATGGTAAGCTTCAGACCTTGAAATTTTTCTTTCACGCACTCTATCGAACAACTAAAGAGTCTGCCTTAAATACTCCTTCATGCCTTCTTGACTGTTGGCACTTTCCATAGGAATTATTCCAATCTACCCATTAGACATAATCAATCAAGAAGATCTTGAGTTGTTTGAAGAATATGACAAAAGCTCGTGAATCATGTTCGCCCATACAATCAAGATTTTGGTTTCCATAAGTAGATTCTTTCCAAAATTACTTGCCTTCAAAAGGATTTGATGTATCTAAATTGGTTCCAATAAAGATAACTAATCTTGTAGGTGAAATATCCATCCAGAAGGCCATAAATAACCTGTACGAACCGAACTCTTGAAGTAAGAAAGATAATCTCCCATATGAATAAATCTTTTTCTTTACTTGTGTTCAGTCTGGAATTTGTCAGAGTGGGCAGACTTCCGATATTGAATAGACTTTGACACTAAAGTCTGGCAGTCTTCAAACTTTGACACTAAAGTCTGGTCGTCTTCAGACTTTGACACTAAAGTTTGGTTGCCTTCAGACTTTGACACAGAAGTCTGAATATCTTCATAACAGACTTTGGATAAGTTTTGTCAACCTCAAAACATTAAATGAGTTTTCTCCAACAATCTCTCCATTTTTTTATGGTCACAAAACTTCCCTGCAGATTTAAGAACTTATTGTGACATCCTGAAATTTCAGCCCTATTTTCAATTAAATAAATCGGACCTTTCATCGATGTGCCTATAGTTGTATTCTCTGAGCTAATCACTCATGAGATAACTAGATTATCTAGGGAAGTCAATATGGGATTTTAATGCAATAGACTTAAGAATTCGACTATTAATCGACTACTTGACCGTGCTCATATGCTGAGATCATTACGGCATAATTAAAAATTAATTAGAGATCAGAGATAGGTCAGTTCGACTTAGATATGTGGCTAAATGTGGGTGATTCTAACAAATTGCAAAATTCTCATCGATAGGTACTAGACTGATTTTTCTGTCGTTTTGGTACCCGTGTCCGTATTTCAAACCTCGAGATTTTCACGATAACTAAGAGTCGCCAATGTGTTAGAGATGTACAATGTGACTCGAAACAAATTGATCATGGGTCAATTGCATTAAAAATTTCTAAAAGCTACCCGATAGGCTAGGTCACGCAAAAATCACGCCAAATTGAAATTAACCGCTAATTTAAATTCGATTTTAGAAATTGAAAATTCTTTCATGTCACTAGTCATTTTAGGAACGTCGATTCATCCTCCAAGACTTTTATGCAAATCGATATTTTTGGCGAAAATTCAAAGTAAGGCCGTTTTCGATCGGAAAATTCAGGTGACCATTTTTATCGTGTTTTAGGATGCAAATTGGTTCAGGTGAGGAAAATATCAATTTAATCGAGAATATGTTGGTGGAATTTTTTAGGGCTGAATTGAATCAATTCAAGAGGGAATGGAAGTGAATTTGGGAGAAATGTCTACAAAATTCGTAGCCACATGGTTCCTCAACCTTGGACTATCTCAATAGCTTCTAAAGGAAGCTTTGTGGCTAGAAAAGTGGTTGAGGGAGAGTCGGCCATGGTGGGCCTTGGTCAAGGGGACAAGAAGATAATTTGAGGTAAAGGTGGCGCCCTCCAAGGGTTGTTGTTCCTTTATTCTCCATTCGGTCGGCTTCTCCATTTTCCGAGACCATAGAAACTCTTAAACTTGTAGGAAAAACTGAGCATCATACCCCCTCACGGTTGACCACCGCCTGGGCAAGCTGGAGTGCTGTTACTACCACGCGAGCCCTTGCGCGAGCCCGCATCCTGCTACATCGTCTAGCCCTTTCCATCGTCGTCCTGCCATGTTCGAGTCTCCTTAGGCCACGTCGAGCTCAACCAGAGGTCCATCGTCACTATTCCACCACCGTGAGTTCCCCGCCTAGCCACTACAGCCAGTCCACCAGCCGCCTTCACCGTTTCCAGCCTAGGCCGAGCCCAAGCAGCCCTCTCGACTCACCTTCCATAACCGAAACCCAACAAGAAACCGTGGGCTTCGAGGCCCGCTTTAGATCCTTTCTCGAGCTCACTTGGTGTCGCCGCCGCGGAGTTTTCGCTCATCTCCGCCTCACCGTCACTATGAACTCATTGGAAATTAAAATGTAAGTTTACTCACTAACATCTGTTTAGGGAGTTAATTATGCTTAAGAGTTGATTAGTTTAGGTTAAGCTTGGATTAGGTGATTAGTTAGAATGGATTAGCAATTTAATTGTTCGATATTGCATGTTAGGTGGTTAGAGTAGTGTAATTAGCAAGTAGATAGGTCATATTATTGATCTAGATAGGTTCGGAAAATTTTAAGGCCGTTTCGGCATATTTAATTAGGCTTTTCTAGCCTAAGTTTCTATTTATGGCATTTATTGATATTTATTTAATTAATTTTAGTATTTATTTAATTCTTTATTATTTTTCGGAAATTATATCGGGATAGTCGGAACCGAAATTCCGTGCCGATTTCAATGGTGTGATTGGTTTATTTAATCGAATGCTATTTTGTGCAAATTATGTGAGATTTGTAGTTTTGGGAATTTATCCCAAAATTGATTATTTTCAGTTTTTAATTAGAAAATACCGAGCATCAGTTTGCAAACGCCAAAAATGTGTTTGTGGACTACATTAAATGGTGGAATTTTAGAAAGGAAAATATTGTATTTTGGCTAAGGCCGACCATGTACCCACACACAATTATTTTTATCGGAAATGATAAAAATGGTGAAATTTTCAGTTGGTGAGACTAATATACTATATCACTACGAGCCTTGATATATTAGCTTAGTGTGGCTTTGATATACTTTATTTGCTTAGAGTGAGCATCATCGGTACATTATATCAACCTAAGAGCTTCGATATATCAGCTTAGGGAGAGAGTAAACCTTAGTAGCTTCGTATCATTGTCCGTATACTAAATCAGTCCGTGGTGTGACATCCCAAATTTTCACTTATACTTTCAATTAAATTAATCGGGCATTTCATCGACGCGCCTATAGGGCTGTTCTCGCAGTTGATCACTCTCGACATAACTAGACTATCTAGGAAGCCATTAAGGAATTTTAATGCAATAGACTTCAGAATTCGACTAGGAATCGATTATTCGACCGTGTTCATCTGGAGAGGCCATTACGGCACAGATATAAATCGATGAGGAATCAGAGATAGATCAGTTCGACTAAGATGTGTGGCTAAACATGGGTGACTCTACTAAATTGGAAAATTCTCGTCGACCGATACTAGACTGATTTTTCTATCGTTTTGGTACCCTATGTCCGTATTTGAATTCTTGAGATTTTCACGACAACCAAGAGTCGTCAATGTGTCAAGTGGGTTCATTATGCCTCGAAGAAAATCGACCACGGGTTATTTGCACGAAAAATTTCTGAAAAGCTAATTGGTAGACTAGGTCGCGCTAAACGTGCCAAAGTGAAATTAACCGCGAATTTGAATCCGATTTCAAAATTTGAAAGTTCTATCATGTCACGAGTCATTTTAGGAACGTTGATTCCGTCTCGAAGATTTTTCTGCAAACTGAGATTTTTGGGAAAAAAAGTTGTCCTAAGGCCGTTTTTTGTCTAGAAAAAATAAGGGACCATTTTTTATCATGCAATTGGGATGCATGAGGGATCAATTGGTGAGAAAAATACCAATTGGATCAATAAGGTGTCGGTTGATTTTATAGAGGCGGATTGTCTCGAATCAAAAGGGAATTGGTGTCCAAGCGAGGGAAAAAGCCATGAAATTCGTAGCTCCACCTTGCCTAGGACTTTTGGACTATTTCAAAGGTTGTGAAGTGAGCCTTGGTGGCTGATGATGGTCCATGGAAGCCAGCTATGGCTGAGGAATGGTCAATTGCATTTGTCTCCTCATCTCTTCCCTCTCTCCCTCATCTACCGTGGGCAGCCTCCATTTCCTTTTTCATTGTGCCTTTTCGAGCTCGGTAAACTAGAGAGACACTTTGCCAGAGCAGCCAGCCCATCCCCTTGCCTACTAGACCTTTTTCCTCCTCTGTTTTCTCCTTTTGCCAGTTTCTGCTCTAGCTGACCTTTCGCCAAAAATGTGAGTTAAAAGTGGTCTTCCCGGACGAATTAGCCTTCGTGCCACCCATCGTTATTCTCAGCACATCCAAACCATTTAAAGGAGAATGACCTCGCATCGAACAGAGCCGCTGGCCATCCTGTACGCCGGCGAGAAGAAACTGATCGCCGGATTGTCTAGAAGCCACCCGCCTCCACTATTTCGTCTGTTTCGCGACTTTCAACCATTTTCTCCCCCATTTCGACCCTACCTCCACCCATACCAACCACCAGCAAGTCCCCCTTGACCCCCGAGTGCCACCGGTTGCCAACCACCCGCTCGCCGGAGCTCCGATCAGCTCATTTCCTCACCGTTCAAGAATTAGTTCTCCTTTGTCCAGCAAGTGGAAGCATAAGCCGAACCAGCCTTTGTTTTCTTCTTTTGCAGCCCAAAATAGAGAGCAAAGCAGTGGGTTTCCAGCAAGAGTCTTGGCCCATTTTGAGGTCTTTCCGAATCCCGAAAGCTAGGCCCACTTTGGAGAGAATCGAGTCTCGTTTCGTCCCCGGCGTTTGAACTGATCGGATCACAAAAGAAGTGAGTTTAACTCACTAATCCTCGTTTAGTAGGTTAATCACATTTAGGGGTTGATTAGTTTAGACTAAGATGGATTAGGTGGTTAGATTATATTATATTAGTGAATTTAATTAATTACCGATGCATGTTAGGTGGTTAGCTAGTGCAATTAGCGAGTAAATAGACTCTAATATTTATTTAACAAGTTTCGGAAATTTTAAGGCCGCTTTGTTCCGGATATAATTAGGCATTATGGCCCTAAGTATGCATTTATTGCATTAATTTAATATTTTTCGTAATTATTTAATTAACTAATTATTTTCCAAAAATTACACTAGGATAGTCGGTGACCAGAATTTTATGTTGGTTATTGTGGTGCCATCTATTTATTTATTTGAGCTTTAATTTGTGCTAATTTTGCTTGATTGTGATTTTATTTTTTATTCCTAAATTGGATAAATTTGGTAATTAATTGGAGAATTACTGAGCGTCGGTCTACAGCACCAAAAATCTATTTTGGGACTACTGAAAATAGTGGGAAATTCAAAAGTGAAAACCTTGTGTTTTGGCTAAGGCCGGTCATGTTCCCACACACGTGTATCTTTATCGGGTATGATAAAATTGTAAATTTATTGTATGATTGAAATAGCATGTATACTAGCTCGGTGGCTCTATATGTCACCTTTGAGAAATGATAGTATGATTTAACAGCTCGATGGCTCTATATGTCATCTTGAGAAGGCATAACATGTATATTGTTTCAAAGTGGCTTTATATGTCACATTGGAGAAAGGACAGTATGATATGCGACTCGATGGCTCTATAAGTCATCTTGGAGAAAGGACGGTATGATACAAAGGCTCAATGGCTTTATATGTCATCTTAATAATAGTATACTATATTAACTCGATGAATTGTATGTCATCTTAGAGAATGAATAGTATACTATTTATTGGCCTTTAGAGCAAGTTGCTATATATATATCACCTAGGGTGAACAATCTTGGATATTGATTGGATTCATAGATAGTATTGAATGGGCAGACCAAGAGATGGTCGTAATGACATGTAATTGACTAGATCGATTGATCGATGAGTCGATCTGATTGATTAGATGATGTGATTATTAGTAATTACGAATTGAACTGACTTGCAAGATGGAATTGAGGCCAAGGTAAGCCCTCTTACTCGTGATTGTGCTTAGGCAGCCATTTAGGCGTATTTTCTTCATAATTGAGTCTTAGGGAGTTGAACTTCTTTGAGACATTGTTTCATTGGTTATTTTCAGGCCTCTAGTTGATAGCAGTAGGGAACCCGAGAGGCCTGAAGTTTATAAGGTGAAGCTCGGAGAATCAGTGAGCATGTCCGACTAGTTAGAACTAGGACATTTCTCTTTTGTTAAAAACCGACTCCTTTTTGTAGGCTTCTATGAATAAACTGTGTGTTTATAAAAAGGTCTTTAGTGAAAGATTTATGGTCCGACTTTCCTATCCCATTATTTTATTGTTTGGTGATTATTTTTATGCTTCCGCATGCGTATATAAAATGAATGGGTCGGCGATGTGTCTTAGGACGTCGCTATTAATCGACAAAGCCGGGATGGGCGCGCACCCGAGGATCGAGGCTTCATGGCAGGCTTTCATATATCAACTTAGTGTGAGCAGAATACTTTATCAGCTTTTGGCAAGCTATATCTATTATCAGCTTTTTGCGAGCTATACTATCTATCTTCAGCTTAGGATGAGCAGTCCTTGATGTGATCGGACTTTACAAATAGTATTGAATGAGATGACTGCGAGATGATGTTGATGGTTTAGAGTCGATTGTATCAATTGATCGATGACTCGTTTTGAGTTGATTTGAATTGAAACGATTTGTTGAATATATTAATCGTATTGACTTGCGTAAAGGAATTGAGGGGGAAAGGTAAGTCACCTATCTCGTGTGTGCATAGGTAGCCTCTAGACATATTTCCTTCCTACTCGGAGTTTAGAAGATAAACTTGCTGAGACGTCATCTCACCCTGTTGTGGGATAACATTTACAGGTCCCTAGATGGCTATGCCACCCGAGCGTTTTGGCCAATCAAAGAAGGTTACCGAGCAACACTCTTAAATTCCCTCCCCGGGAGTCGAGGAGCCTGGGTCTACAAGCTCATGAAATCCATTATGCAGGTTGACGAGGGTCTACCCCATAAGGTACCCCATCAATTCAGATTGTGGTATCGTCATGGGCGAAATAGACCCAGAGAAGGCCCTCTTCCTAAGTCTAAGATTCCTGAGTTAGTGCTGGAGATTGCTCTTGGTAGGGAGATGGTTGATCCTCCTGGTCGTTTAATGGTAGACCCGGATCTCTCAGATCTAGAGTCCTCGGAGTATCTAGTTGAAGACTCGAATGCTTAGGATTTGCAGTCCTCTACCTTCCCCTTTTGCAGACCTTATATATATTGGCTAGTATTGTATATGACTTAGCTAATATGTATATAAGTGTGTTGTGATTTTTAAAATTTGTGGCCCTGCTTTTCTATCCCATCTTCGTGTTGTCTGGGGATTAATTATTCGCTTCCGCATGTGTATTAAAATGAATGGATCGGCGACGCACCCTGGGACATCACTATTTAATCGACGACCGAGAGATGGGCACGTGCTTGGAAAATCAGGGCGTGACACTTATGACTTGCAACACAATACTTTAGCAGTACATGATATCTTACAAAAACAATTTGTTTTAGGATTTGGAGAGCATCGATTCCGTAACCACATAAAACATGTTAATCTTAAAGAATTAGACATATATCAAGATTTAAGCATTCATCCATATCCATAATCATGACCACAAAAGTTCATCAAAAGTTAAGTTCTGCAGAATATAAGTATTTGAAACAGTCAAATATAATCAAATCTGCAATAAACAAAAGTTCAAATCAAAGTTTAAATATGCACGTTCTCCCCCTTTTTGTCAGCAACAAAAAGTGGAGAAAGTCAAAATTGAAAAGAGATAGGATGAAATGAAGTTTGCCTTGGAATTCGAACAAGCTAAAAATCCCCTTGATTGAACTATCTCCTCCATCTTTTAGATCTTGTCTCCTTCAACTTCTCAACATCTTCGATCTTGGCAGTCTGTGAAATTTGCTGATGTAAAGCTTAAACTTGAAATTTTAAAGACTGTACTTTCTCATTGAGAGAATCTGAAGTAGATTGCAAAGCAGAGTGAAGCTTATTATGCATATCAAACTCCATACCATATTGTTGTGCTTTTAACTCCAGAAGGAGCTTGAGCAGCCTTTGAAAGTCTGCATTAGGTTACATTTGTGCACTAGCCTCGGTGCATTGAGTTCGTGGAGTGCTGAGAGATGAGGGAACATCAGCTTCAGGAAAATGAGAAACATAGACCTTTTGGATCGACAAGAGATCGACTTATATCACTTGCAAAATGAGGAGAAGAAGTACCTATTTTCTCACGAGCCCCCCCTGTTTTTGTGCCTACAGGTCGAGAATGGAAAACTTATTCTTATTCTTTCTCATTATCAGCATGAAAGTGATGTTCTTTTCATGTTCTTTCTCCTACTTGTCCACTCCTAGTTGCTTCTGAATCCTCAAATAAGGATATTGCAATTGTTGTTTCATACGAGTCATCCTGACCCTCTTCTTCTACAGCTTCTCTTCCTGCTTCTTCTCTTTCCTCTATTTCTTCTCCGTCTTCTCTTTGCTTTGTGTCTACTCTCTCTCCTGCTTCTATCTCCTTTGGTCCAACAAAACTTTGAAGATTCTTCAAGGCAAAGGCAGAGTGGTAAGATTATCTTCATCCTCTTCGTCCTGCAGGATGAGGGATCTTCTCTTCTTGATAGGTTCTTTCACAGTTTCCTTGCCTTTTCTCTTTCTTGCAGCAGATTCTTCATTGGTTTTGCTAGGAGATTTCTTCTTCAAGTGCTCTATAGATTTGCTTAGTTCTTTCAACCTCATCTTCGAAACCATTTTCAGTCCTATAACTATATGAGCAACAGTTCGAGAACAAAGAGAGGCTAGAAACTGGATATGAAAGTGTCTGAACAATTTTGTGACCAATGCAGAGTAAGGCAGCTGTCCCTTATCATTCATAACAGTCCTATATATGTGCATCAGGATTGTATGAGGGAGTGAAAACTTCACACCATTGGAGATAACAAACATAAGTCTTTGTTCAAATCTTGAAACATTTGTTTTTGAAGCAGCCTTGGGTTTGATGCAGTTAATCACAATTTTATGCAGCAAGACATTTGAGGTGTCAACCTAGAATAAGTGATGCCTCCTTCGGGTAGTTTGTCCTTAACAAGGAATCTTGTTGCATGACCAACCAAGATACTTATTGGTTGGAAACCACTCATTTCCACTCTAATAATGTCAGCTAATGTGTCAACATCCACCAGATAGTCTTTATCACTCACAATGAATTTGCAACAATTCTGGTCAAGAAAAGACAGGTTTGAATAGAAAAAGATAGTCAACTCCGGATAGGCAACAGTTGTCTCAAAGCATAAGTTTTCAAGTTGAAGGAATGCCAATGTGTCAAATTCACCTTGATCGAGTCTAAAGATTCAAAGTCGACCGATCGAGGGTTCATCACTTCTCTTTTCAGCATCTGGATGTAAACCCTTTTGTGATCCTTGGAACGAAAAAGCTTTGTTCCATCACCAGGCATTTCAGCAGCAATGCCCATCCTCTATTGAAAATTCGAATACATTCTCTCATCATCATCTTTGCTTTCAGGCTGATTAAAAGAGCTAAATCTAGGATCGACATGAATGTTAAGGAAAGCCTCATATGTTGCTCCTTTCTTTGCTATTCCTAAACGTTACATCATTCTCTTAAACAACGTTTCGTTCTTATAACCGCGTTCTCTTAGAAAATTAATAATAAAGGACATTGGTGAACCACCCTTTTTCAGATGATCATAAAGCTTGTACGGAACCTGGGGAGTCAAGGTATGGAGAGGAACAACATCTTGCTCAACTTCCTCTTCCGACGATTCATGAGGAGGATTCTGCGAAGTGTCCTTCGGGTTGTGCTGTGGAGATGTCTGAGGAGAGACTTCTTCTATAAGATTGAAATGTGTCTGCCCTTCGGCACATTCCGACGCCCTTGCTTGCAATCCGGGATGATTTCCTTTGGTAAGATATACTTGCGAGGCTAGGAGGATTTCTTAGACAGGTTCGGGTGAAAAAGATGGAAACTTGTGAAACAAACTCGAGAGTAGAGACAGTAGAGAGTCTGTATTTTAGGGTTTTGAAAAGAAGTGCTCGAAAAAAATACAATAGGGTATATAAAGAAGATGAAAGGTCACAAAGAAAAGAGATAATCAAAATGTCAAAGGGAAAAACAAAACTGCCTTTTTGAAATAAACTAAAAATAAAATAGGCAAGCAACGATTTGGTTAGGCATACCTTTTCATTATAAAAATAAAATACCTAGATTCAAGACATTTTCTTACTAAAGTAGCGTCTGGAAATTCCGAGTCACGGCCAACTTCAGACTTTACTCCAGAGGATAAATAATATTCAATTTGGTGTGAGTAGACTCAAATATATTTTTCTCCAGGGGCTTCGTGAAGATGTCTACTAGCTGATTCTTCGAATAAATGAACCGAATCATAATTTCCCCATTCTAGACATGATCTCTTATAAATGATATCGAATTTCTATGTGCTCCGGTCTTGAATGAAGAATTGGGTTCTTAGTGAGATTAATAGCACTGGTATTGTCACATTTGATCTCGGTACACAATTCTTCAATCCCAAGTCTCTTAGTTGTTGTCTTATCCATAGGATTTGAGAACAACAAATCCCTAGAGCCACATATTCTACTTCTGCTGTTCATAGAGCTACAGTACTATGCTTTCTTGAGAACCAAGATACCAACATATTTCCCAGTAGTTGACAGGTTCCAGAAGTGCTATTTCTATCCACTTTACAACTTGCTAAATCAGCGTCTGAAATTCCAAGAGGGGTAAAGTCTCATTCTTTGGATACCATAGACCTTGACTCTTTGGAGAAGTCGCCACATATTTAATAATGTGTTTTTCAGCACTTGAATGTGATTCTCTAGGATCAGACTGAAATCTAGCACATATGCAAACACTAAACAAAATGTCATGTTTAGATGCAGTAAGGTAAAGAAGAGAATCGGTCATGCTTCTATAAAGCTTCTGATCTACTTTCATCCTTTTTTCATCTTTGTCCAGCTTTGAGGAACTTGACATAGGTGTCTCTGTCTTTTTGCAATTCTCTAACCTAAATTTCTTGATAAGTTTTTTGGCATATTTCTCATGGTGAATGAATATCCCTTTCTTTGATTGTTTGACTTGCAATCCTAGAAAGAAAGTTAACTCACCCATCATGCTCATATCGAATTCATCCTGCATAAAATTTGAAAATTTATTGCATAGGTTTTGCTTAGGAGAACCAAAGATAATATCATATACATAAATTTGTACTAATAAGAATTATTTTCGCTCTCTCTTTATGAACAAAGTAGTATCTACTTTCCCTTTTTCAAAACTGTTTTGAATTAGAAACTTACCCAACCTTTCATACCATGCTCAAGGTGCTTTTTTCAGTCCATACAAGGCCTTTTTCAGCTATAGATTGAGTTTGGCTTTCTTGGATCTTCAAATCCTAGTGGTTGTTCCACATAGACTTCTTATTGAATGAATCCATTAAGGAATGCACTTTCGACGTCCATCTGGAAAAACTTGAAATTTTTATAGCAAGTAAAAGCAAGTAATAATCTAATTGCTTCTAACCTCGCTACTGATGCATAGGTCTTGTCATAGTCTATCTCTTCTTCTTGTGTATATCATTTGGCCACAAGTCTTATTTTGTTCCTGACGACTTTTCCTTTCTCGTTCATCTTGTTCCTGAAGACCCATTTTGTCCCAATTATAGATTTACCTTTAGGTTTTAGAATCAGCTCCCAAACATTGTTGGTGCTGAATTGTTTGAGCTCTTCTTGCATAGCTTCCATGCAACTTTCATCGGACAAGGCTTCATCTACACTTTTTGGTTCAATCTCAAAAGCAAGTGCTAGAGCACTTGACTCTTCTCGCCTTTTGGATCTGGTTCGAATTCCTTCATCAATGTTGCCAAAGATGAGTTCTTTATGATGACTTGACTTGTGCTTCCAGTTGATGCTTGGTTTGAAAGATTGTTGATCCTCTCGCCGGTTGAAACTTCTCGATTTGTTTTTTGCTGTTCTCTAGAAGTCGAACCTTTTCGGAGGAAGTAGACTTTGTAAAGTCTGGAATAGGTTCAGACTCTTTAAGTTGAGTCTAGTCTGGTTGAGTCTGCACATAATCTTGAAACTTGTGTTCATAGATTCTTCCACGGATTGAGTCTTCTTGTTGAAGACCCTATAGGCTTTACTTGAAGTAGAATAGGCAAGGAAGATTCATTCATCTGATTTTTTTTTAAACTTCCCAATTCGATCATTTACATTCTTCAAAACAAAACATTTATAGTCAAAGACATGGAAGTAGGAAACATTTCGTTTCTTTCCTTTGTACACTTCATATGGAGTTTTCTTCGAGATAGGCCTTAAGAAGACTCTATTGATGACGTAGCAAGCTGTAGAAACTACTTCTACTCAAAATCGAGAGGATATATTGCTCTTAATTAAGAGGGTTCTGGCCATCTCCTGCAAGGATATGTTTTTCCTTTCCATAACCCCACTTTGTTCTCGAGTGTATGGAGAAGAGAAAACATGTTGGAAATCAGATTCATCACAAAACTTTGCAAAGTCCTGATTCTCAAACTCATCTCCATGGTCAATTCGTATACTTGAAATAGCATAACTCTTTTCATTCTGAACCTTCTTTGCAAACTTTGAAAAATAAGAGAAGGCTTCAGACTTACTTGCTAGAAAATAGACCCAAGTGAAGCGAGAGTAATCATCCATGATTAGTAGGCAATATTTCTTACCACCAATACTTTGAGTTATGGTTGGTCCAAAAAGGTCCATATGTAGAAACTGCAAAGCTCGATTGGTAGAAACTTGATTTACAAGTTTAAAGGTATTTCTAACTTGTTTTCCCAGAACACATGGAATACATAGTTCTGACTTTTGATAAGCTAGGTTGGGAAGACCATGAACAAGCTTCTTAGAAGAAATATTGGCAATTTGCTTCATGTTAACATGACCAAGCTTTCGATACCAGAGTTTTGCTTCATCTTGAATTGATTTAAGGCATTGAGAACTTTCTGGGTTTACATCTAGAAGATAAATATTCCCATGCCTTTGCCTAGTGAAAGATTGGGAGAAGTCTTGACTTGTTCCAGAACAAATACTTTATTGGAAGTTTATTTTGAATCTAGTGTCACAAAGCTAGCTTATGCTGAGTAGATTGTAGTTCAAACCTTCCACCAAGGAAACATTGTTAATAGTCAGGCTTCCAAACTTCATAGTTCCACAACCTACAATTCTTCCCCTACCGTTTCCTCTAAAATAAACTTTTCCTCCATTCATATGCCTCGAACAACTACTTTATAAAGCAACTTTAGTCTCCTGTTATATGCCTCGAACAACCATTATCCAAATATCATTTGATCATTCTCTTGATAGTGACCTGCAATCATAAGAAGAACTCAAGCTTTCTTTGGTATCCAGATTTTCTTGGGTCCAGGAGAGTTAGTATTAAAAACGGTCTTTGCCCAATCATTCTTAACTGGTCTCCAAATCTTGGGACATTATTTTTCGAAATGTTCTGAGTTGTTACACTTTGAACATTTGAATGCACTTCGGTCAACAGGTTTTACAAAAACTCTTTGAAAAAGATTTTTGTAAAATGCCTTTGCAGGTCTTTGTTTAAGTCTCTCTTTTACTTTGGGAAAATCAATCAATGGAATGGTTTTTGAAGTCATACCTAAACCAGATTTGTTAAAATGGGGTCTTTGTACTGAAAGAATTTTCTCCAACCTTTCGGATCCTTTTCAAAATCATTTTGAAATATTTGAAATGTTTTCTTTTAAAATAACATTTTCCTTAGCAAGAGAATAAGAATTTCTTTCAAATTGACAAAACTTGTATCTAGATTTTCAAACTTTTCTTTCCAAGAAATTTCATGTTGCTTGAGTTTAGAATTCTCCCTTTTTAGTTCGAAGATCCTTTTAGAAGAGGTTTTTAGATTGAGACAAAGTTCTTCTATGTACTTCGAGACTTTAATAGGAATTTTTAAATTACTAACCTCAAGTTATTTGTTTGAATCTTAATCAAAGTCTGTTTCTGATTTTGTGTTTGAGTTGGAATGAGCCATCAAACATATATTGGCATATTCCTCTTCATTTTCCTTGCACTCAGTGTCACTCAAAGTTTCGGCTTTGAGAGCCTTTTTGTATTTCTCAGTTCTTCCTTTATTTTTCTTCAACAGATGACAGTTAGGTCTGATATGCCCATTTTTCTTGCATTCAAAGCATATTACATTTTTGTTGGTTTCATTGTCCTCGTTCGATCTCTTCTGGAAATTTTGCGTGCTCGCTTCTTCCGGTTGAATCTTCTTCCCTTTCTATTCAACATTCTGAACTTCTTAATCATAAGCGCTAGCTCCTCATTATCCATATCGTCATCTAAATCTGTATCATCATAATCATTATTAGATTTTAAAGCAATTGACTTCTTACCTCTTGGATATTCTTCCTCATTGATCTACTCCACTTCATATGATTGAAGTGTGCCTACCGATTGGTTTACGGATAGAGGCATGATCCTCGAGTTTCTCTAATTGATGTCTTCACATGATTCCACTCTTTAGAAAGTCCATGTAGCAATTTATTGACTTTCATTGGCCCTGAGATTAGTTGACCTAGATAAGCTAAGCCATTTACAATCTCTGTGAAGCGACTAAACATATTAGTGATGGATTCTCCAGGCTTCATCTTGAAGGCTTCATACTGTTTGAGTATAATATTGATTTTCGTTTCCTTTACTCGATCAGTTCCTTTGTAGGTAACATGCAATCTATCCTAAACTTCTTTCACTATTTCACAAGAAGAAATTCGGTTATACTCAGTAGTAGATAAGGCACAGTATAAAGAGTAGATAGCTTTAGCATCAATAACTTGTCTCTTGGTTATTTCTGCTTGTGTTGTTTCGCCAGCATCTACAACATTTTTTCCTCTTTCTGAGGTTGATGTAGCTTTAGGATTAATCCCCTTTTCTACCACATTGCACTCCAGAGGATCTCTAGATCTGAGAAAAGCTTTCATCTTATTTTTCCACACATTGTATTCATTTCTATCAAAGTAAGAAGGTTTGTTGTTGCTTTGACCTTCAACCAATCCTGGAGCCAAAATACTAGCCATAGATCTCTAGCTTATAAATAAAAACACTTCAATGAAATAAGCACACATGCTCTGATACCAATTGTAAGTACTAGTATGAACACTTAGTGGGGGGTGAATAGGTGTGAAGATAATTTTTCACAAGGAAGAGTAGATAGAACTATGAACAAAATAAAGGAGTTCGACAAAGAGAATAAGAACACATAATTTATAGTGGTTTGGCTTAGATGAAGCCTACGTCCACTCTCCACGCTAATAGCCTTCTGGCTGGATTCCACTAAGATTCAAAAGAGATTTTACAGCCTTGTGATCTCAACTTCTCAGTGAAGAGTTTCTACTACTCTTTCACAAAGTCACACTATAAGTTTCTCTCTCTTTTGAGTATAACTTTGAGCTCAAAATATCAAATTACAAGGAAATGGTAAGTTTTAGACTTTGAAAATTTTCTTTCATGCACTCTATTGAACAACTAGAGAGCCCGCCTTAAATACTTCTTCATGCCTTCTCGATCGTTGGCACTTTCCAAATAAATTCTTCCAATCTACCATTGGACAAAATCAATCAAGGAGATCTCGAGTGATTTGAAGATTGTGGTGAAAGCCCATGAATCATGTTTGCCCATACAATTAGAATATTGGTTTTCATAAGTAGATTCTTTCCAAAATTACTTGCCTTCGAGAGGATTCGATGTATCTAAATTGATTCCAATAAAGATAACAAATCTCGTAGGTGATATATTTATCCAGAAAACCATAAATAACTTATACGAACCAAATTCTTGAAGTAAGAAATATAATCTCGCATATGGATAAGTTTTCTTTCTTCACTTGCATTCAGTCTGGAATTGTTAGAGTGGGCAGACTTCTAATGTCAGACTTTGACACTAAAGTCTGGTCGCCTTCAGACTTTGAGAAAGAAGTCTGAAAATCTTCAGAATAGACTTTAGATAAGTTTTGTCAACTTCAAAACCATTAAGGAGTTTCTCCAACACATACAGTGGCATATCCTAAGAAGGATGAATAATGTACAATTGAAAGCATGCTTCCCTACAAAATATGCAAGATAAGAAAATGTGCAAGCACACATGGTCAGCTCTCAATGTGTCATATATGTGCACCAAGCAAGTTGAGATGGCTTTCAGACCTTCCATGAAATCCAATGATCTTTCTCCCTATTGATGGAAATGAAAAGTACTTTCCTTTCTCAATACTAAATGGTCCTTGAGTCCTTTCATTGGTTCAAAAAGCAAGGAAGCAAATAACAATAAATCCAAAATCTTCTCTGTTGGGATTATCGGATTCCTAAAAACCGGATTCGACACTAAATCGAACCCCTAAAACGAATGCGGAAGACAAGCCGGGAAAAACATGTATCACCGATCCTAAAGCACACCACGGAATCGAGCATACCTTGTTAGTCACAGATTAAACACCAACGCCGATAAGAGGAAGAGAAAATCGATCCCGTTCGATCCGATGATGTCGATTGGCCTTGAAGGGAAGACGGCATCGCCTTTAGCCTTAGTTTTTCCTTTTTGGAGGGAGAGAGGGAGAGGAACGTACGTAAAAAATGCCAAAAGGTACGTTCTCCCTCTCTTTCCTCCCTTATATACGACTCCTCCAAAATAGAAACATACCCCTTCATCTTATCCCTCCATCCATGGGCCCTACTCTTGTGGGCCGGGCTTTTAGGCCCAACATGGGCGGACGGGCCAACTTAGGCCCATCACATAAAACCATCATCTTCTACTCACACATGGTGGGCCGAACAAGATTCTCTTTACCTCTCTTCAACATTCATACCGGTGAATAATCCGTGCGCAATCATACTTTGAGAGTTCGTTGCTATACATCTGTTAGGAATATATAGCAGCTCATAATGGGCGTCACACTTTGAGTAGGTTTAGTATTCTGTACGCTAGATCGATCGATCACATTTATATCTCTCTTGATCTCTTTTAAATAATGATATATATATATATATATATATATATTGTATTCACAATTATGATTATCCTAAAGACAGTCATAATTGGTTAACCAGTGAATACAAAACTACAATGTGATTCTCCAAATTCGATCTTCCTCTTTCCTTCAAACTCTCAATTCAGTTCAGCTTACTTTTCTAGAAATGTCCTATTAGATCGAATCAACTCATGACCATTGGCAACATCCTAAGATAGCAAACACTAAATAGAAATCTTGAGAATAAGTAAGAGTCACGAGGGGACTAAAATTGAGGAACTCTTTTCCTCAAGAGTCTCACACGACATTAAAGTTGAGATCAAACTTTTGTCACTCTTATTAGTCGTCTCATGCATACGTAGTATGAAATACGTATTACTGTATTAACTCATTTCCCATGGAGCGTATTTCTACATCTTTAATACCGTACATATGATAGTTCAGACATACCCAATGTTTAACTTGAGTTCACGTATCTACTCATTCACAAAATTCATCAAAACTCACATCTGACATCATAGACAGATAAAGTAAAATATGTGGGTTATTTTACTTTCAGACACAGTAAATATTATGTCCTCATCTTAACACTCAGTTAAGGCAACATACTTATTTTAAGCTTGAGCTCTCGATTATCACTTAGATAATAAGCCTAAAAACAGTCTCATCTCTATTTATCACACTGTAAATAGAGGCAATTACCCGTGTGAGTGGGCTAATCTTATATCTATCCGACATACTTTCTTAACTTAAAGTAATGCACTGAGCATTAAGATGCATACAAATCAAACAAAGATTCATAGGCATTAATGATGAAAACACAAATTCATCAAATGTGAACACTTAGAGAAATTACAATCCAGTACATCAGACTCTACGCAATCCTAGAGATTTCATATGGCCACAAAACACATCTCTAGGTATTGACTTTGTCATAGGATCTGCTACCATTATATGCGTAATATATACTGAAAGTTCACATCTTTTCGTGCAACCATATCCTTAACAAAATTATACTTGGTATATTTGTGTTTGGTCTTGCCATGATATTTTGGATCTTTGGTGTACGCTTTCACTGCTTGGCTATCACAGTTAACCAACAATGAATCTGCAGCACTTCCAATAACACCTAAATGATCCAATAATCTCTTAAGCCAAACATTTTCTTATACTGCTGCTGATAATGCCATGAACACAACTTCCATCGTGAACAAGGCTATACACATTTGTTTCTTACTGATCCAACATATGGTGCCATTATTTGGTAAGAAAACAAATCCAAAGGTATATTTTCTTTCATCTAAATCTCCTCCCCAATCAGCATCAGAATAGCCTTAGAGTCGCAGATCCTTTCCTTAATAACTCAGCATATAATCAGCAGTTCCCTTTAGATACCTCAGTATTCTCTTAACGGCTTTCAATGTGCTGGACCTGGATTGGATTGGTATCTACTCACCATTCTATTGAAGAAATCTTCTTGAAATGTTTTGAAGCTAACAAAATGTTTCCATCAGTCTAGTCTGAAGATTTGCAGACTCTGCTGCTTAAAGTCTTAAGACCTCCGGACAGCCAAACTCAAGACTCAAAGTCTATCCTCATTGGCAATTTCTAATCCGATGAACAAAAAGGCTAGCTAGAACTGGATGTTTTACTAAGGATATGACATTATCGACTGGAGAAGATCTCTTGGCTGGATATGACGTAATGGAATCCTTTGATTGATCGAGATTGATTCGGAGATTAAGGATCCGATGATTGGCGAAATATTTGTGGAAGGTTCTACTTATGGAAACTGAGATCCTGATTGTATGGACGAACATGATTGATGGGCTATCGACATGTTCCTTTAATAGCTCGAATAATCTTCCTAATTGATTATGTCCAACGGGAAGATTGGAAGAATTCCTTTCGTGAATGCCAACGGGTATGATGGCATAAAGGAGTATATAAGGGAGACGTTCTAGTTGTTCGAGAAGTGCACGATAGAAGAATTCCAAAAGTCTGAAGCTCCTTGTTTTTAGTCAATACATTTGAGTGAAAACTTGTATGCAAAAGAGTGTTTATATTCGTGAGAAACCTTGAGGAAGTGTGGTAGAATATCTACACTGTGGAATCAAGGAAGAACTGTCTTTGTAACATCTCTTTTGTTCATAGTGGAATCCAGCCGATAGGTTGTCAGTGCGGAAGAGTGGACGTAGGCTTGGGATAAGCCGAACCACTATAAACCTTGTGTTTAATCTTCTCTTCCTTACTCTTTACTTTACTTTGATGGTTATTCATTTTGTTAATCAAAAGAGTACTACCTTTCTATCGCCTGCCTAGTATCACTGTGGCATCTTGAGAAATTGTTTTTGCACCTATTCACCCCCTCTAGGTGATTATACTAGCTACAACAATTGGTATCAGAGCTCGTGTACTCACTTTGTTTGAAGTGTTTTACTTTAGAGTTAAAGATCCATGGCTAGTATGTTGGTTCCAGGGCTGGTAGAAAGGCAAAGCAATACCAGACCACCTTACTTTGATGGAAATGATTACAACATATGGAAAAAAAAGATGAAGGCGTTCCTAAGATCAAAAGATCCTCTAGAATGGGACGTTGTAGGAAAAGGAATCATTCCTAAAGCTGCACCTGTCTCAAAAAGAGAAAAAGATACTGTGGATTCTAGTCAAATGACTCAGGAAGAGATAATCAAGAGACAAGCTCTTGATGCAAAAGCAATTTATTCAGTATATTGTGCTTTATCTCCTACTGAATATAACAGAATATCTTCTTGTGTTACAGCTAAAAAAGTCTAGGATAGATTACATTTACCTATGAAGGAACCGATCGAGTGAAAGAGACTAGAATCAACATTCTCCTCGGTCAATACGAAGCTTTCAGAATGAAATCGGGAGAATCTATAACTGACATGTTTAGTCGTTTTACATAAATCGTGAAGGGTCTTGAAAATGAAGGTCAACCAATTTCTGATCCCATGAAGGTAAACAACCTACTGCGTGGACTCTTCAAGGATTGGAATCACATAAAGACCTAAATCAGAGAGACCCAAAGAATTATGCCACAGGGTCTTCGTCTTCATTGATTCGTTCCACTTCATAAGATTGAAGAGTTGATGAGTTGGTCAGGACTCTTCAATCTTATGAAGTGGAACGAATCAATGAAGACGAAGACCCTAAAGGTAAGAAATCCATTCCATTAAAATCCAATGATGATTATGACGTTACAGGTTATGAAGACGATATGGATGATGAGGAGCTTGCTCTCATGATAAGAAGATTCAGAAAGCTGAACAGAAAATGAAGAAGATTCAATCCAAAGAAACAAAGTTTTCAAAAGCAACATACTAGGTCTGTTAAGGATGATGAATCAAACAGAGATGTAGTCTACTTTGAATATAAGGAAAAGGGACACATCAGACCAAACTGTCCTCTTCTGAGGAAGAAGAAAGGAAAAGCTGAAAAGTATCGAAAAGCTTTTAAAACATAAACCTAGAGTGATACAGAGTGTGAAGAAAGTGATGATGATTATGCCAATATATGTCTAATGGCACAATCGGATTCAGATTCAAACTCCGAGACAGAGTCAGATTCAGGCAGTGAATTTGAGGTAGGAAACTTCAAAATCCCTATTAAAGTCTCTAAATACATTGATGAGTTGTGTTTTAGTCTTAAAACTTCTCTTAAAAGGATTTCCAAACTCAAAAGAGAAAATTCTGCTCTAAAACAACAGGAAAATATTTTGAAAGAAAAGGTGAAATGTTTAGATATGAATGTATCTTCTCTTAGAAAAAATGAAGATAATCTTTCGAAAGAAAATGTACTATTGAAAAATGATATCTCAAATATTTCTAAAAAAAATTCTATAGGATCTGAAAAACTAGAAAAAATTCTTTCTATTCAAAGACCTTATTTTAACAAATCTGGTTTGGGAATGACTGCTGAAACCATTCATTTAATTGATTTTCCAAAGGTAAAAGAAAGAATTAAGCAAAGACCGACAAGAGATACTTACAAAAATCATTTTAAAAAGATCTTTGTAAAGCCTGTAGGTCGCAATGCTCTCAGATGTTCAAAGTGCAATAGTGCAAATCATTTTGAAAAAGAATGTCCTATGGTTTGGAAACCTGTTAAAAAAGTATGGGCAAAAACCGCATTTCATACTAACTCAAATGGACCCAAAAAAATATGGGTACCAACAAAAGTTTGAGTCTCTTTTTAAATGCAGGTCGCTATCAAGAAAAAGGTAAAATGGTATCTAGATAGTGAATGCTCAAGACATATGACAAGAGATTCAAAGTGCTTCATAAAGCTCGTTCAAGTGAATGTCGGAAAAGTCTCATTTGGAGGAAATAGCAAAGGAAGAATAATGGGATTTGGAACTGTAAAGATTGGAAACCTCACAATAAGCAATGTTTCTTTAGTTGAAGAACTCAACTACAATTTGCTCAGTGTTAGTCAGCTGTGTGATACCGGTTTCAAAATCTACTTTCAAGAAGGAATATGTACAGGAACTAGTAAAGACTCTACTCAGTCTTTCATGGGTCGAAGACATGGAAATATCTACCTCTTGGATGTGAAACCAGATGAATCACAATGTCTAATCTCAATCCAAGACGAAGCAAGCTTATGCCACAGAAAGCTTGGGCACATTAATATGAAATAGATAGCTAAAATCTCAGCAAAGAAGCTTGTTCTTGGTCTACCCAATTTATCATACCAAAAGGCTGATCTATGTACACTGTGCATATTGGGAAAACAAGTAAGAAATTCATTTAAACCAATAAATCAAGTTTCCACTAACCGTGTATTGCAGCTTCTGCATTTGGATCTTTTTGGATCAACCATAACACAGAGCATTGGAGGTAAGAAATATTGCCTGGTAATTGTGGATGACTACTCACAATTTACTTGGGTATATTTCTTGGCAAGTAAGTCTGAAACCTTCTCTTATTTTGAAAAATTTGCTAAAAATGTTCAAAATGAAAAAAAGGGTATGTTATTTCAAGTATAAGAACAAACCATGGAGGTGAATTTGAAAATCAAGATTTTACAAACTTTTGTGATAAATCTGGTTTTCAGCATGTATTCTCTTCTCCATATACTCCAGAGCAAAATGGAGTCGTGGAAAGAAATAATAGATCGCTTCAAGAAATGGCTAGAACTCTTTTAATTGAAAGCAACATCTCTTCATGATTTTGGGCTGAAACAGTTTCTACAGCTTGTTATATTATCAATAGAGTTTTTCTAAGGCCTATTCTAGAAAAAAAAAAAAACCCCTATGAATTATTCAAAGAAAAGAAGCCTATTGTTTCATATTTTCATGTGTTCGGATGCAAATGTTTTATATTGAAAAATGCAAATGATCGTATTGGCAAGTTTGAAGAAAAATCAGATGAAGGCATCTTTCTTGGACATTCAACCTCAAGCAAAGCCTACAGAGTTTATAACAAGAAGAGTCAATCTGTGGAGGAATCAATGAATGTCAAATTCCAAGATTCTATGCAAAATGAATCTATTCAGACTCATCTTGAAGAGTTTGAACTGCTCCGAACTCTACAAAGTCTAAATCTCGGGAAACAGCTCGAGACTTTGAAGGACCGGCAACAAGTGACTATTGAAGATTCAAGTGAAGGAAGTGACCATCAATCTGACAAATTAACCGGCAACTGGAAACATAAGTCCAGTCATCCCAAAGATCTTATTATTGGCGACATCAATGAAGGAATTCGCACAAGATCCAACAGGGGCGAAGAGTCTAGTGCTATTGCTCTTATTTCTAAAATAGAACCCAAAAGCATAGAATAAGCTTTAACTGATGAAAGCTGGATTGAAGCTATGCAAGAAGAACTCATGCAATTCAGCATTAATGATGTTTGGGAGTTAACTCCTAAACCAAAAGGTAAATCTATTATTGGTGCAAAATGGGTTTTCAAGAACAAGATGAACAAGAACAGGAAAGTCATAAGAAACAAAGCAAGACTCATGGCCAAAGGATATACACAAGAAGAAGGGATAGACTATGACGAGACTTATGCACCAGTAGCAAGGTTAGAAGCAATTTGTTTATTACTTGCATTTGCTTGTCATAAAAATTTCAAGATATTCCAAATGGACGTCAAAAGTGCTTTCCTAAATGGATTCATCCATGAGGAAGTCTATCTGGAACAACCACCTGGGTTTGAAGACCCAAGGAAACCAGACTTAGTATTCAAACTCAAAAAGGCCTTATATGGTTTAAAACAAGCACCTCGAGCTATGTACGACAGGCTAAGTAAGTTTTTAATTCAAAACGGTTTTGTGAAAGGTAAAGTAGACACTACTCTGTTTATCAAAAGAGAAAGCAAATTTTTTGTGCTAGTTCAAATATATGTCGATGATATTATATTCGGATCTCCTAATGAAAGTCAGTGCAAGAAATTTTCTAAGACTATGTAGGATGAATTTGAAATGAGCATGATGGGTGAGTTAACCTTCTTTCTTGGGCTTCAAGTGAAACAACTAAGGAAGGAACTTTTATTCATCAAGAAAAATACGCTAATGATCTTGTCAAAAAGTTTAGACTGAACAATTGTAAAAAGGTTAAAATACCAATGTCAAGTTCCTTGAAGATAGACAAAGATGAAGGAGGAAAGAAAGTCGACCAAAAGCTATACAGAAGTATCATTGGATCACTTCTTTACCTTACTGCTTCTAGACCTGACATTTTGTTTAGTGTTTGCATTTGTGCCAGATTTCAAGCAGATCCTAAAGAATCTCATTTAGGTGCTGCGAAGCGAATTATCAAATACATTGCTTCAACTTCAAACATCGGCCTTTGGTATCCCAAAAAGGGAGACTTTACTCTTCTTGGATACTCAGACGCAGATCTAGCTGGATGCAGAGTTGATAGAAAGAGCACCTCGGGTACCTGTCAACTACTTGGAGGCAGGACAGTATCTTGGTTTTCAAGGAAGCAAAGTACAGTAGCTCTTTCTACAGCAAAAGCAGAGTATGTAGCTCTCGGAAGTTGTTGTTCACAAATTCTGTGGATAAAACAACAGCTAAGAGACTTTGGAATTAAAGATTCATGCACGGAGATTAACTGCGACAACACCAGTGCAATCAATCTTACTAAAAATCCAATTCTTCACTCAAGAGCAAAGCATATAGAGATTCGACATCACTTCATAAGAGATCATGTTCAAAATGGAGAAGTTTCGATTCGGTTTGTTGACTCAAAGAACCAACTAGCGGATATATTCACAAAGCCTTTGGAGAAAAATTAATTTGAAATTATCTGTTCCAAACTCAACATTTTAAGGTTTGAAGAAGTTAAAGTCTATAGACTCTCAGACTCAGACAAACAAGACTTTGACTGTAAGTTATTCTCTCTCTCGAATCTCATCTTGAAAAGGTACGATTATCAACCGTGTATTATTGCTATCTTTAATTGACGTGATTATAGCAACGTTTCCTTTTCGAAAAAGAAGTTATTTTTGAAATTCATTTTCTCAAAAAAGGCAGATATTTTGAAAAGGCATCTTTTATTTTCCTTTATGACGTTCCGTATACCTCTCTTTTTAATCGGTTATGCACTGTTGATTCTTCTTCGCTTTACTCTCCAAAAATCCTAAGAAAGCATTGATCTTCCATTCCTGTTTTCTTGCCTTGTTTAATCTTCGAAAAAGTTGTCATCTTTCTTGGGAAAGTCAAGCAAGGAATCTTTCAAAGACTGAGAAAGATGTCGTCTTCAAGAAAGTCTTCGAGAATCACAAGCAGGGGACCACGGCGAATGAGTGAGGGGCCTATGCACTTCGATCTCACCGAAGAAGAGGAGTCTCCTAATCAGCAACAGAGCCCACAACATTCTCAGCAGTGTCATTCTCCACCAACTAGTCCACAGGGTGCTGGTCATCAACCGGAGGAAGAAATCGTTGAAGATGCAGATCCAGTAAGAATTCAAAGGCCTTCTTTTATTTATAAGCTTTATAGTGCTTTAAAGAAGACTAGTACTCCATTGAACTACGTCGATGAGTTTCTTAAGGACAAAGCATATGGGAATGAGTACATCTTTTTGCGGAAAATGGAAAGTTTGGGAATTGCTCCCAAAGGGGTGGTAGAAGAAACCCTTGCAAATATCCCAAGTGATCTGCGTGTCAGGGGACTTAATCCGGTAGATGAAAATGATGATGACAAATTGTAAAGCCAATTTCAACCAAGACTGGGTGTTGCAGCGTAAATTCGAGAAAAAAAGGGAAGAGCTGTTTAGATCAAAGGAACAGAAGGAATTATACTCAAAATTGCTGAAGCGTGGGGTGATAAACCCTAGGAGTGTGGATTTTGATTTTCTGGATGCTGTGAATGTGAACTTGAGGGAAAAGTTTGGTTATCTTCAACTTGAAAAGTTCTGCTCTAACACCACAGAGGCCTATGCTCAATTAACTGCATATTTCTATTCAAATCTTAGTTTCTTGGATGCGAATAGAATATCCTTTAGTGTCCGAGATCAGGACTTCGTGGTTGATGTGGATATGCTGACGGATGTGATTGGAGTTGAGAGAGGAAGATATCAACCAATCAATGTTTCTACTGCTCGTGCAACATTGGAGCTTATTAAGGATAGAAGAACAGAGGAAAATATTTCCTACTTAAGGATGAGTGCATTTAACATTCTGCTTCACAAGATTGTGATCAATTGCCTTAGACCGAAATCAACTTCCAAGACTGATGTTTCAAGTTCAGAGGCAAAGCTGATGTATGCCATCATTAATGGGAAAAAGTTTTCTCTTCCTCACACTGTTATGTTTCACATGTATAGAGTTGTGGCGAAGGACATAGGTCAACTTCCTTATCCAAGTCTTATGATGAAGTTATTCAGACATCTGAATATTCAGCCTCCATAAATCCTCTATGTTAGATCGTGTGATCATATGGTGGTAGGACTGAAAATGGTGACGAAAATGCGTCTGAAGGAACTTAGCAAGGCGTTGGAGAAATTCAAAGAGAAGACTCCTATTAAATCTCATCAAATCTCTTCTGCAGCAAAAAGAAAAGGGAAGGAGCCCATGGTTGCTCCATCCAAGAAAAAAAGAGCTCTTATTGTTGAAAATGAAGATGATGATGATGACATCACCATTTCTGCCATAGCATTGAAGAAGCTAAGTCGTCATGTTCCAGAACCAATGGAACGACAGGAGAAAGAAGCATAGGAGAGAGAAGGACAAGTGAAAGAAGAGGAAGAAAGAGAAGCTGGAGAAAAAGAAGCAGGGGTTGAAATGTTTGAAGAAGACGAAGAGAGAGAAAATCAAGAGGAAAGAGAGCATGAAAAACACTCTTCCCCACCTGAAGGCATGGAAAGAGGGGAAGATCATGAGAAAAGAGGAATGTCCTCTTATCCCGCTCATAGTGAGGGAGTTAGTCGCTCACCAGCAAACCCAGAAGACATTCATGCCTCTCATTTTCTTGAGGAAGAACATGATGCTTCATCACCAAATCTGCGTGATTATGATCTGCCATCGTCTGCATTTACTCCATCAGATCATGCCGAAGCAAGTACGCAAACCAATAACTCAGCAGATTTTCGCAGAACTTGCAGAATGCAGAATGCAGGTCAAGCTTCTTCAGGTTCATTGAAAGATTAGATCCAAGCCCTCTCTTTTCAGATTCAGGCTAATGCGAAGGGTGAGGAGGTTACACAACTGAAGGAAGACTTGAAAAGGCTGGAAGGGATCGTTCAGTCCATGGGAGATTTCCAGCTTGTTCACGTTCCCAAGCAATCTTGACTTTATTCCATTTTCATCTCAACCTTTTTAATGCTGACAAAAAGGGGGAGAGATTGCAAGATTTGAATCAAACTTTGAATTTTAATCGTTTGGATTGGATTGTTTTGATGTTTGACTCTGTTTGACTATATTTTTGTGTCTAGATGAGAACTGAATTTGAATTTGGAATTGACTACTATTGATATCTTATGGATGGCTTTATCATATACAAGACTAACCTATTTTCTGTGGTTGCAAATTCTAGTGTTATTCATTTAGCCATTTATCCTTATAAGATATGCATATGTGTTTGAGAATTGTTTTTGCAGGTCAAAGTTATCCAAATCTGCAGGAAGGTTTTGTCACCATCAAAAAGGGGAAGATTATTGGAGAAATCTTCTTGAAATGTTTTGAAGCTGACAAAACGTTTCCATTAGTCTAGTCTGAAGGTTTGCAGACTCTGTTGCTTAAATTCTGAAGACTTTCGGATAGCCAGACTCAAAACTCAAAGTCTATCCTCATTGGCAGTTTCTAATCCATTGAAGAAAGGCTGTCCAGAACTGGATGTTTTACTAAGGATATGACCTTATCGACTGGACAAGATCTCTTGGCTAGATATGACGTAATGGAATCCTTTGATTGATCGAGATTGATTCGGAGATTAAGGATCCGATGATTGGTGAAATATTCGTGGAATGTTCTACTTATGGAAACCGAGATCCTGATTGTATGGGCAAACATGATTGATGGGCTATCGACACGTTCCTTTAATAGCTCGAATAATCTTCCTAATTGATTCTATCCAACGGGAAGATTGGAAGAATTCATTTCGTGAATGCCAACGGGTATGATGGCATAAAGGAGTATATAAGGGAGACGTTCTAGTTGTTCGAGAAGTATACGATAGAAGAATTCCAAAAGTTTGAAGCTCCTTGTTTTTAGTCAATACATTTGAGCGAAAACTTGTATGCAAAAGAGTGTTTATATTTGTGAGAAACCTTGAGGAAGTGTGGTAGAATATCTACACTGTGGAATCAAGGAAGAACTATGCTGTAACATCTCTTTTGTTCATGGTGGAATCCAGCCGATAGGCTGTCAGTGCGGAAGAATGGACATAGGCTTGGGATAAGCCGAACCACTATAAACCTTGTGTTTAATCTTCTCTTCCTTACTCTTTACTTTACTTTGATCGTAATTCATTTTGTTAATCAAAAGAGTACTACCTTTCTATCGCTTGCCTAGTATCGTTGTGGCATCTTGAGAAATTGTTTTTACACCTATTCACCCCCCTCTAAGTGATTATACTAGCTACATCACATTCCAACTGCAAAACATATGTCAGGTCTTGTACACATCATAGCGTATATCAAGCTCTCAACAGCACTAGCATAAGGAACATGTTTCATTTGTTTCTTCTCTTGTGGAGTCCTTAGACACAGTCTATGGCTCAATCCTTTACCTTTTGCAATAGGAGTGTCTATGGGTTTACAATCTTGCATACGAAATCATTCAAAAACTTTGTTTATATATGTTTCTTGCGAAAGAGATAACGATCTCTTCAAACAATCTCTTGAAATCTTAACTCCAAGAATGTATGCAGCCTCACCCAAATCCTTCATCTCAAAGTTGGAAGATAACCAACCCTTGACGGTGTTAACAAACTCCATATTACTTCCAGCAATTGGTATATCATCAACATATAATGATATGATCACAAATTGATCTTTAGATCTTTTGATATATACACAATGATCATCATCTATCATTGTAAAGTCATATGCCATTATGACATTATGAAAGCGTATATACTATTGTTTCAATGACTGCTTAAGGTCGTATATCAATCTCAAAAGTCGACATACCTTTCCTTCTTAGCCTTCTATAGTGAAGCCAGCAGGTTGTTCCATATATCCATTGAGGAAAGCAGTCTTTACATCCATTTGATGTAACTCAAGATCCATACTAGCCACTATTGCCAGAATAATGCGAATCGAGATAAATCTCACTACAAGAGAAAATGTTTCTTCATAATCAATTCATTCCTGTTGATTATACCCTTTCGCCACAAGGCGAGCCTTATGCCATTTCTATCGAGCCATCAGCTTTCGCTTTATTTTGAGAACCCACTTGTTCCCAATAGCTTTGTGTCCTTTTGGAAGATCAACCAATTCCCAAAATTTGGTTTGGCTTCATTGACTTCATTTCATTTTCCATTGCATGAATCAATTTTTCCTTACTGGGCAATTTAGAGCCTCATTAATATTCCTTGACTCATTCTCATCTTGTGGAGCAACCATAAAAGTTTCCCCTTCAATGTCAAAACGTCGACGGGGAATACTTTGGCGACTTGTTTGCCGTATGGGAGATTGTACACTTTGCATATCATTCCCATTATGCTCCCACTAGGATTAGATAATGATGACGTCGTCTCATCATGTGGTTGTAATTGAGAATGAGTTGAATTCAATTCATCACTTCTCATATTACTCCCACTTGGACGAATTCCACTTATATCATTATCTTGATCCAAGATTACAAATATGGAGTAATCTTCCCATATTTCGCCCTTCTTAGGAAATTCATCCTCTAAGAATGTGACATCTTGTGATTCAAATTCAGTTATACTCCCACTTTCATGCTCACCTATGAACACATACCTTATCAAGTGTTCCGAGTATCTTATGAAAATACTCTTTCTTCTTTTGGGACCCAATTTCCCAAACTTGTGAGAGGACTCATGAGTATAGGCAGCACAACCCCATGATTTAAGAAAACTTAAGTCCGATTTTCTACCTATCCATAACTCATATGGAGTGGAAATAACTGATTTGAAAGGCACCCGGTTAAGTATATAAGCAGCAGTTAACAACGCATCACTCCAAAAAGTGATATGTAAGTTAGCATGCGCCATCATGGACCTAATAAATTCCAGTAGGGTTATGTTTCTTCTCTCCGCAACACCATTTTGTTGAGGAGTATATTGAACAGACAACTGTCTTTCTATTCCTTTTTCATCACATAATTTTCTGAACTCATCAGATAAATATTATCGACCTCAATCGGATCTTAATACTTTTATTTTCTTGTCTAATTGATTTTCTACCAAGTTCATAAACCTTTTGAAACAACTTATTGCTTCAGAGTTATGAGAAATCAAATAGACATATCTGAATTGAGTATAATCATCTATAAAAGTCATGAAATAAACAACCCCATGCCTTCTTCTCACATTTATTGGACCACAGACGTCAAAATGGATTAAATGCAGAAGAAATTCAGCTCTTTTATCTTTTTCTAAATGGTTTCATTGTCGTTTTCCCTACTAGGCAATGCTCACATATGGGCAAATTGACTTTTTCAATGTTACCCAATAAGCCCTATTTGGCTTGTCTATTCATACGTTGTTGGCCAATATGACCAAGTCTAGCATGCCACACATTCACATCATTATCATATGAAGTAGAAGACGTGAAAAGGGAATCACAAATATTGACATCACCACAGTCAACATTTAGTACAATAAAACCACCCAGAAAATGACCACAACCATAGTAGTTTGTATCCAAATACAAATCTACACCTCTATTATGGAAGTTCACACTAAAATCAAGCTTAACCAATACCAAAACAGACACTAAATTTCGACGAATCTCCAGAGCATATAGAACATCGTGTAGGATCAAGGTGCGTCCACCACGCATGTTTAATTGGCAAGTGCAAATCCCTTTAACTTCAGTTCTGGAGTTATTTCCCACATAGATCCACTTAGTTCTAGTCGGTATTGTCGGAATTCCACGAATGATTGTCTATCCTTCGCTACATGGTCTGTCACTCCTGAATCTACAATCCACAAAGAATTGGATTCAGCCAATAATACAAAACTTGACACATAAGCAAAGTTCTCAAATGTACAAGAGGTGTTTATCTTTTTCGGCTCACAACAGTTGCGAGCATAGTGACCTTTCTTGTCACAATTGTAACACCTCACCCTTAACATTTTCTTCACTTGATGATGTTTTCCTCTCTTGTGTTGGTTAACTCTTGATTTCTTGCAATAAGGACTTGATTTTTTGCATTCCCACATATTGAACGAATCAATACGGTTGCGCTTAGAGCTCAAAGCCCTTTTTGAGCTAGAACCAACGTTGCAAATGTCTATTTTTGACTCAAATGCCATTAGGCGATCCTCTACTAGTTTAAGGTGGCGCACAGCATTCTCAAGATCTTCCATAACATGGTCAAGAGTTTCTAATGCTTCTTGCTTTTCCAGCACATATTGAATCTTCATATTCAATATTTCACAATTGTTGCCGTTCATATCAGCAATTACAATCTTAGTTGCTGAAACCATCACTCTGAACACATCAGACATATATGCACGAATAATTAATGCCTATCATTTATGCATCCACTTTGCACAGATGCATGATATCAATGAACAATTTCAAGTAAGGTTTCAGAATCAAAAGGTCACTATGTTTCCAATCATCCTCCAAAAATCCTAACTCAAAATTATTATTAATATAACTGTCTTATGTAAAATAAATTCTATGAAGTTACAAAAACTTCTACGAACTACCCACAGCAGTCAACAATAACAGAAAGCAAATAATATTTGACATCCAATAGAATAATAATGCTTTCACATAATACAACTATCCATTACACTAAGTAATATATTCAAAGAAAAATATCAACATAAAAAGGGATATTCATACCCAAAAACATCTCAAACTAATCTAAGAAATAAACAGGGAATGTCCCTTCTAATCTATCAGTCAGAATATCTAAGAAATCTGAAGGCACATTTGCCAAAAATGGAAAAACTTTTGGAGAGCTTTCATGTTGCCTCCAAGGCGCATTCACTCTGCACCATGTGGCGCTCAATCTAAGGGTTGAAGTTTTGGATAACTCAATCTTATAGTACCCTCTTATAAAATCTACTACTAGCCTTCTATAACTCGGGACCACGTTGACTTCCCATAGCCGATCTAACACTCCTTGCCATTCAGGTGGAAGAGTATTCATCAAAGTCGGCACCTTCTCAAAATCCGGCATAAGATAACCATTCCAGATGATTTCTTGTATCATCTGATTGACCCTGACCACATGTGATACTAAATCACCGTCATGCCACCGATAATTAGCTAACTCTGTCATAACCCTTTTAAGTCTTGCACTTCCCTCGTCCGTTCTCGGGATTGCAGGTAGCCATGCATTAACGCATCATAGTTCTTGCAACAAATGCAGAACTAAAAATGGATTACTTATAATCCATAATGTACATAAGGGAAAATACATAATTTTCCATGATTCATGCAACAAATGCAGAATAAACAATGGATTACATATAACCCACATAGACATAATTGAAAAAAGAAACATATCTTTTTTTGTTTTTTGGGGTCAATGGTCAACGGTCAACGGTTGTCGGTCAACGGTCAACGGTTAGCAGGTCAACGGGTCAACGGACGGCGGGTCTGGCCAGTTGGACCGGACGAGCCGGTCGGACCGAGTCGGGCCGATCGGGCCGAGTCGGACGAACCGACCCAGCACGTGTCTCACACACGCGGGCGACCGGTTGGATCTCGGGTCGGGTCACGTCTCGGGTCGGGTCGGTTCGCCGGTCGGGTCAGGTCTTCGGCTGGTACCGGCCGGCCAACTGTCGCTGGCGATGACGTCATCAATGAAGTCATCCAAGCGGTTACCAACCGTTAGGTGATGTCATGGTGACGTCACCACGCATTGGTTCGCTGACCGGTGCATGCCGGTTCGCTGGCCAGCGCCGCCGCGCACGTTCCGGTTTGCCGACCGGCACATGTGGCGCACGCACTGGTTGGGCCGGCAGTTTAGGCGCGTGGTGCCCACGCGTAGCGGCTTCTAGCCACACGTGTGGGTGCGTCCGGCGTCTCCTGGCGGTGTTCGACCCATCGACGGACTCGTCTCGACAAGCTCTTTCATCCTATGCCATCAGAAATTGATTTCGACTTATAGGAACTCGAAAAAATGGATGAACAGTGCTGGGGTGTCGGGATTTTTCTCCCGATCCGTGTTAGCCGATTATTTTTGCGAAAAATCAATCAAAAATAATTCATAAACATGAAAGGGGTCGGGAAAACATGGACTAGGACTCTGATACCATTGTTGGGATTATCAAATTCCCAAAAACCGGATTCGACACTAAATCGAACCCCTAAAACGAATGTGGAAGACAAGCCCGGGAAAAACATGTATCACCGATCCTAAAGCACACCACGGAATCGAGCGTACCTTGTTAGTCACAGATTAAACACCAACGCCGATAAGAGGAAGAGAAAACCGATCCCGTTCGATCCGATGACGTCGATTGGCCTTGAAGGGAAGACGGCGTTGCTTTTAGCCTTAGTTTTTCCTTTTTGGAGGGAGAGAGGGAGAGGAACGTACGTACAAAATGCCAAAAGGTGCGTTCTCCCTCTCTTTCCTCCGTTATATACGTCTCCTCCAAAATAGAAACGTACCCCTTCATCATATCCCTCCATCCATGGGCCCTAATCTTGTGGGCCGGGCTTTTAGGCCCAACATGGGTGGACGGGCCAACTTATGCCCATCACATAAAACCATTAGTCTCTTACTGGAATACGAGCCGGGCTTCTAGTACTCAGGGGCAATCGAGCTTCATTTGCAAAATTGAAAGGTAGACATTTTAATCACAAGCTCTTCACTATAGAATTATAATAATGTCTATAAACAGAATCCACTGGTTAACCGAGTTAGAATAACACAGCACAAGACCAGAGTAGAAGCTTTCAGTGTACTAAGCGGTCTTATCTTTTGCATGAGTTTTTTACAATGAGACAACTTTGTTGCACGTGTTAACTCTAAGTTGCAAAATTCCAGGATAGTTTGGTATTGAAACATATTTATTAATGTGACTATGCAGAAAATTAAAATGATACTACCACATCTGAGAAGATCGGGACTCTAAACTAAAATCTGGAAAAATTAAAATGGAGAAGCAAAAAGAAAATAAAAAATCCATAACTTGTTGTATTCAATTAACATTTACTTGATCTACTTCTTGCACTCTCTGCAACACAATCCCATGTGAATGTGGACAGATCGGGCGAGGGTTGCCGGAGTGGTGGGGGTCAGCGCAGCCCTACATTGCCTGAGTTTTCCTTCTTCTTTTTTTTTTTTTGGATTTTTTTTTCTTTTTTTGATATAATTTGTGATAAATTGTATCTTTACCAAAATTTAACTCCATGTTTAGCTCCATATTATCATAGTAGAATTCATGAGCATTCAGCTTATTTTAGCGTAATATAGGTCTTGGAAAATTTTATTTTGAATAGAAATGAAAATCGACCAAAAAAAAAAATCTGAAAATGAGAGAAGGAGTAAAGATGGCATTTAATAAATAAAAATACGCTTTTAGGATTGTTCCGTTTCATATGTAGAGACATTTCACGATAGGGCTGCATCAAATGTTAGACATTAGAAAATAGAAAAATTGGATTAATTAGGGTTAGTTTAATTTGTTACTTTACCATAGCATGTCTTTTTGTCAAATATTTCACCGCTTAAGTCTTCTTTAGGGGGGGATGCATCCTTTAGTTAGGGACATGGACACGTTTGGTTTGGGGCTTAACTCATGGGATCTTGTGCGGTGCTTAATAACAAGGCTTTATTTACTTTTACCCGGATTTTATTTTCCTGTACTTTGTTCACTTATTTAATTATGTTTATGTACTGTTTTGATTGTAGGTTGCTTATCTTTACTGCTTGCACAATCTAGCATAATTTCCTTTCACATGTTAGAAGTGTAGGATTATGAAATTATTGAAGACCACAAGTAAAATGTTTTCATACAATGAAAATGTATCGAACGGGTGCTAGATTAACCAAGTATAACCAAGTCGCCAAACTCATGAACCTCTTCTTTATAGAAATTAGACAGGCTCCCCCATCTTATTCAAGTTTCTAAAATCCATAATTGGTTTATGGTAGCTCCCAAAAGGAGGAACAAATTTTCGTAATTAACCAAATCAACTCACGTTGCCATCGCTAGGGTTTGGGAGAATTCAAGCCAAATGTGAGTGATATTGAGAAAACTTCCATTATATTTTGAAGTTGACAAAACTTTTCTATTTCTATTCTTATTCTCATTCTAAGGAATACTAGACTTCTGTGGAATTCTATCAAATCAATTTGGAAGACAAGTTTATTTGGAAAGAATCTACTTATGGAAACAAAGATTTTGATTGTATGGCCGACCAAGATCATCGGACTTTCATCTCAATCTTCAAATGGCTTAAGATCTATTTGATTGATTCTATCCAATGGGTTGATTGGAAGAATTCTTTTGAATAGTGCCAACGGTCATAAAGGCATGGAGGAGTATTTAAGGAGGTTTCTCAGGTCATTTGAAAGAGAGAGTGACAGCTAGAATTCCAAAGTCTTAAGTTTCTCAAAACATTTGTTCTTCATCAAGAGTGCTCATATGTGTATTTGAAAGAGAGAGAAACACTAAGAAGTGACTTAGTGATAGAAAAAAGAAACTCTTTACCGAGTAGTCAGTGTTATATTACTGCAATTCTCTTTCGATTCATAGTGAAATCCAGCCAAAAGGCTATCAACGTGGGAGAGTGGATGTAGGCTTAATCTAAGTCGAACCACTATAAAATCTTGTAGTCCTTTTCTCTTCCCTAAACTCCTTTAATTTATTTGTTGTGATATTTTTTTTTTAATTTTGCTATTTTTGAAAGATCTTATCCGAGACTAAATCTTTATCAAAGTCTATGTCTAATAGACTCAATTTAAAAGAAAAATATTTTTACTGCATCTTTAGACAAATTTGTTTTTACACCTATTCACCCCCTCTAGGTGTTTATACTAGCTCTTTTAGTTGGTATCAAAGCATTGTGTGCTTACTTTATTGAAATGTATTTACTTCGAAGCTAAAGATCTTCTATGGCTAGTATTTTGGCTCCAAGATTGGTTGAAGGACAGAGCAATACCAGACCTCCTTATTTCGATGGAAATGAGTATAATGTGTGGAAAAACAAAATTAAGGCATTCCTCAAATCCAAAGATCCCCTAGAGTGGGATGTTGTTGAAAAAGGAATCAATCTAAAGGCAACATCAGCTTTAGACAAAGGGAAATAATTGATGGAAAAATATGCTAATGAATCCATACAAGCTGAAATTACCAAGAGACAGGCTCTTGATGCAAAAGCAATTTATTTCTTATATTGCGCCTTGTCTCCCACTGAATACAACATAATCTTCTCCTGTGAAACCTAGATTTTGATTGTATGGGCCACCAGAATCAATGGATTTTCATCTCAATTTTCAAACGGTTATAAGATTTCCTTAATCGATTTTGTCTAATGGATTGATTGGAAGAAATTCCTTTGGAAATTGCCAATGGCTAGTTAGGCATGAAGGAGTATTTACGGTGGTCATTCAATCTATTTGAGATGGTGCATGAAAATAAAATTCCAAAATCTAAAGTCTTTCCAACCACTTGTTTTTCATCGATGATCCTTACAAATTGTATTCAAGAGAGAAAATCACAAGAAGAGTGACTTAGTGAGAGAAAAAAATCATTCACTGAGTGTTTGCACTCAAAAATTGTTTTTTTTCTATTCATGCTGTAGTGAATTCCAGCCAGAAGACTGTTAGCCTGGAAGAGTGGACATATGTTTAATCTAAGCCGAATCACTATAAATTTCGTGTGCAATCTTCTCTTCCCTTAACTCTTTTTATTTAAATATGATGCATCCTTTTAAGTATCACAAAAATCAATTCAATCTCTTATTTGATTCTGAATATTCATAAGAAGTTTAGTGACTTGTTTATCAAACTCAGTTTGGTTCTTAGACTTTGGTCGAAATTTATTTTACTATTTTAAAACACCTATTCAGCCCCCTTCTAGGTGTTTGTTCTAGCTTCATCAATTGGCATCAGAGTCTTATGCTCATATGTTGAAATGTTTTTACTTCTGTACTAAAGATCTTTTATGGCTAGTTGTTTAGCACTAGAACTCATGGAGAGGCAGAGCAATACCAAGTTGCCTTATTTTGAGAGACAATAATACAATGTGTGGAAGAATAAAATGAAGTCATTCTTGAGATCTAGAGATCTTCTAGAATATGATGTTGTAGAAAGATGAATCAACCCAAAGGCAACTTTTGCATCTGACAAGGGAAAATAAGTCTTAGACAAGGATGTTAAGAAAACCAACCAAGCATAAATTACCAAGAGACGGGCTCTTGATGCAAATGCCATCTATTCTTTATATTGTGCTTTGTTCCTTGCTAAATATAATATAATTTCTTCATGTGAAACAGGTAAAGAAGTCTGGGATAGACTTCATGTCACCTATGAAGGAACAGATCGTATAAATGACATAAAAATAAATAGCTTGCTTGGCCAATATGAATCATTCAAGATGAAGCCTGGAGAGTCTATTAAAGATATTGTTAATCGATTTACAGAAATTGTAAATGGGTTGGCATATCAAGGTCAACCAATTTTTGCTCCAATGAAGATCAACAAACTTCTGCAAGGACTTTCAAATGAGTGAAATCATGTGAAAATATCAATCCGGGAGACACAAAGAATCATGCCTCTCTCTGTTGATGAGCTGATAGGCACTCTTCAATCATACGAAGTGGAACAAATCAATGATGAAGAGAATCCAAAAGGTAAGAGGTTGATTGCACTTAAGTCTAATGCTGATTCTGATGACACAGATACAGCTGATGGCATGGACAAGGAGGAGTTAGCTCTCATGATAAAGAAATTCAGGAAACTAAATAGGAAATGAAGAAGATTGAACTGGAAAAAACAAAACAAGCAAACTTTCTAGAAAAGATTCATGGAAGATGTTGGATCTATCAAGGATGTGATATCCTTTGAGGGCAAGAAGAAATGACACATCAAGCCTAACTATCCCTTTCTGAAAAAAGAAGAAAGGTAAGTATGAAAAATACAAGAAAGCCCTAAAAGTAGAAACCTGGAATGATACAAAATGCGAGAAAAGTGAAGAGGAGTTTGTGAATATATGTCTGATAGCTCACTTAGAATATGACTCATAATTAGAATCTCACTTAAACATAGACTCAGAGTTTGACAAGGAAATCGAGGTAAGTCATTTAGAAATTCCTATTAAAATTTCTAAGTATATAGATGAGCTTTGCTTAAACCTAAAATCTTCTCTTAAACGGATCTCCGAATTAAAGGGGGAAAGTTCAAAACTCAAGCAACATGATAAGTCCTGAAGAGAAGTTTGAGAGTTTGAAAAATAATTTGATGAGCTGAAAGAAATTTCTGATTCTCTTTCAAAAGAAAATGAAATTTTGAAAAAGGAGATTTCATATATTTCTACAAAGTTCTCCGAAGGGTCAAAAACTTTAGAACAAATTCTTTCAGCTCAAATACCGTATTATAACAAATCTGGTTTTGGTCTAAATAGAGAAAGTACTCTTTTGATTGATTTTCTTAAAGTCAATGAGAGACATAGATAAAGACCTCCAAAATCAGCTTACAAAAATCATTTTCATTTTTTTTTTATAAAACTTGTTGGTCAAAGTGCTCTTAAATGTTCTAAGTGTCATAGCTCATAACATTTTGAGAATAAATGTCCTAAAGTTTAGAGACCTATTAAGAATGATTGAGCAAAATTTGGGTACCAGAGAAAGTTTGAGATTTCTTTTTGACTATAGGTTACTGTTAAAAGGAGAAGCAAACGGTACTTGGATAATGGATGTTCTAGACATATAATTGGAGATTCAAGCAATTTCATAAAATTAGAAAAACAAGGAGGAGAAAATGGTTCATTTGGTAGGAATAGGGAAGGAAAGATTATTGGACATGAAATAGTGAGAATTGGGAGTTTGATCATCTGAGCATAAGTCAATTATGTGATACAGGATTCATAATCAATTTCCAAGAAGATATTTGTTCTGGAGTTAGTTGAAACTTCTCTCAAACCTTCATTGGATGAAGGCATGGCAATATTTGTCTTCTAGACATAAGTCTAGAGAGCTCTCAATATCTTGTCTCAATTCAAGATGAAGCAAATCTCTAGCACCACAAGCTAGGACACGTTAGTATGAAAAAAATTGCTAAACTATCATTTAGAAAACTGGTCCATGGTCTTCCTAGAATGATGTACTAGAAGTTTAAATTGTGTATTCTATGTATCTCGGGAAAACATGTAAGAAACTCATTTAAATCTATAAATTAAGCCTCTACTAATCACGTCTTGCAACTTTTTGACATGGATCTTTTCGGACCAATTAGAACTCAAAGCATCGACGGTAAGAAGTACTATTTGGTAGTTGTAGATGACTATTCAAGATTTACATGGGTTTTCTTCTTGACAAATAAAGCAGAAACCTTCTCACATTTTTTAAAGTTTGCTAAGAAGGTTTAGAATGAGAAATGTTATGTTATTTCGATTATTAAGGCTGATCATGGGGGAGTATTTGAAAATCAAGACTTTGCAAATTTTTGTGATGAGAATGGTCTTCAATATGTTTTCTCCTCTCTTTACACTCCAGAATAAAATGGAGTTGTAGAAAGGAAAAATCAATCTTTACAGGAGATGGCCAGAACTTTACTAATTAAAAGTAGTCTCTTCTCGTTTTAGGGTAGAATCAGTTTTCACTGCTTGTTATATAATTAATAGAGTATTTCTAAGGTCCATCCTAGAGAAAACTATTTATGAAGTTTACAAAGGGAAAAAGCCAATATTTCTTATTTTCATGTGTTTGGTTGTAAGTGTTTTATTTTAAAGAATATAAATGATCGGCCCGGTAAATTTGAAGAAAGATCGAATGAAGTGATATTTCTTACCCATCCTACTTCAAGCAAAGCTACAGGGTATTCAACATGAATACACAGGCTATTGAAAAATCAATGGGTGTTAGGTTTCAAGAAACTGTTCAGAATCAACAAGACCAAACTTAATTCGAAGAGTCTGAGCTAGTTTCAAACTTAATGAAGTTTAAATCCCTTGAGCAAACTGTCATGGCCCGATCCTCGAGCACGTGCCCATCCCTTAATGGTCGATTAACAATGCAACGTCCCAGGATGCGTCGCCGACCCATTCATTTTAATGCACATGCGGAAGCGAATAAATAAATCCCCAGACAACAACAAGATGGGATAGAAAATGTGGCATCCCAAAAATTCAAAGCCAAGCCATAAGGTGTGTTAAAGTCTTTAATTAGGTGGTAGAATTTCCATGGCTTATGTTTTAGCCATTAGTCTTTTAATTTGATGATTTGTGCTTGTGATTGTGCAAATTAATAGATTAATAATCTATGCTTAGCCATAAGATTTAAATTTCAATGAGCAAAAATATCCAAGACGTTGGCCAAGATGAAAATTGGAATTCAAAAATATTTATAGAAGAATTTCAAAAAAAAAAAAAAAAGAAGGGAAAAAGAGTTTAAAATTTGATTGGGCCTTAAGCCCAAGAGTGGAACCCTAATGGCCCAAGTTGGCCGGCCCAATAGAGGCCCAAAAAGGAGTGGTCGACCAGCCCATTTCATGGCCCAAGGTTGGCCCAAGAAGAAGGCCCATTAGCCTTGCATGTCATCCAACACTTCTCCTCTCCTTGTTGCCACTTGTTCTCCTCATGAGAACACTTGTCCCTCATGCAAACCTAGAGTGCATGCAATATAAAAGCCACCAAGAAAGGAGAGAGAATGGCTGGTTAGCCATTCGGCCAAGAGAGAAAGGGGGAGAGAGAGAGAACCATGCGAGAGAGAGAGGAAGAGGGTGCGGCCGAGAGAGGGAGGCCGAGAGAGGAAGGAACCGTCGCCGCCCGCACGCCGTTCGTCCGTCGCCGGTGTGCCGTCCGTGTGGTCGTGTTTGCTTGGTCTTAGAGGCAAGTGGAGTCCTCTAACTTATCTTGCATGCTTGTATATTGTTTGTTTGTTAGATTTTGGGTGTTTTAAGTGAGAAAAACCGAGGTAAGGTTGGCTTGTTCTTAAGCCGTGTGACTGTTCTTGCTCGGGTTGTGTGAGTCAGTAACTTGTTTGAGCTTGCATGTGTGTTTGGAGTCCGATTTTGTCTTTGATGTCTTCATGAAAGTTGTATCTAACATCGTTTACTATAACATACTGAAATTTCGTGAAAAATGATGGAGATTTGAGGGGTTAAAGTCTTGTCATACGGAGACCCCAGATCTGTGAAGTTTTCACTAACCTCTTGCTGGATTCATGGTTGCGTGTTGGTTTGTGATGAAAATATGACTTCGATGTCTTCATGAAAGTTGTAGGTAACACCTTAAAATACAACATAATCAAATTTCAAGAGAAATGAACCAGTATATCCTAGTAAATCGGCTAGATCTTGGAGACGATGATTCTGGTGATGTGTTCCGAGACACCCGAGACTTGATGGACTTAAATGGTGACCATACTTTGATTATTTGACCTAGATCTCTTCATGAAACTTGTAAAGGACACCTTGATACATAACATATCCGAATTTCCGAAGAAACGAAAGAGAATAGATGGGTGAAATCTTAGTATTTCGGAGATGTGTATTCTGGACGATGCAGTAAGGGTTCCAGAAGCTTCGTGAGGTTGAATAAAATAATATATAAGGAATTTGACTTGGAGTTCTTCATGAAAGATGCACGAAAATGTCTTGGCTATCACTCTGTAAAATTACGTAATTTGTGGAGGCCGAATGGATATTTTAATTGAATTTATTCGGAAACTGTGCATTTGGTTTAAATCCGAGAATCATAGGATGTTTTGGGAAAATTGTGGAATTTGGTAAAAAAATTCATATTGGCCATGAATTTTGCAAGTAAACATCATCCTATGGGTTTGTTTAATAATTTCTTGGATTTATGTAATTTTGGGAATTTATTGATATTAAATAATAAAATAAATAAATAAATAACATAATAATAAAATAAAATGGATTTTTATTTGGCCATGGATTCAATTCTATTTGTGCGGCATATGTGTAATGAGGTCTTTGCACATGTGTTGGATTGAGATGCATATGTGATAAAGTCTTGGTATGCGTATGACATGGTCCTTGTACATGTATTGAATTGAGATGTGTATGGGATAAAGTTTTGGCATGTGTATGACATATGAATTGAGATGCAAGTGTGAATTCCATGTCAAGTGTGATTTGTTTGATACCATGCCAATTGCCATGTTAAATTGAGATAAAGAAATGGTATATGTGGATGATGGTAAATGAGGAAGTGGTTGCGGTGGAGGATGATGGCCGGAATGTATAGATACATTGCCGGAATTTCTTGGGAGATTCAGGATGCCCGGAATGTTGGGGTGCCGGAAGCCCTGTCGGAGGTCTTTGCCCGAAGGGAATGCCTCGCGATGCCAGGATTTGGGTGCGAGATGCCTGGCTAGAAGGGTAAAGGCCAGAGGTTCGGTTGTATCTTGGATACATGCCCGGAGGTTCCTCGTGATGCTAGTTGGGATGCGAGATGCCTGGAATGTGGGGGGCTGGATGCCCGATTGTATCTTGGATACATGCCCGGAGGTTTTTCTCGCATGGGATGCGAGTGTAAAATATGAGATGAAATTGATGAATCGAGGAAAGGTGATGTGGTGATCAAATTGAAAGCTAAAAGTGGAAATTAAACCATGGAATGGTATGCATGATGATGATGATGATGATGATATGTGATGTGATATGATAATCACCCATGATATGATATGCATGATGATGATGATGATGATGATGATGATATGTGATGTGATATGATGATCACCTATGATATGATAAGCATGATGATATGCATGATGATGATGATGATGATGATATGTGATGTGATATGATGATCACCCATGATATGATATGCATGATGATATGCATGATGATGATGATGATATGTGATGTGATATGATGATCACCCATGATATGATATGCATGATGATATGCATGATAATGATGATGATGATGATGATGATATGTGATGTGATATGATGATCACCTATGATATGATATGCATGATGATATGCATGGTAATGTTAATGATGATGATATATGATATGGCTCGAAGACATGTATGATGAAATGATGCGATGATGATGATGTCATGTATGATGTAATGATGCCATGACATGTATGTTACAATGATGATACACATGAATGTGTTATGAATTGGTATGATGATGCATGATAGTATGCGCATGGCTTCAAGGTAAGTAATGCCTGCAATGCATGTATGATTGCATGATGCATTGAGTTGTTATTGGATTTCCCTATCTGCTGAGTGGTTGTACTCACCCCTTTTGGGGACCAACATTTCATATTAGTAGATGGTTTGAGCGGTTGGATATGACCGCGAGGAGAAGGATAGCAAAGGAGGGAACCTTTGGACGCCAACACTAGTTGATGGACCTTAAGCATACGATTGTGGGAGAAGATGTCGGTCATCTTTTAAAATATAGCCAAGTATAGAAAGATTGTGGCAATTTTGATGTATCGACTAATGATGTTCATCAAGTTATGTAAACAAAAGTGTACGGCTTTTACCTATAAATGTTTAGTTGGTGTGCATCAATTTCTGAATGTAGGGAAGGGAATTGTTGGATATGCTTCCGTTATGTAAATTGCGCAAGGGACCGTTAATAAAAGATGTAAACCCCCATGGTTGTATGGACTCGCTACAATAGAAACGGTATCAGAGTGATATGTTAATAAGGAAAGTGAAAGGCAAGCGAACTGTGGCGACCCAAATCGGATCGGGGGCCGTCGAGGGGTGTCACAGAAAAGTAGGGCCATCATTTTTGAAAACCAAATCACACATTTATACATATCAGACTAATTCATATATATTACTAGCCGATATTTACAAGGTCTACAAAAAGGTCGATTCTCGACACAAGCTGTTCTATGACCTACTAGTCCGACTTGTTCGCCGATTCTTCAATGTCCACAAGTGGGCTCGCTAAACGGGATTGAGAATGGCCTGGAAATGGCCCAAATAGTAGCTGGAAACCCACTCTGCTCGGTCTCTGTCCAATGCTGGTCGGGGTCGAGAAAGGGCTGGTCGATCGGTTGGAAGCGGCGATGATGTAGTGGGGTTAGGCGGGCTGTGGCGGAGCCTCACGATGGTCAGAGGGGGCTGAACGAGCTCCGGCTGAGCCTCACGATGCAGGACGGTGCTTGGATAGCACGGAACGACAGTGAGCTTGGCGCAGATGTGGGCAAACAGTGGCTGGCGGACGTGCACGCTCGGGTGGCGCAAGCGGTGGCTTCGGGCTACGGCGGACGTGCGACAGTGGAGGGGGTGAGCTCGGTTAGTTCTTTGCAATTTGCTGAGCTGGAGCGTGAAGGAGGAGGAGAGAGGGGGTGTCGGTGGATGAGGGAGAGAGGAGGGGACCAGCTGGTTAAAGTGGGCCACCAATTGCCTCATCCTCATCTCTTTGTCTCCCTTGCTTTGGCCCACCACACCAACTAGCCTCTCAGCCAATTTCCAAACCATAATGCCCTTTCTAGAAGCCTTTGAAGTGGTCCAAAAGTTAGGTCCATGGGAGGCATACGAATTTCATTTGTTTCCCTCAAATTGGACTTCATTCCCTCTTGAATCAACTCAATTTGGCTCTTAAAAATTCCACCGTCGAGTCCTCGATCAAATTGGCATTTTTTTTCTCATCAATTGATCCCATTTGCATCCCAATTTCGAGATGAAAAACGATCCTCAAAATTTTCTAGACAAAAATGGTCCTATCTCAACTTTTTCGCCAAAAATCTCGATTTGCAGAAAAATCTTTGAAGACTAAGTCGACATTCCTAAAATGACTTGTGAGGTGGCAGAACTTTCAATTTCTGAAATCGGATTCAATTTCGCGGTTAATATCGATTGTCGCGATTTTAGCATGATCTAAGTTACCGGGTAGCTTTCAAAAAAATTTAGTGCAAATGACCCGTGGTCAATTTTATCCGAGCCACAATGAACCACTTCGACACATTGGCGACGCTCGAGTTGTCGTGAAAATCTCAAGATTTTATTACGGATACAGGTTACCAAAACGATAGAAAAATCAGTCTAGTGCCGGTTGACGAGAATTTCTCAATTTGGTGGAATCACGCACATTTAACCACACATCTCATTCAAACCAACCTATTTATGATTTCCAATCGTTCTTTACTATGCCGTAATGATCTCTGCAAATGAGCACGGTCAAATAGTCAATTCTTGGTAAAATCCTCAAGTCTATTGCATTAAAATCTCTTAATGACTTTCCCAGATAGTCTAGTTATCTCAGGAGTGATTAGTTCTGAGAACAGCACTATAGGCGCGTCGATAAAAGGCCCGATTTAATATAATTGAAAACAACATTGAATATTCAGGATGTCACAACTCTTCCCCTCTTATAAAAATTTAGTTCTCGAAATTTAAACCATTAGAATACTTTAAGCAAAAAGATGGGTGTACAATTGTCTCATCGACTCTTTAGTCTCCCAGGTTGTTCCTTGAGTGCCGTGGTGTTGCCAGACCACTTTGAGCAACTGTATGGTCTTTGTACTCAGAACTTGCTTTTTTCGATCTACAATCTGAACCAGGCTTTCAACGTACGACACTCAGTCGTCCATGTCCAATTCCTCAAAATTAATCACATGGGTCAGGTCATGCTCATACTTCCTTAACATCGACATGTGAAAGACGTTGTGCACTTGCGCCAATCTCGACGGCAACGCAAGACGATACGCTAGGGTCCCAATTTTCTCGAGAATCAAATGGACCTACATACCTCGGACTCAGTTTCCCTTTCTTACTAAAGCACGAAGTTCCCCTCATTGGTGACACCTTTGGAAAAACGTGATCACCAACTTGGAATTCTAAAAGTCTCTTGCGCTTATCTGCATAGCTTTTCTGGCGGCTCTAAGCGGTCTTTAATCTATTCCTAATGACTGCAAGGGCATCCACTAACCGCTGAACCAACTCTGGGCCTGTAATCTTTCTTTCCCCGACTTCACATTGGCATTCTACACGCTCTGCCATACAATGCTTAAAAAGGAGCCATCTGAATGCTCTGCAGGTAACTGTAGTTGTAGGTAAACTCGACTAGATTAAGTTGTTCTTCCTAACTTCCCTTGAAGTCTAGCACACAAGCTCGCAGCATGTCTTCGAGAGTTTGAATTGTCATCTCAGACTGGCCATCCGTCTGAGGATGATATGCCATATTGTACTGTAGCTTCATACCTAAAGCACTCTACAACCTCTTCCAAAAAACATCTCTGAATCTCGGGTCTCGATCTAAGGTAATCGCAATCGGTATTGCATGCAAACGAACTATCTGACACACGTACAAATCTACGTGCCTGTCTAAACTGAGGTCATTTCTTACTGCAATGAAGTGGGCCGACTTTGTCAACCTATCGACCACTACCCAAATGGAATCATTTCTTCTCTGACTCATCGCTAAACCGATCACAAAATCCATCATGGTGTGCCCCACTTCCACTCTGGGATCTCAAGAGGTTGCGGAAGTCTGCCTCCATACCAGACCTCCAATAGTGTTGGCGTAGATTCTAATACTTCTTGGTACTACTAGGATGAACGCTGTAGCTGTTACGATGAGCTTCTGATAAGATATCCTCTCTAAGCTCTACATCGTCAAGTACAACCAATCATCCTCAGAACCTCAGTGTTCCATCATTAGAAATATGAAAGTCAGCCTTCTTTTTCTTAGTGTCCCATTGTAGAATTTTTTTGAACATTTGGGTCTGTTGGCTGAAGTGCTTTAATCCTAACTTGGACATTCGGCTCAATTCTAAGGGTGGCCATAAGATTTGAAAGGTGGCCTACCTCAAACTTGAACACCGAATCTCGAGCTCTGCCGATTAAATTTCACTCCTTACGTACCATATGCATTACAAAATACTTTCGACTTAAAGCGTCGGTGACCTTATTCGCCTTCCCGGGGTGATATAAGATATCACAATCATAATCCTTCAGGAGTTCCATCCATCGTCGCTGTCTCACATTCAACTCCTTTTGAGAGAATAATGTCTCCAAATCTTCAAAGTGCAAATCATGGCTGTGAGTTTTAAATCATGTGTCAGATAATTATGTTCATGAGGTCTCAATTGACGGGAAACGTATGCAACAACCCTGCCACGTTGCATCAGCACGCAACCTAATCCTCTGAACGATGCATCACTATAGATTTTGTATTCTCCAGGACCAGATGGAATGGTCAGCATAGGTATGGTAGTTAGATTCTACTTAAGCTCTTGGAAACTAAGTTTGCACTTATCTATCCACACGAACTTTTCTTCCTTCTTCAAGAGTCGAGTCAACGGCGATGCTAATGCTGAAAACCCTTCTACAAACCATCTGTAATAACTTACCAAACCCAGAAAACTTCTGATCTTTGTCACTGTAGTCAGTCTCGGCCAAATGATCACTACTTCCATCTTGGACGGGTCCACAGAAATTCCTTCACCTGAAATCACGTAACCTAAGAAAGCAACACGAGTCAACCAAAACTCGCACTTGCTGAATTTGGCGTACAACTGATGAACTCTCAAAGTCTGTAGTACCAATCTTAGATGACTCTCATGTTCCTCATCACTCATCGAACACACCAGAATATCATCGAAGAACACGATCACGAACTGGTCCAAATATTCCTTGAACACTCTGTTCATCAGATCAATAAAGGCTACTGGAGCATTCGTCAACCGAACGGCATCACAGTGAACTCGTAATGGCCATATCGAGTACAAAATGCTGACTTTGGAATGTTCTCCTTCGTGATCCTCCGCCAATGATATCCTGTCTTCAAGTCGATTTTAGAAAATATCGACGCTCCTTGCAACTAATCAAACAAGTCATCGATCCTCGGCAGTGGATATTTGTTCTTAATCGTCACCTGATTGAGCTGACAATAATCGATGCACAGGCGCAACGAACCATCATTCTTGTTTACAAATAGAACCGGTGCTCCCCAAGATGATGCACTAGGACGGATGAATCCCTTATCGAATAACTCTTGCATCTACATCTTCAGTTCTTCAACTGTTGTATCCACGAGAGTTGCCAAGTAACTCTGACACCCCTTATCTAACAAACGGGTTGCTTCAAGCGACAAGATCAATGTCATCGAGGGTCTTCCTCGAGTTCCAACAAACTCGAAACTTCCACCCTCTAACGAGTTAAACTGAATCGCTTTACGATAACAGTCCATCTTAGCTTGTTGCTTGGTGAGCCAGTCTATGCCAATTATCAAATCAAAGTCATACATGGTAAGGACTAACAAATCTATTTCCCCCTCTCGCTCACCAATCGCTAACTTGCAACCAGAACAACCCAATGTAGACAACACCTTATCCTTTAATGGTGTAGATATGCTAACCACTGACTCCAGCAACTCAGGACTTAATCCTATCAACTTAACATATTGCTCAGCAATAAAAGAATGAGTCGCTCCAGGGTCGAATAAAGCATAAGTAGCGTGGTCGTTCAGCGAAACCGTACTTGTAATCACATCAAGCGCATCCTCTACCTGACCTCGGGTGATGGCATATACTGTCTCTTGAACTGGGGGTTCTCATCTGTCCACCCTGCGGTGCGTTCTGTGGCGCGCAACCTCTGATCTGACCCATTTGTGGTGGTAGTGGCAACTCGGTTGTCCTCTCTGTCTTTTAGGACAATTCCAAGCTATGTGACCCGGCTGGCCGCACCCAAAACAAGTACCCGACCTAGATTGGCATAGGGCTAATCCGTGTCGTCTTCCACACAAGCGGTACACGCCATTCTAGCTAGGCCCTGCCTTTCCAATTCCACCTTTCTTGTTGGGCGGGACTTGAAATCTTCCTCCAATCATGGGCTTCTTCCCATACCGATTTCCATCTCGGTTCAATCAAAATCGTGACCTAGATGCGGCGACTCGTTCAACCTAATCCCTCTCGATTGGCTGGACCCGCTCATACAGGTCATTGTAGTTCCTCAGGTTGAGTAGTATCATTGGACTCCTCAGCTCCGATCTAAGTCCATCTCTGAATCTCCTAACCCAGTTCATCGGGTTCTCAACCAACTTTGGAGCGTATTGTGACAATTCCGTGAACTTTGCTTCATACTGATCTAAGGTCATTGCACCTTGGCGAAGGTGCAAAAATTCTGTCATCTTCTATTCTCTGGCAGTCTCAGAGAAGTACTTACTGTTGAAGACTTCAACAAAGGCGTTCCACTCCGGAACCACTCCTTCGAAGAATACCGTTCCTTGGGTGGCATACTTGCAATTCCCTCCAACTGGTAGGTTGCAAGGACTACCTTCTTAGTCTCTATGCATATCAACAGTGCAAAAGCCTTCTCCAAGCCATGGATCCAAAGAGCTGCAACTTCAGGGTCTCTTGCCCTAGTAAACTTTGGTGGTTCAGTTTCAAGAACTATTCCACCAACTTATGCATTGGCCTCCCAACGGCCACGTTCCCTACTGGAACCTCAGCAGGAACGGCGACAGGTGCGGCAACAGGTGCAGCAACGGCTGTGGCAGTAACTACATCATTGGCAACGGCTTGGGTGGTGGCTACAACGGTGGCAATAAAGGCGGCAACTTGGTTTTGGGCTTCTTGCCATATCATCTCTCTCATCGCATCCAATGCTTGCATGATCCTAATAGTTCCCGAATCATCAGGGGCTACTACCCTAGCACCAACGGGAGGTGGTGCTACTTTACTCGCTCTAGCCTCAGTTGGTGCTCTACCTCGACCTGCTCGGGTACCGATCCTCGTTGGCGTCCCACCCTGAGCTACAAACCTGACGGTACTCTTCCTAGGAGTTCTCTACTCCTGATCGCTCATCCTGCAGGCTTTCTTTGAAAACCTGCCTTCTAATTCCACACCGAATCACAAGTCGAGTGATAACAACAAACGATGCTACTAATCAACTATTACAAACATGCACTAGTCAGGAATTAAAGGCCATTCCTACTGACTATCCCATAAACCATCACACCTTATCACTCCATTCCTAACCATACTATGATACCACTTAAACGGGGATGTCACGCCCCGATCCTTTGAGCACGTACCCATCTCTTAGCAAATGATTAAATAGCGATGTCCCAGGACGCATTGCCGACCCTTTCATTCTAATATTCGCATGCCGAAGCAAATATATAATCCCCAAACAACAACAAGATGTGATAGAAAAGTAGGGCTCCAAATTTTCAAACCAAAACAAGCTTTTTACAAAACAAATAGGTTTATATACAATACCAAACCGTTTTACAAAAATATCGGCTCAAGAAAAAAGGGAACTATCCTATGACCCTCTAGTCAGACATGTTCGCCGATTCTTCGATCTCCACTTTCCTAGTCTCTAGGGCTTCCGGTCCTCCACGACCGTCATATAGGGACCTGAAATGTTATCCCACGATGGGGTGAGACGATGTCTCAACAAATTCAACCCCCTAAGCCCCAACTAGGAAAAAATACGCCCAAGGGCTGCCTAAGCATAACCATGAGTCAGAGGACTTACCTTGCCCTCGGTCTCTTCTTGCAAATCAATATAATTTGTAATTCATCGAAGCACATCAACAACACAAATCATTAAATCGGATTCAAATCAATGATCAATCGACCTAGTTCATTCAATGTCATCAAGACTATCACATGGTCATTTCAATTACTCACTCCAACTATTAATTACGGCCCAATGGGCACAGCCTACTAAATCTTCAGTGGTGAAATTACGGCCCAGTGGGCATAGCCTGTTCCAAGATAGGTGGCAAATTACGAGCACAACCTCTATGACGTGGTTAATTACGGCTCAATGAGCACAGCCATACTTCGGCGGTTGATTACAGCCATATTTCGGTGGTTGATTACGGCGCAACGAGCACGGCCATACTTCGACGGTTTTCTTGATCTAACCCACAACAACACGCACAACATGCCTCATCTCAGCTTTCAATAGTCATCCTATTAGGACTATAAGCCATCACATGATTAATTACCTTCGGCCAAGGAAGTGGCATTCCACTCTTAAATTCTTCAATTAACATACTATCCTGGCTTGTTTTCCTCGTGTTAAAGATCCACGGTTGGCCTCAGCCAAAAATATAATATCTTTAGTTTTAAAGTTCCCACCATTTATATAGTCGATAAAAACATTTTTGGCATTGTAACCGACGCCCGATTATTTTCTAATTAAATACTGAAAATAATAAATTTTGGGATAAAAATGCCAAAATTGCCAATCACACTCAATTTGCACAAAATAACAATCAATTAAATAAATCAATCACACCACTGCAATCAGCATAAAATTCTGATCACTGGCTATTCCGGTCTAATTTTTTAAAATTAATTAATTAATTAATTAATTACTGAAAATAATTAATAAATGCCAATAAATAGGACTTAGGCCAATAAAGGCTAATTAAAAACCAAGACGAGTCCAGAAAATTTTCGAACCACTCTAGATAAATACTAGAGCTTATCTAGGGTCTAACTACAATACTCTAACTACCTAACATGTAATAACAGTTAATTAAATTGCTAATATATTTTAACTATCTACATAATCCAAACTTAGTCTAAACTAATCAATCCTTAAGCACCCTTAACTTACTAAGCAAGGATTAGTGAGTTACACTCACTTGATTAATGATCCGCTCGGATCAAAACGACAGGGGCGCGGAGAGGGATGAGAAACTCCAAAGCATGCTTGCCAAACAAGGTCGGGAACAGCCTGGAAACGGCACAAACAGTGGCTGGAAACCCACTATGCTCAGTCTCTGTTTAGTGTTGGTTGAGGCCGAGAAAGGGCTGGTCAGTCGACTAGTAGTGGCGAGGATGGACGGCAACGATGCAGCGAGGCCATGCCGATTGTGGCGGAGCCTCACGGCCGTCGAAGGTGACTAAACGGGCTTTGGATGAGCCTCACGACACTAGACGGTACTCGGGCAGCACGAAACGGCAGCAAGCTAGGTGCAGATGCGAGCGAACAGCAGCTAGTAGACGTGCACGCTCGAGTGGCACAGGCGGTGGCTCCGAGCGTCGACAGACATGCGACGGTGGAGGGGGTGAGCTCGATTGATTCTTTGTAATTTGCTGAGCTGAAGCGTGAAGAAGAAGGAGGAGAGAAGGGGTGTCGACAGATGAGGGAGGGAGGAGGGGACCGCTCGCTGGTGGGGGCCACCAATTGCCTCATCCTCATCTCTTTGTCTCCCTTGCTTTGTTCCACCACACAGCTAACTTCTCATCAAATTTATAGACCATAATGCCCCTTCTAGTAGCCCTTGAAGTGGTCCAAAAGTTAGGTCCATGGGGCGAATAAGAATTTCATTTGATTTCCCTCAAATTGGACTTCATTCCCTCTTAAATCAACTCAATTCGGCTCTTAAAAATTCAACCGTCTAGTCCTCGATCAAATTGGCATTTTTCCTTGCCAATTGATCCCACTTGCATCCTAATTTCACGATAAAAAACGATAATTGGAATTTTTTGGACAAAAACGATCCTACCTCAATTTTTTCGCAAAAAATCTTGGTTTGAAGAAAAATCTTTGGAGACTGAGTTGACATTCCTAAAATGACTTGTGACATGGCAAAACTTTCAATTTCGCGGTTAATTTCGATCTAGCGTGAGTTTAGCAAGACCTAGGCTACCGGATAGCTTTCTGAAATATTTAGTGCAAATGACCCGTGGTCAATTTTCTTTGACCCACAATAAACCTCTTCGACACATTGACGACTCTTGGTTGTCATGAAAATCTCGAGGTTTCAATTATGGACATAGGGTACCAAAACAATAGAAAAATCAATCTAGTGTCGGTCGACGAGAATTTCTCAATTTGGTGGAATCACCCACGTTTAATCACACATCTTAGTTGAACTGACCTATTTTTGATTTCCAATCGATATTTACTAGGCCGTAATGATCTCTGCAGATGATCATGGTCGAGTAGTCGATTCCTGGTTGAATCCTCAAGTCTATTGCATTAAAATCTCTCAATGACTTCCACAAATAGTCTAGTTATCTCAGGAGTGATTAGCTCTAAGAACAGCACTATAGACACATCGCTAAAAGGCCTAATTTAATTTAATTGAAAATAGCGTTGAAAATTTACGATGTCACACTTTCACCCTCTTTTTCTCTCACGCAACTTCCCCACCTCTCTCACCTCTCTGCCGATCCTCCGTCTCCTCTGTTTTCTCTTCCACTCTTCCTCCTCCTTCATTTCTTCTTCATCCCACCTCATTTTCTTTTCACCCCTTCCACCAACGTCATCTTCACCACCACCATACACCACCATACACCACCACCATTCACCACCACACATCACCACCATCTCCACCGTTGAGCTCCCAAGTCACCACCGCTCGAGCTGCCTGTCCGACAAGCTTGGCCACAATACCGCCGCCGTCCTCGTCACCTCGAGCCGCTACCACCACCACGAAGTCGAGCACCCTTGGCCTCGAGCTCTACTTCAACGAACCGCCACCGTTCGAGCCACGAGCATCACATTCTTGACGACATTGCGCCGCTGTCGCTGCGAGCTTGTTGTCGCCAAAAACCTGTGAGTTAACTTCCTAATCGTGGATTAGGGTGTTAATTATGTATAGGGGTGGTTAGTTTAATATTAATGATGGTTAGTATTTGTTAATTTTAGTTTAGCCTTAATTGCGATTAAGGATGGTTTAGATTAAATTTAAGTGCGATTAGTTTAAATAATTATGATTAGATAAATTAATCATGGTTAGGTTAATTGATTGAGTTTAATTTAATTAATCATAATTAGCCTAATTAATCATGATTAGCTTAATTAATTGTGATTAGTGTAATTAATGACGGATTAGCCATTAAGTAAAATTTTATGCTCGTTTTACTAGATGAATTTACACTTAGTTTTGATCGTTTGAGCATGTAATGCCATAATGTTTGGTTGCCCATATCATGTATTTTAAATGCTATTTTTCAAAGATGATTTATTGGTATAGCAAAATTTGAGGTGTCACATTTGGATGCCGTATTTTACGTGATAAAAGGGGCAATGATATTTTAAAATGAAGGTGTGCAAAGTTTGATGGGTAGATTTTAAATATGTGACCACGTGTGATTATTAACGGAATTTTAAATGTAACAATTTTCTGAGATTTGTTATTTAAGCACGAACTCTTTTACACTGGGCTAATTGACAGAAGATAAAATTTGGCTTGAGTGTTGGCGTGCTAGTGTGGTCATTTAATTGAACCCGTCACCCAGCGAGAGTTTGGGGACGATGCCCGATGTTTATCGAATGCCCGGCGGGGTTCGAATGCCGAGTCGCGGTTGAGGCCGAACCGATACTCCTTTATGAAATGCCGTCTAGGCAGGGGTTATGAATGATGCCATGCCCGATAGGGCGGGACGATGCCCGGTCATGCCGGAAGACCGCCAACTCGTGTGTTGGCCGTGGCCCGATGGGTCGTAATAATCAAAACATGTGTGAATGATTGTGATGCATTGTGCTTGATTATGAGGTAAAATTGTTAGGCATGGTATGGGACATGCCAAAACGGGTTTTACCTTATAATAAGGACTTGTGTGGATGCCTGGTGACGAGAGTTATGCGTTTTGATTATTGATTATGCTTGTTGTATTTGTAATGGCATATGTGACATACTAATATGCAGGGGTGTGCCAAGCAAGGTAATATTGTATGGTGTTACATGTTTAGGCTGCATTCGAGACGAATTTGTGTCCTAATTGAGGTTTAGGTTGTTAAGTCGCTGAGATTTATCTCACCCCATTGTTGTTAACCATTTTCAGGGCCGTAGCGTGAAAAACTACCAAGTGTGGTTGTGGTGGGCGTGAGATGCGACACCTTTTTGGCTGGCCCTGCCATTAGTGAAGTTTAGGTTAACCCTAATCCCTGAAGGTTTTTGGGAGGGTTGATAGGAAGTGGCCGTAGAAAAGCTTGTAATTATTAAACTTCCTAGGAGTAACAGTGGACAATTAAATATGTTGTTTTTGGCAATATATGTTGTGTTTTACTATCCATGTTTTTTGTTTCTTTACTGAGTGTTTATTTTAACTACTTATGCATGCGTTTAATCGAAAGATAAAAAGAATGGGTCGGTGATTGAAACTTAGGCCATTATTTGAGACAAGCCCTTAATCGAGACAAAATCCACTTCAAAGCATTTTTGGAATAAAGATTCTAACTTCAAGTTTTTATTTGGAAATATCCCTAAATTATATAAAACTTGTGGCATCCCAAAATTCAAAGCCAAGACATAAGGTGTGTTAAAGTCTCTAATTAGGTGATAGAATTTCCATGGCTTATGCTTTAGCCATTAGCCTAATTTTAATTTTTTGATGATTTGTGCATATTGAGTGTGGAAATTTAAATTAGCCTTTTTAATTTGATGATTAATAATTTTTATGATTAATAATTTTGGCCATGTACCTTATAAATTAAATTTCGATAAATAAAATGCCCTAAGACTTTGGCCAAGATGAAAATTGAAATTTAAAAATATTTATAGAAGAAATTCAAAAAAAAAAAAAGGGAAAAAGGGATTAATTTTTGAATGGGCCTTAGGCCCATTGGCCTAAGCCTTTAATGGGCCAAGATGAGAGGCCCAAGAAGGGAAGTCGACCATCCCAAGAGGAGGCCCGAGAAGTGGCCGGATGGCCCAAGCCCAAGAAGCCCAAGCCCAAATTCAAAATTCAATTGGACAAGTGGCACAAGACCCTCATGCATTGGCCTAGACTAGGATGCCATGCATTGGTCCATTTGAGTGGCATGTAATCATTAGCAATGATGGACTCTAGGGGGTATAAGAAGGGAAGAGAGAGAGGGTGGCCGGCCATTTTTTCGCCCAAGGAAAGAAAGAGAGAGAGGAGGAGCGGCCGAGAGAGAGGAGGAGGGAAACCGCCGTCCGTCAGCCGTTCGTCCGCCGTGTTCGCCGCCGTACGCCGTCGACCGTCCGTCCTAGAGGCAAGTGGAAGTCCTCTAGCTTCTCTTGCATGCTTATATGTCGTTTGAATGTTGATTTTTTAGGTGTTAGATGAGCAATACCGAAGCATGGATGAGTTGTGTGTGAGTGGTATGGCTGTTTGTGTTCGGATCGTGTGCGTCAGAAACTTGTTTGAGCTTGAATGTGTGTTTAAAGTCCGATTTTGGCTTCGATTTATTCATGAGAGTTGTAGCTAACATCTTTAAATAAAACATACTAAAATTTCGTGAAAAATGATGGAGATTTGAGGGGTTAAAGTCTTGTTCTACGGAGACCCCAGATCTGGAGACCTTTTACTGACCTCTTGCTGGATTCGTAGTTGTATGTTGGTTTTTGTTTAGAATCTCACTTCGGTTTCTTCATGAAAGTTTTAGTAGACATCTTAAAATACAACATACTCAAATTTTAAATGAAATGAACAATTTTATCCTAGTAAATTGACTAGATCTTGAAGATCATGATTCTGGTGTTGTATTCCGAGATACCCGAGATTTCATGGACATAGACGATGACTATATTCTCGTTATTTGACCTAGATCTCTCCATGAAACTTGTAGAAGACACCTCGATGTATAACATATCTAAATTTCAGAGGAAAAGACAGAGAATAGCTAGATTAAATCTCAATATTTCGGAGATGTGTTCACTGGACGATGCGGTAATGGATCCAGAAGCTTCGTGAGGTTGTATAAAATAATATGAAAAGAATATGGCTTGTAGTTCTTCATGAAAGTTGTGTGAAAATTTCTTGGCTATTACTCTGTAAAAGTTCGTAATTTTTGAGGCCGTATGGATATTTTAATCGAATTTATTCGGAAACTGTGCATTCTGGTTTTATCCGAATATTATGTGCTGTTTTGTGGAAATTATGAAATTGTGAGAAATTCAATTTGGCCATGAATTTTGCATGAAATTGTCATCCTATTGGTTTTTTAATGATTGCTTGAATTTTATGATTTTGGGAAAATTATAGATATTGAATTTAATATTTATTTATGAAAATAAATAAATATGATAATAAAAAAAATAAATAATAATAATAATAATAATAAAATGGATTATTTTATTGGCCATAAATTCCATTGAATTTATTAATAAATAATTATGCATTGTTGCATGTATGATAAGACCTTGGTGTATGTATGACCACGAATTGTGATGCATGTGTGAATCATATGCCATGTTAAATGAGATCAAAATAATGGTAAATGTGGATAATGATAAGTGAGGAAGTGGTTGTGGTGGAGGATTAGGCCGGAATGTATAGAGATGCATTGCTGGAATTCCCTGGGAGATTCAGGATGCCCGGAATGTGGGGTTGTCGGAGGTCTTTGCCCGAAAGGAATGCCTCGCGATGCCAGGATTTGGGGTACGGGATGCCCGACCAAGGAGTGTAAATGCTGGAAGCCCTATCGGAGGTTTTTGCCCAAAGGGAATGCCTCGTGATGCTAGTTGAGATGCGAGATGCCCGGAATGTGGGGGGCCGGAAGCCCGGTGGCCATGGGATGGCTGAATGCTGGGAGCCCCTGTCGGGAGGTCTTTGCCCGAAGGGATGATGAAATTGATGAATTGAGAAATGGGTGATGTGGTGATCAAATTGAAAGCTAAAAGTGGAAATTAAATCATGACGTGATATGCATGATATGATATGCATGATGATATGCATGACTATGATGATGATGATGATATGTGATGTGAAATAATGATGATCACCCATGACATGATATGCATGATATGATATGCATGACTATGATGATGATGATGATATGTGATGTGAATAATGATGATCACCCATGATATGATATGCATGATGATATGCATGGTAGTGAATATGATGATGATATATGATATGGCTCAATGACATGTGTAATGTAATGATATCATGATGGTGATGACGCGTATGATGTAATGATGACATGATAATGATGACATGTGTAATGTCATGATGTCATGATGATAATGATGACATGAATATGATTATAACGATGCCATGATGATGATGACATGCATGATGTGATGATGTCTTGATGATGAGAACATGTATATGATATGATGATGCATGATAGTATGCACATGGCTTCAAGGTAAGGAACGCCTGCAATGCATGTATGATTTGCATGATGCATTGAGTTATAATTGGATTTCCCTATCTGCTGAGTGGTTGTACTCACCCCTTTGGGGACCAACATTTCAGATTAGAAGTATGCCGCTACTTGCCGTCACGCGGGGAGTATTTTACGGTCTACCATCCGATGTAGAGGTCGAGTGTGCTGAGATAGACTGTCCCTCTGTTCCCGGACTGACTTTTATTCGAGTACGTTGTCTAGTGATGTATGACGTAGGCCTGGCTGGGGGCTCTGTCATTCAGGAGTTCATATCCGTACACATTCGTTGGGATGGAGCGATGCGAGGGATGTTGCCGCCGCCACCGCCTGATGCACCAGGTTGGGTGTGAGACCCGTGCGTGACGAGTAGGAGCAATTTCTTTTTGGGGATAGTTAGCCGACACCGATGATGTGGAATTGTGCACGTGTGATGTAGAGGGTCGAGGTTTCTTTTTGAGGTTTTAGGCTGGACGTGGCTGAGTCCTAGCTTTTCCTTTTGTTGTACCAACCCAAAAGAAATCCCATCATGAAATATATGTAAATAAAGTGTCGTGGCTTGTTTATAAATTTATGGTGATTAGTGGTGTGTATTTGTATCATGGTTGGTAGGGGGAGAGACGTGATGTTTTAATTTGCTTTCGCTAATGAGTCGTGCTGGGACCGCTTTGTTAAAAAAAAAAAAAAAAAAAAAAAATGTGTCTACAAATTAGACACTTCTTCAAGGAGAAATGTAATAAGGTGTAACATTGGCGCTGGTGACGACTTGCGAAGGGTTCGGGGTGTCACAAAACTAGTAAGTTGCAATGGAGTAAATTTCCCACATTGTAACTTTCTCTTTCATGGAATTGAATTTCCTCTACATTGACCCATGATTTTCAAATATAAGTTCAAACTTAAAATTTGGAACTCTATTATTATCAGAAGATAGTAACTCTTAAATATTGTTGTTAACTTTTCAAGCAAAAGAAAAAATGGGGCAAGTTTCAATATATTTTAGAAAGTTGAAACTTTCATGTTAATTAATGATATTCATTATGGAAATGGAAAATGATCATGCCTTTTCTGAGGGGCAAGCACATGCCCCAAGCAGAACTAGAAATTGGACCGAACAAACTCTAAAAATCGGTCCAATTCCCGATTCTTGGACTCCTTTGTCTGATTCACAGATCCATAACTTTTGGAACCTATACTGTGCGGTTAGGTTCCTAAGTAGAAACTAGATTGGGAACGATAGAACCAAAGAATCAAATGGGGAAGCGAAAATCAAACCAAATTGAGATACTCGTAGAACTAGTAGTATCTATGGATCTTTACCTATCTTCATATTAGTAATACTGAATTTTCAGAATTTGGAACATCATTTCATTACAAATGTTATTCAACACGTTCTTCCATTGCTAGGGTTGCTTTTAAACTTGCTATGGTGTAGGTGGAAGATATGTACCCATTAAAATCCACCTACAACTGTACTCATTACAGGAGAAACTAGTATGTTATGCACTTTAGAAACCTCAAATTAACTAATCACTAATCTTTAACACATGTTTCTAATTTAACCCCATCCATTTACTTTACATGACAATATAATACAACCATTTTGTGTGGTTTCATAGATTATTTTACTTACAAATGGTTTTGTTTGGGATAGGTACTCTTGTTAATGGAACTCTATCTATCTAAAGGGAACTTTTTGTTGTTACTTTAATTTTTTGTTTTTGCTTGACTAAAAATGAAACAAAAAGAAGAATTAAAAAATGAAAAAAAAAATCGCTGGTCGAGAACACCCTAAACCCAAACCTATTAGTTCTATAGTACACAAGGTAGATTTTAGGTTCCAAAAATTGAAAATCATTTTTCATAGGATAAGTTCCGAATAAAACTTGAAACCACTCTAGAATTGCTGACCTCTAATTTTGCACATGATTAATGACATTTCATATAAAAATTGGTCATCTTAACACATTAGTAAGTTCCAAAAATAAATATGAAAAATTATCGAAACAATCAGTTCTTTTGAGACAATCTTACAAATGTTGGAACATGAACTCAAAAAGGTTGATAATTTCGTATTATATTTGGTTACTTTAACATGATAAGCCGTGCTAGTAAATGTTGGTAAATTATGGTTATAGCTTATAATTTATGGGCATAATCTTGTTTTATGTACCATGTAAACTCCATGATTAGTTCACAAATCACAAACTTACTCTTGTTCTATATACCATGTAAATTATGAGATCTTACTAAAGTTATAACATTAAATATAATAAAAACAATGGTGGCACTAATTGATGAAGATGCGATTCCCTATATAAATGCTTTTACACTCTTTATTCTTTGAGGATACATCCAAACCCTGGAATTCTGAGAATGTCAGTGATGGTACACATTTACATGTAAACTCAAACATCAACTACAGGGCAAGGCTCAAAATGTGCTCCAAGGGAATCAAGATAGTGTCCAGACCTCCCATGCAACCTCACAATCGTCCTACCAGTTGATGGAAAAGAAAAGTACTTCCCATTTACTACACCAATTGGCCCAAAAGTTCTTTCATTGCTTTAAAATGCGACGGAGCGAACAACAATACACTCGAAAAAACCTCCAAAGTAACCAAAAAAATGAAGTCAAGTATTCTCGAGGATAATCGAGTTTAATCTGCAAATTGGAAACACACATTTAATCCCAACTCCCCAACTTGAAAATCAGCATAAACAGAACACTCGGGTCGGTAAGTATTTTGTTAGACAATGTAATAGCTAGATAGACACAACTGATCAATCCTCGACCACTTAAAACTGAACCTTAGCAACAACATAGAAGATAACGTAAATGTCTGAAGGCCATATGTCACACCTCGATCCTTCGAGCTCATGTCCATCCTTGCTTGGTCAATATAATAGCGATTTCCCAGGACGCATCACCGATCCATTCATTTTAATACGCATGCGTAAGCAAATAATAATCCCTAGACAACAAACAAATGGGATAGGAAAGTAGGGTCAATTTTAAAACCACAACAACCACACTTACATATATATATATACACACACACAACAAGTGGGTCTATGTAAAACGTTCACAAACAGAAGGAGTTTTCTCAAACTACGGCTACTCATCCTCCTCCTTAGTCCACATACTCCACCGGAGTCTACCGCCGAATACACCAAGGAGTCGGCTCGCTAGCTTCAGGTCTTTTGGGTCTATAACCGAACCACCTGGAGGATCTGTCGTTCCCTTTCCAAACGCAACCTTCATCACATACAGAGGCACCTCACATTCCGGTACTAGGCCCTCTCTTTTCCCATTACGATACAAGCGATACCATGACCTGTATTGATGGGACACCTTCTTAGGTAAACCCGCATCAACCCAGACAATGGACTTCACCAACTCATATTGCAGCCCCGCAGGATGCCCATGAATCGAAATGTAGTGATTCTATTATGTGATCTTCTTAGGTTGCCCAAAATGTTCTAGCGGGGTTGTCATCTATGGCCTGAAATTGTTATCTCACAACGGGGTGAGACAATGTCTCAACAAGTTCAACCCTCTAAGACCCAACTAGGAAGAAAATACGCCATAAGGGATGCCTAAGCACAACCACGAGTCGAGGGCTTACCTTAGCCTCAGTTCCTTTCTGCGAGTCGGTTCAATTCATCCAATCATTGAATCACATTAAATTCAGCATTCAGATCAAATCATTTATCAATCGACCTAGTCAATTACATATCATCACGACCCTCTTGGTCAGCCCATTCAATACTATCTATAAGTCCAACCATATTAGGTCTGCTTGCTCTAAGCTGATAAATAGATTGTATAGCTCGCGTTAAGCTAATAAATAGTGTACTGCTCTCAATCTAAGCTGACATATTGAACCATCATATTGATATAGCACACTTATAATGCTCCCTCTAAGTTGATAAAGTATATTGCTCGCAATCTAAGCTGACATATCAGAGCCCGTAGGATGATATAGTATATTGTTAATGCTCTCTCTAAGTTGATAATATTGCTCGCTAAGTAGATAAGGTATACTGTTATCGATAATCTGACATATTAGAGCCCATGGGTTGATATAGTATACCAGTATACTGCTCATAATCTAAGCTGACATATCACCTGTAAGCTGTACAATCAATTCAATTTACCACTTTTATCATATCCGATAAAATACACGTGTGTGGGTACACGGCCGGCTTTAGCCAAATTACAAGATTTTCACTTTTGAACTTCTCACCATTTTCAGCAATTCCAAAATATATTTTTGGCAACTGTAGACCGACGCCTGGTAATTTTCTAACTAATTACCAAAAATATCAAATTTTGAGATAATTACCCACATTCACCAATCACACTCAATTTACACAATTAAAGCTCAATTAAATAAACAGATCACATCATTGCAATCGGAATAAAATTCTGGTCACTGGCTATCTCAGTCTAATTTTCGAAAAATATTGATTAATTAAATAATTACAGAAATTAATTAAATAATGCCAATAAATACCAAAAACACATACTCAGGCCCATAAAGCCTAATTATATGCCAGAACGGGTCCGGAAAAATTCCGAGACTCATTAAATAAATATTAGAGTCTATCTACTCGCTAATTACATAAAACTAACCACCTAACATGCATCGGTAATTTACTAATTCACTAAACCATTCTAATTGTCCACTAAACCAATCTTAGTCTAAACTAATACTAAAGTCACATAAGTAACATAAAATTGTTACTGGCACACAAAGGTAGCTCACAATAGTAACCAGAGCTCTACGAGTGAAAATCTGTCACCCATTGTTCAAAGTTAGTCAACTACCCTGGTTAGTATCCTATGGTGTGCATCATTCTATCATCATTTCCTTCTAAGGCACCTCATCACTCCACATAAACCTTCGCTCTGATACCACTTGATGTGGCACCCCCTTGAATGGCGCTTGATCCATTAGGGTCGCCACAGATACCTTTCTCTCAACCTGAAAGTCTATTACTCTGATACCATAGAAATTTGACAAGTCCATGAATCCTGGGGGTTTATATTCTTTCTATAGGTCTCTACACAGTTGATATAGCGGAAGCACATCCATCAACTTCCCTTCTTGTAATTAAAACGATGCACACCAACTAAACATATTATAAGTTAAAGCCCAACACTTTTATTTACATAACTAGATGGACATCACAGGTCGATACATCAAAATGCCAAGGTTTTCTATACTCGGCTACTTTCAAAAGATAACCGACTTCTTTTTCCAATAGTCACCTACAAAAGTCCATCACTTAGTGTCGACGTCCAAAAATGCTGCTTCTGCTAACCCTCACTTGCGGTCACCCCCAATTGTCTGGTCCGTCTGCTAGCGGCGGTGGTAGCAGCCCCAGCGTGCGTCCATCTTGGTAGACAAAGACAGTAAGATACTCCTGAACCACGAGGCCAGCGAGAGGACCGACGTCAAACACTATCAACACCCGCACTCGTATAAAGGACAGCCCCCGCACTTCGGGATGGTGATGCTTTGACCTTTCCACTTGCAGGTCGACCGAGACTCCATAAAATGTGACGGGAGGTATGGGTAGCATAGGCATCTTGTCTAGTCTGAAATGTTAGTCCCCAAAAGGGGTGAGTACAACCACTCAACAGTAATAGATCTACTAAACTATATAATGTGAAACCATTACTATCTAGTTCATACAAGATAGATAAAACAGGTAATCAAAGAAATGAGTATGCATCAGATCGATAAAACTTTTGAAAAGCAATGGCAATTCAGTTTCAACACCAGAATGTATCATTTCAGTCACACAAGTCCCGATTATAGGGCCAAACTATTATGACACGTCCTATTCCATGCCACGCAATTTGGTCCTATAACCAGACCACACACACACTTAGTGGAACCATCAGTTTTAATATTCAAAAGGTTTCACCTCCCACAGGACCAATGTTTGCGTCCTTCCAAGCATTCACACCCAACCTGGCATCGCGAAAGCCTCTAGACATGTATTCATAATACAACTAGGCATCCAGAGCGTGTTGTGTTACACCTCCAGGCATCTCACACCCCACCTGGCATCACGAGGAATCTCCGGTGCTCGCCATGAAAATGGTTACCCCTAACCTCTGGAATTATGTACCGACATACCACCGGGCATCCCAACACTCCCGGGGAAACCTCTGGGGCACTGCGGACCCCAGGCATCCAAAGGGCATCGACTGATTCGAACCTTTGGGCATCCCGACTCCCGAGGCATCGTGACCCGAGGGTCCAATAGCAACATTAACATCTTAATTTAATTCAATACCAAAAACAATTTTCCAATGCAATGACATTGGATGTCCCATGAGTCTTCATCAAATCTCAATGCTGAATGATATGTTGAATGCCAACACCATCATATCAAATGATAAATCAAGATGCATTCACCCTTGAGATAAATTAAGCAAACTCAGAATAAAACAGTCCAAAAGTCAGAATGCACAGTTCTATTAAGAATTTTGGTATAACCCCTAAATGAACTCAGAAAATTCTAAAATTTTGGTACGTTACATATGAGATCTAAAGGGAAGAATTTCATGAAAGACACTAAGACAAATTATTCATGTACAAAGAATAATAAATCTCACAACTCGGTTTCAGATTTCTTTTTTCACAGAATGAAATTCGGCAGAAAGCATTGCACATCAAAAGAAGTTTATGCCACTATATTGATTCCGAAAAATCTGACCATAAACATATGTTCTAGTTTAAACCATTCCTCATAAATTTTATGAAGGAATTTGAACCAAAATCACACCGGAGTTGTCCCTAGAAAATCTAAAAAATTGCTGAGTTACACTTGATCTAATTTAAATACCATGGCTACTTCATTTCCAAAATTTCACCACAGATTGTTCTTTCCATCATAGTTCAACAAAATCAGAATGTATAAAGATATCTAAAGCATTTTCTCAATTCCTTAGTCCCAATCTACTGCAATCGCTCAATAATCCAGCATTCAATATTCAAATTCAGACATCCTCATGTCCACTTGCACTACTTTAGACAATAACAGCCTTGCAATACATAGGTTAGTAGACTTTTACTTGCCTCAAGTCCTAAGCATCGACGGCAAGCAAAAACAGAAAGCTCGTGGGTCTCGGGCACGGCTCAACGGCGGCGATTGCAAGGGGCATCGATAGCGGCGGCACACACGAGCATAGATGGAGGGGCGACCTCCTCTCCCTTTCTCCTCACTTTCGCTCGCCGTCCTCTTGTTCACTCGTTGCTCTCTCTATTCCTCTCACTGTCTAAACTTTTTGCTCGGTTCTTCTCTCTCTTCCCCTCAATTCCGAACCCTTTTGTTCCTTGATTAACTAATTAATCAATCTTTGCATGCAGGTTGCAGTGGCGTCCAAGACCGAAGACAGCTGGGTGAACGTGGCAAGAAGCAGGTCTTTCGGTTGCCAGCTCTCTTCCCCCCTGCATGCACTGACATGTCTATTGATGAGGGCCTCTTGGTCAACTGTTTTTCAATTGTTACTGGTGAACTCCACTCCTCACTCGACGGGCACATATGCCGCATGATGACCAATCTCCTCTATTGATGTATGACAGGAATTTTGTGGCCGTTGGTGGGATTGGTCGCGTGGCCATTCAAGGAGAATTTCTTTTTCTCCAAAAGTCAATGTCTCGGGATGTCAAATGGCGATGAAACGGGGTCGAATGTAGTACCGACGATGATGAATTCGCTAACAATTTCATCAATCCACGATGTATCGTCATTTTTCCAAGGTCGGAAAAATATACGGATGGGGTTGGTCTCACTAATGACCTTAAGTAAAGTGAATTTTTGACAAGACTATAGTTCTTTCAACGATCGGACCATTACTAAACGTGACCCATCGGTCTGATGGTGATAACAAAACAATGTCCATTATGATGTCAATAATACCGTCCAACGATACTTCCATCACTAGTCATGGACCGTCACATACGCGAGGACCATCAAAATTTCCGGATGCCATATTTAAGGAACCTCTATGAGCTCCCTTACAAAGAGGGGGCAAGGCATGCACACCTAATAGCTTTGACTTTATGATCCGAGATGCAAGAATAGAGCATGGCCTCTTTATCATTATAGAATGCTTTCACGTGATATTGTGCAATTCACCAATTCCACTTGAAATTTATCAAAATGGATAAATCAATGAAGGATGTCGAATTACTTGAACATGCTAAATGAGGCATGAAAGGCAAGCCTTACCCCATACACAGTCTCTTGTCTATACATTGTGAGGTGAGTATGGAAACATTTTGTGTTTCAAGGTGAAGAGTTTTCTTGCAAAAAGTACGATCGCTAAAATGATGAGAGGCAGTTTATTTCTCTACAAATGAACCCTTGTTTAACCCTTCTTTGAGCCTAAATACTTGAAGAATTTCTTTCATATTATCCCTGTCAAGGACCACCCCACATCGGGGCAAATGGAGGTAAATCGACATTGGAGGTGAGGGAAATTGATAGAAATTTTCTTGCTCTTACTTGCATCAATCTTCATGTGTTATTATTTCAAATGAATTCATGTGGTAATTTAAGTGCCTTAGGATGACGAAGAGCATTTCTTTCTCTATCATACATACTTATATCATTTGCATAGCCCACTTGAGCCTGCAATTTCATTTCTTTAAACCCAGTTGGTGATCATCCCCCACACTGGGGCAAGGCAAAAAGCAATTGTTCAAACAAGTATGGTCTAGGGTGCCGATGAGAAGACTAAGACTTCCCAAAATTCCAAAAGTTGAAAGCACCATATGGTCATTCAAAATAGAACCAAGGGGCATGAAAAAGCAGTGTGCTTGGTAAAAGCAAGGCCAATGCCCATGAAAAATAAAGAGAAAAATGACTGATGAATTGAGGGGGCATGAAAAAGTAATGTGCCTGATAAAAGCAAGGTCGATGCCCATCATCAAAGAAAAGGACTTTGAAAAAAAAATGTTGAGAAAAGATCCCCAGTAGAATGATCATTGGCATCAAGTGATGAACTCTTGAGCCAATGAGGGAGTCTGCAAGAAGACAATCCATGTCAAAGAAAAAGACAAATGACAAGGCCTGAATGATCACCAACTCTCGCCCCATCTATACACATCTTTGAGCCCGATGAATCCTTTCGTTTCTGAACCCATGAACCTAGCCTACATTACGTCCCTTGCAAAGTCTCTTCACATCAAGGCACTTAAATTAACCTAGAAATTCATATGTTTATAATACTCGCTTGAAGAAGTGCGAGTAAGTTTTTTTCTATTTAATCTCATTGGGTTCTTGACTTGTAAACCCGGAGATGATAGTAGTAAAATATTCCTTTCTGAGCCATCAAATTTTCCTTTGCTGAGCCATTGACCAAGTTCACATTATGATCCTGGTAAAGACCCCTCAGATTGGTAGATCGTACGCTTTGCAAGAAAATTTGGACTCTTGTCGACATGATGATGATAAGATTGAGTGATATATTCCCGCATCAATGATTGGGACAAATAACCCCTCCTAAATGAGAGCGAGTGACAAAGCCTTTTCACACCAAAAGTGCCTTATTTAGCATGTTCAAGAGATTCACGCTATAAGTGAAAATTGTCTTAATGATAATTTTTCCAGGTTGAAGTTTGATAAAGCCATCATGCATGGACCTTCATTAAATTTAAAAAAAAATGAAATGAATTTTTCTCAAAGACCAAAGGATTTGTCTTTGAAGCCCTGAGTTTGTTCAGCCGTCTTTGAATTTTCCGAATACTTGATGAGAATTCCAAGTACCCATGTTTTCAAATGTCTAGTATGAATTCCAGATATTTGAACCTTTAAATGCTTTATGTGACTTCCAAGTGTTTGTCTTTTTAAACATCTGATGTGATTTCCAAATGTTTAGTAAATGTTTTCAAATGTCTAGTGTGAATTCCAGATATTTGAACCTTTAAACGCTTGATGTGACTTCCAAGTGTTTGTCTTTTTAAACATCTGATGTGATTTCCAGATGTTTAGTAAATGTTTTCAAATGTCTAGTGTGAATTCCAGATATTTGAACCTTTAAAAGCTTGATGTGACTTCCAAATGTTTGTCTTTACAAACATCTTATGTGATTTACAAATGTTTAGTAAATGTTTTCCAATGTCGACATCAAATCAGATGTTTTGAAATTTCAAGTACTTGATGTAATTTCCAAGTGCTTGGGATCTTATGAGAGTTCTAGATCCCCTGAAGACTTCATTTCAAAAAAAAAAAAATAAAAACAATCTTTGAGCATTTGAATTATCTGAAGGGAGTTCCAGACGTTTGTCAAGTCTCATAGGAATCATTTCACACCTAATAATACTTTTCTAAATCTCAAGATAAGTATGACAGGTATGTGTTCTTCTTTGCATTTGCATTTCATTGGGCGTAGACACATTGAGATCTATGTTCCTAACCGAATCATTGCATTTACATTGCATTTTTTTTATTGCATGACCTTGCATCTCAAAAGGGAATTAAATTCATTTAAGTCCATTTCTTTAAAAAAAAAAAAGAAGGAAAAAAGGGTCATTGCAATAAAAATTTGCATATTCATTTTGCATTCATTTTGCATTCATTTTGCATGGTTTAAAAGTTAGGTGTCATTTATCTTTGAAGGAAACCTCTATGAGATTCCCTTCAAAGATGGGCAGTTGTTGACACCTAATTTTGACCATGTTACTTACTTGTTCATTGTATAAAAATTACATTAAACATTTCATAGCATTGCTTTTAGCTAATAATAACATTTAGGATCAAACTTATATTTTAGAAAATAAAAAATAAATGAAGCACTTGATTGTGGAGGGAGATTTTGAAAATTTTTGAATAAAGAAGCATTTTTTCTTGTTGAACGGATCTCCTCATTTCAAAATATAAATGTGTGATTTTGGAGCCATTTTATTGTTGAGTGGTTGAGTGAATATCTCGCTTGCAAAAATAAACTCGAGTTTTTCCTCTATGAAGAGAGAGTGCGAGGCTCAGTTTGGGGAGGTTTTTCTCTCGGTTTTGAGGTCAAGAAAAATTCAACAAGAAAGAGAGAAAAGCTTTCGGGGGGCTTCTTTGGATCGAAAAAAGAAGAAGAAGAGAAAAGTAAAAAAAAGTGAAAACAGAGAGAAGAAAAGTGAGAGGACAGCAAATAGGGGTTGCAGAGAGAAGAGTCATAGAGAAAGTGACGTGAGAGAGAGATGTGAGAGCAGAAGAAAAAGAGAAAAGAAAAAAAAGGAAAAGCTACAGTCGTCTTCACTGTGGGCAGCCTCGCGCCCTCTCGGCCTCTCGTCCGCCACACCTCGCCCGCATCCGGCCACTATACGGCACCATTGCTCGCCTGCAAGCTCTCGGCGTCGATGCGACGCTACTTCGCTCCGCCCGCGTCGCCACCACTATAGCCGACCCGCAACCTACATGATCTCGAGTCACCGATCGCCTCTACATCAGCAACGTCTACAACTCCACAACCCGTCAACGCTCACCGTGCTAGTAGTCATACGAGCACCCCCTTGCCTTATAGTCGGAGCCAGGTACCTACTCATCGCGCCGACACCACCTCCAGCTAAAGCCCGCGACGCCTCCTTTCCTGTCGCTCCGCCGGATCTGCCTCACCTACACAGGCACCGCCACGATACCACCGCGTCTATTGTTGCCTTTGCCAGTCGCTATGCCGCCTCGCCAACTTTCTGCGCTCACCATGCTCACACCACAGCAACCACTCTATCGATGCCATCCCATGTCCACGTCGTGCTCCGCCTCAACCCAACGTCGCTACTCCCTTCGCAGCAACCTGAACCAGTCCCAATGGCCCGACACCGCTACCTATGACGTTGTTGCTCCTCTGTTCTGCCTAGTAGTGACCTCGGATGCCACTACTCACCACCACCGTTGCGACCATCGACCCTCCCGTTCGCCGATCACCAACACCTTGCCTCCCTGCTGCTGCTACCGCCCAATCCTCATTGGAGCTCTGACGTCGGCTGTCTCCTTTGGCCGTTCCGATGCCTACTAGCCTTCATCCAAAGTTGTCCAACAAGTTCAGTACTGTTGGTACCATTTTCCTTGTGCAGGTCACTTGAGGCTTGAGAAGGGTAAACTTGGCATTGTTCCTTACGGGTTTCCATCTTGGAGATAATTTTTCCTAGCTAGGTAATCTCTTTAGGCTAAATTCAGTTCAAGTATTCAGGTTCTTAGCTTGTGATCCTGACTTGGTTTGTCATATATAATTGTTATCTGATCAAGAAATTCGTCATATTAAGCCATAATAATAAAAAATATTGAACCGCGAGACAGCATGTTAGATTTTTGATTATTTCAACTCTTTATGACAAATTTGTGGATTGCTTTGCCTAATTGACTCGCATTAAGATAATATGTCATTGATTTACATTGGTGGATTTTCTATAGGACATATATTTTGGTGCGTTATCGTTATTTGCTCATCACATGTCATGCATCATATGTCATATATAGGGTTTAGGTACTTAGGTCCATACACGTTTCATATTTAAAGCAACGCATTTAGATTTTTAAGATTCATGTAGAATTAGGATAATTTTCCTTTAATAAAACCAAAACTAAAAAAGGGAAAAAAATGTTATTTAGGTCATATAGATTTCTTAATATGCACATCACATGTTGTGCTTTAGTTAGTGGGGTATAGTTTAATGTTTTAATATTCCCATCATGTAGTTTTTTTTTAATATAAAAGAGCCAAAGATTAGTATTGCATCATTATTTTGTTTTTTTTAATAAGAATTATTAAGAAGAAAACACAAAGGTCATTTACTTAGTTAGTTAATAGGTTAGTTCATAATTAATCCCATTTCATGTCATCATTGTTTAGTGTAGGTTGCATATATGTATTTAAAAAAATCATTAAAAAATCATAAAAAGAACATGTATATAAAATTGTCGTGTCATCCATCCCATATCATGTAGTACATGCATATTTAGGATTATGTAAATTAGATTGCACTCAAATTATGATGGTTCAAGTTATGTCATATGAATTGCATTTCACATGTCATTGAAGTAAAACTCATGCATATCAAATTTAAGTTAAGATTGCATATAATTAACATTTTTTAAAGAAAAAGAAAAATTAGGTGTCATGTCATTTAGAAATCACGTTTAGGGCATGCATTTTTATTAGCATTTTTGTAAGTTTTTCTTTATAGAGTGGACCTTAATGAAGTTGTAGTTTATAATTTCTTACAATTTATCACTTCGGTTGATTAAATGTTATTTTATTGATTGTGCACCCGCATGACCACCATTTGCATGTTAGTAGCTTAGGTTAAAATTGATCAATACTGCCTGCAAAATATTTTTGAACTTAAAATGAAAAGGTACCGAAATGGCGTTAGATTTTTCTAGTGTAACCATGTCCCCTGTGACATCCCAGATTTTCAACTCTGTTTTCTACTGAATAAATCGGCCATTTCATTGTCGCGCCTATAGGACTGTTCTTAAAGCTGATCACTCTCGAGATAACTAAGCTATATGAGGAAATTAATAAGGATTTTAAGGCAAATAGACCTGAGAATTCAACTAGAAATCGGCTTCTCGACCATGTCTATCTTAAGAAGCCATTGCGGCACAATATAAAATCGATTTGAAATCAGAGATAGGCTAGTTCGATAGAGATGTTGGCCAATCGTGGGTGACACCACTAAATTGGAAAATGCTCGTCAACCAGCACTAGATTGATTTTCTTATTGTTTTGGTACCCTGTGTCCGTATTTGAATCCTCAAGATTTTCACGACAACCGAGAGTAGCCAACGAGTCGAGTGGGTTCATTGTGGTTCGAAGAAAATCGACCACAGGTCATTTGCCCTAAAAATGCCTGAAAGTTATCCGTTAGTGTAGGTCACACTGAAAATGTGTAGAATGGAAATTAACCGTGAACTCGAGTCCGATTTCAGAAATTGAAGATTCTGTCATGTCACAATAAATTCTAGGAATGTAGACTCAGTCTCCGAAGATTTTGCAAAGATTCCGGGATTTTTATCGAAAACCGTTTCGGATGTCGCGGAAAATTAACGGAATTTCATACGGGTCGAATTTAAGCGAGTTTTGACTTCGAAGCCGAGCCTTTGAGTGTCAAGAACTTGCATAAATTTGTATGGGATTTTTCTTCAGGGAAATCGAACCTCGATTTAGAAATTTGGTGAAGAAATTGAGGCCAAGAGTTGAGTGAAATTCAGATTGGGCATGGGGCTAAATTTTAGATATTAATTTGATCCGGTTAAGGAAATTTTGGCTAGAAAGTATTAGGAAGGGGACAAGTAATTAATTGGTTGGCTAATGTTGTTGAATTTTCCCTATCTGTGGCTTCTTTGACACTCCATGCCAGCTGCTTTGCGTCACTTTCCTCATTTCCCTTTAGAGCCAGCTCATTCGCTCGCTCTTATCCCCATCCCATCCGCCGCTCCACCCTCATCTTTTTCCTTCACGCACCATTTTCCACCAAGTTTTGTCCTCTTCATTCCCCCACCGAGACCACTGATACAGCAGCGGAATGGAGTCAACAAGTTGGCGAAGCCCTCCCCAACATTGACCGATAGTCTCCACGTATCCAGCGTTCCATCTTGCCGTGCGTCCCTCCTCTTCGTCCCCGACTTCATCACCTTGGTCAGCATCGCTTCCTTCGGTCAAAACGCCAGCGAAGCCGAAGATTTCCTCACCGAAGCAGCTGACCGGCGGAGTTTGCAATGCCCCCAGCGAAGCCCACGTCTCTCTCCGTCAACCGAGCGCCCACCCCGTTGACACCGAACGCTGCAGCAGCCAGCTCATGTCCTCCACCGAATTCTTCCTCAGTTAATCGAGCAACCATGAAGTTGGTTCCCCCAATTCTTCAACCCTCGCGTCCTCTCACCGCTTGCTCGTGTCAGCAGCCCATGTAGCCCATCACCTTCAGCCCAAGATCTGCTTGGCAATTCTAGCAACCCAACAACTTGAAGCCAGCGAAGCCAGCACATCGGTCAACCTTGTGTCTTCTCCACCGATTTGTTGACCAGCTCCATTCCATTGAAGACCTGGCCCACAAATTAACTTCAGTAATCGAAGCCCATTGACGCCAGCAACCCACGTGAAATTCAACAGCTGTTCGGCCCAGCTCTTTGAAGCCCACAAGAGCAGCAATTGGCCAGCAAAGCCTGCACGTTCGGCCCAAGCCAAACGGCCCATTCTAAGTCCATTTGAAGCCCATGTTCAGTCTTGGTTCTGCCCAGTTTGAAGCTGCAGTTCAGCCCATCTCTAGGCTCACTTGAAGTCAGCCCATATTTCAACCAAGATCAGCCCACGAATTTTAGAGCAGCAGTTCACTCAAAGCCCGGCAATTCCAAATTCAACAAGCCCAAGCCCGGGAAGCCAAGTCCAGAAATTTATGTGGGCTTGTAAGGTTTCTTGGCCCCGTCCAAGTTCGTCAAAAGCCCGATTTCGGCCGCCATCGCGGTGTCTCGGTCTTCGCGTTTATCAAGTGAGTTTTACTCACTAATGCTTTCTTAGTTTGCTAATTATGACTAAGGGTTGATTAGACTTAATTAAGTACAATTAGGTGGTTAGATTAGTTTAGAATAATTAAATTAGTGACTTAATGATGCATATTAGGTGGTTAGACTTATGCTCCGTTCGTTTCACGGAAAATAACTTCCAGGAAAATATTTTCCTGGATTTCCGGTGTTCGGTGGACGGAAAATTCATGGTAAAGGAAAACATTTTCCGGTCAACGGAAAATTCTCTCTTGATTTTGAGGAAAATGTTTTCCTCTTTTGAAAAGAGGAAAACATTTTCCTGGCCTCTCACGCTCACCCTCGCTCTCCTTTTTTTCTTCTCATTTTTGCACTCTCGCTTAGGGTTTCGATCTCCTCCTCCTCCTTCGACGCCGACGATGGGCGAAGCATCCCTCATTCTCCGCCCTCCCCCGGCCGCCCGCCCACTGCTTTCGCTGCCGCGACGCCGCCGCCGCCGCGGCGCTCCGCTTCCCGGCGGTTTGAAGCCGCTGGGAGGATCCGGCTCAAGAGGGAGCACCGCGGCGGCGGAGCTCGCGGCTCGGGTGATGCAGAGGTCGCGGATCTGCGGCGGAGCTCGCGGCTCGGGTGATGAGAGGTCGCGGATCTGCGGCGGAGCTCGCGGCTCGGGTGATGCAGAGGTCGCGGATCTAGCGGCGGAGCTCGCGGCTCGGGTGATGCAGAGGTCGCGGATCTGCGGCGGAGCTCGCGGCTCGCCGATCCAGGCGAGCTCGAGCTCTGTGGCCAGATCCGGCGAGCTCGGGTGAGATCGGCCGAGCCTCGAGCTCGCCGGATCGGCCACCGAGTCTTGGTCGGCCGGCGGGCGGCCGGCCATCGCGGCGAGGAAGGAGGTGGCGGCGGTGGAAGGAGGAGGAAGAAGGAGGAGGAAGGAGGCGACGGCGAGAGGAAGGAGGAAGAAGGAGGAGGAGGAAGGAGGAAGGAAAAAAAAAAAATTTCGATTTTAAAAATATAAATAATTAAAAAATCATTTTAATAACATATAAATAAATAAAATAATTTTTTTGGTCATTTAAAAATATTAAAATTCAATTTTTGATAAATTTTCCCAAATAGTTAAATGAGCTAACGAACGGTGGAAAATATTTTCCATTGAAATTTTAGATTTTGGCCGAACACCGAAAAATAGAGTCATTTTCCTGGAAAATGACTTCCAGGAAAATATTTTCCGGAAACATGATATTTTCCGCGAAACGAACGGAGCATTAGTCATTAGCAAGTAGAGAACTCCTAATATTTATTGAATGCATCTCAGGGTTTTCCCAACCGTTTCGGGTTCCAATTAGGCATCACGGGCCTAAATTGGATTTTTATTATTTATTTATTTAATTTTCGATATTAATTATTTAACTATTTATTTTTCCGGAAATTCAACCAGGGTAGCCGGTGACAGGCATTTCGTGCTAATTGTCGTGGAGCAGTTCGTTTATTTATTTGAGCTTTATTTGGTGCTAAAGTAATTAATGAGTGATTTTAAGATTCATTCATAAACTGGATCTTAAAAGGGTCGGGTGAAACCATAAAGCCACAGGATCTTGAAAGGGTCGGGTGGGACCATAAAGCCATTGAATCTTCGAAGGGTCGGGTGGGATCATAAAGCCATTGAATCTTGGAAGGGTCGGGTGGGATCATAAAGCCATTGAATCTTGGAAGGGTCAGGTGGGAACGTAAAGCCACTAAATCTAAGAAAGTTGCTTGGTAAGGCCGTGATTACCACCTATAGATAAGTTGTGTCCTAACGATCGTGATTTATAATTGGGAATTGAGTTGGAATAATTGAAATGACCCGAAATGGTATTGTTGGTATGTAATCGACTAGGTCGATTGATCATCGCTTCGATATGATATTATGAATTGATTGGTTGAATGGAAATGACTAGTGAGTGGTTCGATTGAGATGTAATCGACTATGTCGATTTGATCGATGCTTCGATCAGTGATGTGATTGCTTGGGTGCCTATTTGATTTGTTCTAATATGCAGGTGGAATCTGAGGCCAAGGTAAGTCCTCTGACTCATATTGTGCATAGGCAGCCCTAAGGTGTATTAGTTTACTAATCGGGTCTTAAGGGGTAGAACTTGCTGAGACGTTGTCTCATTGGTTATTGAATAACCATTTCAGGTCCCTAGACGCAGTAGACTTGGATTTTTGAAGATCTCGGAAGTCTGGTGCAGTCTGCTGAAGGCTCCAGTTGGAGTGTGGAGAATGATGAAGAGGAGGACGGGGACCCGTAGCTTGTAGAACCCCACTTCTGCTTGTAGACCTTGTTTTTAAACTGGCTTAATGTGAATTAAATTTAATAGTTCACCTTGTATATAAGAGTGAAGGTTTTTAAGAGTTTGAAATTTAGTCCTACTGTTCTATCCCAATGTTTTATTGTCTGGGGATTTTTGATTGCTTTCGCATGTGCATATGAAAATGAAAGGATCGGCGATACGTCTTGGGATATCGCAAATTTTTAATCAACCAGGTGAGGGATGGGCGCGTGCCCGAGGATCAGGGCGTGACATCCCCGGACCTATTGAATCTCTGGCTCACAAACGAAAAGTATTCTCCCTTACTTTACTTGGGTTTCTAACCAACCCTAATTGGTTGTGGTGGCTCCAAATTGAGTATAATTGCATGTTTAAATGAGTTAATTTCTTAGTATCAAGTCGTGATTAGTAGGACTTAGGAGGGTCCGTGTCAAGTCTTCGAACTTAATAATCTAATAGCCTTCTTTGAGTAATTCACCCTCGGGAAGGTCGCGACAATAACTTATCAACAGAAGTCCATCTAGTGCGTTGGATGGAGAAATACCACAAGAGCGGTGGTCAGGTAAAAAGATTAAGTATTCACATCTAAAGGTTGTATTGCATATACTGTGATTGATAAGGAGGATAGAAAAAAGCTTGATGTTAGGACCAGAAGTGTGTCTTTATCGGATACAGTGGCGACAAGTATGGCTATAGGCTTTGGAATTATGAGAATAACAAAGTCATCTGCAGTCGGATGTGGTATTCCATGAATAAAAGATGTACAAGGATCGTCAAACAAAGCATGAGAAGGTAGTACAACTAGAATATGTTGAATTAAACAATATGCCCGTGAAGATGTTTCGAGTAGATCAAAGTGCACTTGAAAGAAAGGTTCAAGATGAGTCTATTATTAGTGAAGAGGTAGTTCAAGAGGAACACACTGATTCGGAGCAAACTAACGACCCTGAAGTACCTGTCTTGAGGAGGTCTACACGTGTGAGAAAGCCAAAGGTAATTTTTTATCCATCAGCTAATACTGTTCTGAGCCATGTCTTATATACAGATTCAGGGGAACCGGAGACTTATGATGAGGCAAAGATAGACACGTCTTGTCGCGCCCCGATCCTCCGGACGCGTGCCCATCTCTCCTTGGTCAATTAATAACGACGTCCTAGGAAGGTCGCCGACCCATTCATTTTAATACGCATGCGGAATCATATAAATAATTCACAGACAATAAAACAATGGGATAGGAAAGTAGGCCATAAATTTTCAAATCACAACAACACCCTTATATATAACATAACTAGTCATACATATACAATACACACTATCAAGTCAAGTTCTACTCAAGCTAGTTTAAAACAAGTCTACAAGCAGGGGTGGGGTTTTTCTCAAACAGCGGGTCCTCGTCTTGCCTTTCATCCTCCTCCACAATCTCTCCATCTTCCACACTCCAGCTGGAGCCTTTAGCAGACTATACCGGGGACTCTGGTACAACAAGAGCCAGGTCTACTACATCTACTACCGAGCCTTGATGAGGATCAGTCGTGCCCTACCTAAAAGCGACTTTCATAGCGTACAAAGGAATCTCTAACTCCGGAATAGGACCCTCTCTCTAGCCATCTTGAGCCTGACGGTACCACAACATGTATACATGGGGCACCTTATGGGCGAGACCCTCATTGACCCAGACCACAAACCTAACCAACTCGTAGTTCCAACCCCTAGGGCCTTGATTCATCGAAATAAAGACTATCTGCTCTGTAACATTCTTTGGTCGTCCAAAAAATTTGAGAGCTGCCATCTAAGGACCTGAAATGTTATCCCACAATGGGGTGAGACCACGTCTCAGCGAGTCCTACCCCCTAAGCCCTAATTAGGAAGAAAATACGCCATAAGGGCTGCTTAAACACAATCACGAGGTATAGGACTTACTTGGGCCTCCACTTCTTCCTACAAATCAGTTTAATTCATAACTCCCAATCATATCATTCAATCAATTTGGATCGACTCAGCGATCAATCGACTCCGTCGATTACATGTCATCATGACCCTTTCTTGGTTGGCTTAATTCATACTATCTATGAAGTCCGCTCATATAAGGACTGCTCACTGCTAAGCTGATAAATATATAGTATAGCTCACTTCGAGATGATCGGGTATATTGCTCTCGTTAAGCTGCCATATCGCCCATAAAGCGATATAGTATACCGACAGCACTCAATCTAAGCTGATAAGGTATACTGCTCTCTGCTAAGCTGACATATCGCCCATAAACTGATATAGTATACCATCCCAATCATACAACCAATTCAACATTTTTATCATTCCTGATAAAATAGCCGTGTATGGGTATGGCCTTAACCAAAATATAATAATTTCACTTTTTGAACATCCCACCAGTTTCAATAGCCCATAACACATTTTTAGCGCTGTAAACTGACGCCCGGTGATTTTCTAATTGATTACTGAAATTAATTAATTTTGGGATAAAATACCCCAAGCACAAATCATCTTCAATTCTCACAAACCAGCAGTCAATTAAATAAATGGAATGCACCACTGCAATTAGCATGAAATTCTGGTTATCGGCTATTACGTTCTAATTTTCGGAAAATAATTGATTAATAAATGCAATAAATACGACTTAGGCTCGGAAAAGCCTAATTGGAAGCCGAGACGGGCCCGAAAAATTACTGAACCACTCTAGTTAAATACTAGAGCTTGTCTAGGCTCTAATTGCACTGACAATCCACCTAACATGCATCGGTAATTAATTAAATTCACTACTATAATCTAACTAACCACCTAATCCTAGCTTAGTCTAAACTAATCAACCCCTAAGCATAATTAACTTGCTAAGCGAGGATTAATGAGTTAAACTCACTTGATCAACGATCAGCTCGGATCAAACTGACAGGGACGAGGTGAGGATCAACTATCTCCAAAGCAGGCCTAGATTTCAGGGCCGGGAAGCGGGCAAAAACGGCCAAAACAATAGCCACAAGACCCACTTCTTTGGGTTCTACTTGGTGCTGAGAAAAGCAGCATCATCGGCTGGTTGGGTGAGACACCATCGGCAAAGGCAGCAAGGGTTGGCCGCGGGTCCAGGCAGGGGCAAACCGGCAGTGGAACGGATCCGACGGTGGTTCACATCTGCCTGGCAAGCTACTAGACGTACAGCTGGGAAAGACAGCACGATAGGGACGACGACGCGGCAAGGCAAGGCGCGACGGTGTTGCTTGACTTCCGGTGGTAGCGTGCGACATCAAACGGCGGTCCGATTAGCTGTTGGCTACACTGGCAACTTCTCTAGGTTGCTTGGACGTCGAGCAGCAAGGAAGAAGGGGGGATTGGTTTTCTCTTGGGGACCACTTCTTTCTCTCTCTCTCTCTCTTATCTCTTTGTTCCCTCACACATGGCCCACCAAGCTCAGCTAGCTTGCACAGAAAATTTCCAACACCAAACCCCTTCTAGAAGCTTATTGAATTGGTCGATAAGTGTGGGCAAAGGGGGGCATAAGAATTTGGTTGGTTTTCTCTTCAATTGGACATTTAATCTTCCTTAAATCAAGTCAATTTGGCCTCTGTAAATTCAACCAATATCTCATCAATCCAATTGGTATCTTTCCTCACCAATTGATCCCTCTTGCATCCCAATTGCGCAATCAAATACGGGTTTAGACTTTTTTCTGGACAAAAACGGCCCTATGATGACTTTTTCCCAAAGAGTCTTGGTTTGCAAAAAATATTTTGAGACCGATTCGACATTCCTAAAATGATTTGTGGTATGACAGAACTTTCCATTTTTGAAATCAGATTCAAATTCGCAGTTAATTTCAGTCTGATGCATTTTTAGCGTGACCTAGGCTACCGGGTAACTTTCAGAAATTTTTAGTGCAAATGACCAGTGGTCGATTTTCTTCAAGCCACAATAAACCTATTCAACATATTCGTGACTCTCGCTTGTCATGAAAATCTCAAGGATTCAAATACGGACACAGGGTACCAAAACAATAGAAAAATCAATCTAATGTCGGTCGACGAGAATTTTTCAATTTTCCAAACCGACACATCTCTGATCTCTAATCATTTTTTAACTATGCCATAATGGCCTCTAAAGATGAGCACGGTCGAATAATCGATTCATGGTCGAATTCTCAGATTTAGTGTATTAAAATTCCTTAATGGCTTCCCTAGATAGTCTAATTATCTTGAGAGTGATCAACTTTGAAAACAGCCCTATAGGTGCGTCGATAAAATGCCCGATTTATTTAATTGAAAACATAAATGAAAATCTGGGATGTCACACGTCTTACTTGTAGTGGGAGTGTGTTATGAAAGACGAGATGAGCTCGTTAGTTCAGAACAAACCTTGGGAGTTGACCAAGTTGTCCACAGGTAAAAAAGCTTTGTTAAATAAATGGGTGTACAGGATTAAGAATGAAGCAGATTGTAGTATTAGTTACAAGGCGAGACTTATAGTCAAGGGCTTTTCTCAAAAAGAAGGGATCAACTACTTCGAGATATTTTCACATGTAGTGAAAATAACATCAATTAGAGTTCTGTTAAGTATAGTTACAGTGGAGGATCTTCATATTGAGTAATTAGACGTAAAAACAGCGTTTTTACATGGTGACTTAGATAAAGAACTATACATGGCACAACCTAAGGGTTTTGAAGTCAAAGGTAGCACATGGTATGTCGCTTGAAGAAAAGCTTGTATGGCTTGAAACAAGCTTCGCGACAATGGTACCTAAAATTTGATGGTTTCATGAAAGAAAAAGGATTTGCACAATGTGAGTCTAATCACTGTGTTTATTTTCGTAAGTATGATGATAGTGACATTGTGTATCTCTCTTTATATGTGGATGACATGCTGGTGGCTAGTTCCAATATGAAGAGAATTGTAAAAGTGAAGAAGATGTTATCATCACAGTTTGCTATGAAAGACTTGGAAGAGGGCAAGAATATTTTAGGCATGAAAATGATCAGGGACAGGAAAAATAAGAAATTATGGCTGTCGTAGGAAGACTATGTGAACAAGGTGTTAAAAAGATTTAACATGGACAAGGCAAAACCGGTTGCAACTCCTCTAGCGAGTCACTTCAAACTTTCCAATGATATATGTCCGAGCACTCAAGTTTTGAAAAATGAGATGGTGGTAGTTCCATATGCATCAGCGGTGGGGAGTTTGATGTATGTCATGGTGAGCACAAGACCAGACATTGCACAGGTAGTGGGAGTTGTGAGTCGATATATGCAGAATCTAGGCGGAGAGCATTGGAATGCAGTGAAATGGGTATTGAGATATCTAGTAGGTACTTCCACTTACTTACTGTGTTATGGTAGTACATCTCTAGAGTTGCAGGGTTATGTAGATTGCAGATCATTTGGGTGATCGAGATAATGGTAAGAGTACCACTTGATATGTTTTTACAGTTGCAGGTACAGTAGTGAGCTGGGTATCTCAACTACAAAAAGTAATGGCTTTATCAACGACAGATATAGAATACGTGGCGATCACAGAAGCCTCCAAGGAAATCATATGGTTACAATATTACATGGAGGAGCTACATTAAAAATAGTCAATCAGTACACTGTGGAGTGATAGTCAAAGTGCAGTGCACTTAGCAAAGAATGCAGCTTATTACTCAAGGACTAGACATATCAAGAAGCGTTATCACTTTATCAGGTCAGCATTGAAAGATAATGAGTTAAAGTTACAGAATATGGATGGCTTGAAGAATCCAGCTGACATGTTGACCAATGTAGTAGATGGAGAGAAACATATTTTATGTACTACTACCATTGGTATTACTCCATACTGATTGATGAGGAGTATCGCAGAGGCACAAGTTTTTTTTTTTTTGGTGACCCAGGAAACCTCCGTGCGCCGCTTCGCAGCAGAGTAAACCCTGGGGTGGACTGGGCCACCACCACAGACCCAACCACAGGTGAATCGCGCGGCTTGCACTCAAGCATCGACCACGCGGGGTTTCGAACTCCTCCTCCAGCAGTAGGGTACTAAGCTCAAAACCATCGCGGCCACCCCGGGCGGTGGTCAAAGGCACAAGTTTTTCAACTACTATTTTTTGAAGAAGATTGATGCAAAGTTGCTTGGTGCTTGGGTATATTTGTTTTCAAGTGGGAGATTGTTATAAATGAAGCCAAATATCTTTAGGGGCTTTTTTGTCTTTTCCATCAGATTTGCTTTTAGGTTAAAAGTGATACCTTTATATTACCGATGGCAAGACACCGGCCGTCAACACGCTGGGAAAGGAAAATAAAGAGGAAAAAAGAAAAAAGTGAGTTTTTTTTCTTTATGAGGATTCTCAATCTCTTTGTACCTTGATCTTGAGAGAAGATTATCGTTGTATTCCAACTTTTTTCGAAATCTAGTGGATTCACAAAGTGCCTCTGCACGGAGACATAATCCAGATTTGGGTGAACTTCGTTAACAAATTTTCTGGCGTATTTTTCTGATTATGTTATTTTATTATTATATTATGCCCGGTGAATTGTTTGCGAGCGTTATTTTTCTGGAATCGACGTGCGATTTCGTAACACGATGCTCTTCTTTGTGACCTGGCTTTTTCGGCTTGCGTAAATTCTCTATTATCAGCACTGACAGACGGTTGCTCCATATTTAAAGTAGGGTTTGTGTACTTTGGATTGATGCGCGGTCCTTGTTGAATGCTTCTTCACCTTTACGTTGGGGGAGTTAGCGAGGATGGGGCACCATATACATGCTTTAGCACCTGAGTGTTTAAGCACCTTTCAACTTATCAATACCATAACGTCGCATTGCTACTTTGAATGGCCAAGACCACCCCTCTCATTCTCCTTCTTATTTTTATCTTTTATTTTTAAAATCAAACCGAGTAATTTGGAAAATCCAAATCCTTATTCAAAGCTCGAATAGTCCAAAGCAGTAGAGGAGCTAGAGAGGTTTATCAGCTCACGCAAACAACACGGAAATCAATTCTAAAGTACAAATTGAGTTGATGACAATTCTGCTGCTGCTACAGAAAGGAAGTCGTCCGTTATCTCCCTCAGAGAAACTTGAAGAGCAAACCTCCGTGAGTAGCAAAGAAGGGAGCGAACATGAGCGACTCCACTGCCATTAGCTGGACGAGGATGTTGAGCGGTGGGCCTGAAGTGTCCTTGTGTGGATTGCCAAAGATCTCTCCTTCAGCATATTCAAGAAGCCATGGATCATCACGGCCATGGGTCTTGGCATACTTCAAAGCACCAGCCTGAAAGCAAATTCAAGATATTAAGGAAAAAAAATCTGTTAAGTCAGACAAGTTTTCTTGGCGGGTCACTGAACTACCACAGACGAGTATAATCGACAGAAACTAGCTATCGAGTAATTGGAGCAGCAGCATACCCTAATATATCGTCTCGCTTGGTCCCATGCTCCATCAATCCTGAATGCTGGACTCGCAATCTGTTCGAAACCAAGCCCATCAGATGATATTCATTAGGGAAACACTACAATCAAATGAGACAACCGATGGGAAGCTCCCACATTGTCATAGACATGATGATGAGAGCATTACCCAGCAGTTCACTAACCTAACACAAATATCGTCCAACACTAAAGAAACCACAATTTGTAACCCGGTTTAATGAGCATTCTATCAAGCGACATACCTTGGGCAAAGCAAACTACCAAAATAGATAGACATTGATTACTTTGGTAAAGATTACCAGAAGAACGGAAAAGAGAGAACCAGCCAAAACACCAGACAGCGTCTCCACACCGAAGATGGTCCCAACGAAAACTGGTGTAAACATGACAATAGCACCAGGTAGAATCAACCCTCTGAGAAATTCGTAATTTGAAATGTTGAAGCATATAGCATATTCAGGTGCGTTAGCATGCCTCGCGTTGTTGACCCTGTGAGCCATCTGCAATCCTACACGTCCCACACTTTTCATGGTCATAGCAGAGAAGCAATAAGGAAGTAAGTAGCCCACGACTAAACCGCTGAAGACCTTTGGTGTCTCGAAATTAACAAGAGAAATTTGTGCACGAGTCAGAAATGCACCAAACAGAGCGATAGACACCGCGGTAGCTGATTCAATTGCGAATCCCTACATAACAGATAAGAAATGAAAAGAGGTCCATCTAATATTAGATTTAAACAACAGGACGGTAGAATTTGCCATTACGGCTAATATTGAGAATGATAGATGAAAAGGCAGCACCTAAAAGCAAAGAAAGGTGATTTTAGCCCAACATCAGGCCACAACGGCAAGAATCCAAAAGGACTTGCATAACTAACGTAATATTTAGTCATTTATGGTGAAAAGGAAAATAATCGGACGATGTGCACAGATTCTGGATGACATAAATGTAATCTCGAGAACAGTTCTACGCACATACATCCTTTCCTATGTTATGGATTTTATAAAAATAAGCTACTAAAAGGACAACAAGACAGTGTCGATACTATATTCACATGCAAGGATTGCCTTTACCGTTTCAATGGCAGCTGGAGGGTTGCCAGGAGGGTCAAATTCACCACGGCAAGCCATCCTAGCAATACGTTGAGCATAGTGGCTGATGGGTTCGTAAGCATCTATGGCCAATCGAGTCGCCATGGTACTTAGCATTGCTAGGGCAGCCACAGCAATTTCATATGTGGCATCAGAACTGAAACTCTCAGAAAGGCTAATGTTGGCATAATTTGATTTACTGACAAAGGCAAGGACAGCGCAGACAGAGGCAAGGACAAAAGCAATGTTGCGGGCAAAAATATCCCGGAGATATCTGCAGAAATAAGGATCATTACGTGGTCAGCACATGACAATCAACAGTCGTAAGAATTCATATCATTCGTTTACTTTAGCAGTTTTAACACCTGATGGCATCGGGGTAATGCTCAGTGAAAAACCTAAAAATCGGTCCAGCCCAAAGACCAGCACCAACATACGAGAACAGCTGCCTGCAAGATCATATCCATAATTAGCAACTCCATTTGCTCAACGTATTGACTTAATCCAGTAAAAGTCCGCCTGACATTAAAGCAGGTCAGATGACCAACATTAGAAGAAAGCAGCATTTAGGATCAGAAAGAGATAAGCATCACCAAAGAGTTTACCACTTCGTCACAAGTTTCTCTGACCCAAAGTTGTAAATTTTAAATGATGAGGGCAGAGCAATCCAGGTAACAATAGCAATTCCGACAATCATTAGAATTCTGGAAAAAACAAGTTGATTCCTCAAAGTACGGCCGATGTCCCCCACTTCCCTTGAGCGGTAGGCGGTAAAGGCAGTTGGGATCAAGCAAAAAAGAATACCCAGAGAGCTGATAAGCAGGGGATAACACATAGCAGTAAAGTTGTGATTGATTCCAAAAGGAGAGATGGAAGCAACAACAAGGGCGGCGCAGGATGATACAGCATAAGAGCCAAAAAGATCAGTCCCCATACCAGCAATATCCCCAACAATATCACCGACATTATAAGGAATCACCTGAATGATTAAGGCAACCCCATTTATGACTTAAAGTGAATGATATACGTAGGAGATAGAGCTACAGTAAGAGAGTACATACACTTAAATTTCGGTCTTTTAGGTAATCGGGCCAATTTCTGTTAATTAGATCAACATAAACATCAACAGCCTTGGCATAAATTCCACCACTGGCTCTTCCAAAGAAAGCCATGGAAGAGGCACCGAGACTGTAACCGGTAATGACCTCAAAAAGACCTTCCAATTCATTGCCATAATAGCACTTGAACAGTTTGATAGCAACATAGAGCCCGAGAAGACTTGGAGCAGCAAGAAGAAATCCCATTGCTGCACCAGACCTGAAAGCAGCATTAGAGCCATTTCTAGCCATTAAGCCAGTCCTTGCGTTAGCACGGATAACAATATTCATGCCAAGGAAACCAGAGAGGGCTGATGTGAAAGCACCAAGTGGGAATGAAATAGCAATGACAGGTGCAGGCTTCCACACGTCTGAAGGACCAAAAGTGAAAGGCCGACTTTGGGTGCTGAATCTCTCAACACAGCCGAGGAAGAGGAAGATTAGAATCAGAAAAGCAACCATGAGCAATCCAGCGTACAGGTAATCGTCGACCAGAGCGTTCACACCTGTTACAATCGTAAATGATAACTTAGCCTCTCTATCTAGCAAATAAAATGACAATCTGACTCTTGACATTGTACTTATGTAAGGTATAATTCAGTTAAATCCAGTTACAGCATTCCGTTGCCTAGTTTTGCTCAACCTAGTTCCAAGAAATAAGAAAGCCTGACCTACAGCGCCTCCTAAAGAGTAACCTAAAAGATGATATGGTTTCTATTATAATTTACTTTTGGCAAGCTGGACAAAGTAAGTGTCAAAACCCACCGGTGGAAGAGTGACAGGAATGTAATGAATAGGACGAGATAAGAAAAAGGATGAAAGAAAGTACCCAATTCTGCAAAGTACTTAATGAAATAGAAAGAACTGAAACTTAACTACAACGTCCCAAACCCATAATATTATTGTAGACACATCTAAACATTACTTTAACATTAAAACATAACAAACAAACAAACAAGAAACTAGAAACAGATTATGAACTACAATAGTAAACAGTAGGTTAGAACCAAAGATTACACTGAGAGTATGGAAAAACATCAGAACTAAAGTTAGAATTGAACTTATATGTTAGAAATAGAAGAGGAGAAGGGTGAAATAGCTATCGGCAAAAAATGATAGGAAAACACAAGAGAAAAAAAAAAATTCACGATAGAACTGATAATGCTCTAGTTCGAAAGATTATTCAAATCAGAATATAAGGAATAGGTATGAAACAGTGTTGCACATAAGGACTTTAGTTAGGAGACGCAATAATGTAACACCAAAGCGAACCTTAGGGAAATATAAGAACAACTCATTACCTATATATTCTTGACTAATCCGATAGAGTTAGTGTTTCCTCAAAAGTATGACAAATTAAGAATGACGATATCACGAAAATAATTTTCTGCATCGAATTGCAACGTATGACCCTTGAAACACTTTCACTGACGAAGTGAAGAAATACAATATGCTTCTTTAGAATCAACGGTTGTGCAGCCTCAGCAGTTCACCTTTTTAATACAACATGCTTCTATTAAAGCCAATTACGTATAAAAATTATTATCCTAACTTTGATTAACTTGACATTGTGTCATTAGTGGCATGTACCAAGCTTCCCATAACTAATACAAAACAACTGGAAGAAAATAAAATAAAATAAACCTAGGCTCCGTCTGTTTTGAGGATAAATTGACATTTTTAAAAATTGTGCTTGAAAAATTATAATACTTTTTCAGTTTCGGCTGAAATTGAAATGAGCTAAAATTATTTTCCATCATTTAAAAATAAAAATATTCTTCTATTTTTCTTTTTTAAAAAAAAAAAAAACATGCACTTGTTTTGAGATAGAAGGGCTGGACGGGCTGGACGTGCTATATCATCATATTTTAAATATAGTTTTATGGAATTAGATTTTCATAACTTAAATACTTTTATAAATTGTAAACTACTAATTTTTTCTCTTTTGAAACCCAGTCTCAGGTGGTTAGGCGAGGGGCCTAGCCTTGTGATACTTGGGCTCGGGCGCCAAGGTCCTCAACCACGCCACAAGCAACCTGGGCTCAGTAGTTAAACTCTTGGGGACCTAGGCGCGACTAACAAAGAGCCAGGCGTGATGCCAAGGCCTCAGCCTCGGCTTTGATAGTCCCGAGCCCCACCATCAGGAACCTAGACTCGATTTCTGGACCCCACCTTTGGGTACTTGGGCCCAACCGCCATGGTCCCGATCCCAGGAACTGGGGCTTCTCGGGCTCAGCCACTTTAAACCCAAGCACGGTAATTGGGGATTTGGCTTGCTCTCAATGGACTTGAGCTTAGCTACTAATGACTCAAGCGTGAGAGCAACGATTGCAAGAGACATAATTAAAAACCAGTAACTTATTCGAGTTAGCATGAAAAGAGCCTTTGAGAAGGAGAAATTGGCTCCCCTTACTCCATAGGAGACTCGAAACTATCCTTGTGAATTGAACTGGTAGAATAATTTAGAGGGGTGCTTGCTAGGAATAACTAAAAGATTAAAAAAAAAAAAATTTGTTTGTTTTGATGATAAGGAATAAATAGAAATTCCTCTTAAGTGAAAGAGATTATACCTCAAGTCAAATCCTTAAAGATAAGGAGAGGAAAAGTGGGACTTTCAAACTTTCTCACAAAGGAGGTTTGTGAAGCAGTTGCTTTAGTTGTTTGGCATTAGCAAAGCTAATCCTTGCTTGGCTCTTTCGGCCTAGGTGACTTGACATAAATCACGGATTGAACATATTATTTTAAAATAAATGAGAACATAACTTGTCGATTTATCAATAAGAACTAAAAAAAGGAAAAAGAATTCTGGAAGAGGAGAGAGGGGGGTGCGCTTCTTTGAAGTTCTAAGCTTGTTGAAGTTTTTTGATGTTGTGTGACACGAAATAAAAAGTTCTTAGGTGAGGAAAACATTTTCCTCTTCTTAGAAAGAGAAAAAAAAAAAAATAATTAAAACGAGTACTTTTTTTTAATTGGAAATGCTTTTTCAACCGACTTATTATTTTGATCATTCCAAATATTGAAAAGTTCAGAAAGTTTTTACACATAAATTCTTTCCATTGACACGAGCACACCCTTAGACCGTCATCAAATGCAATATTACAGGCGTACATGCGCCCAAATAAGACACCTAGTTTGACTTACTCAAACCAGTTCTTGAGCTAATAAATCAATTAATCTTTTAGAACATGTAATGGCTCATAGGTTATCTATCCTCTGACATTAATCAAATATACTTTCGAAACAGCTATATTATGAACATTCTTGTCGCGTAATGCCATAAAATAAAGTGCCTCCCAGTCCCGTGAGAGCCTGCAGCTAAGTTGGTTGGTAAAGAGACGAAAACATTCACGTAACGTGCACAACACGTGCATTTACTTAATCCAAACAAAGCGCGAACTTGATGAGAAAATAAGAAGAGTGGCAAAAGCCAAAAGGACAAGAGCTACACCAGTTAACACTCCTCCCAAGAACACGACAAAGACCACCAACATCATTCCAACCATCTTCCTGATAAGAGATCTGCATGAGCAAATATTATATTACAATGCTCAAATACGTCGCTCAAAGCTCTAGCGACCGTGACAAACCCTAAAAATGACTCGCCCCACAAGCAGCAGAAGCTCATGATTTCGCTAAGCTATCATCAGATTACAATACTCAAATTTGTTGCCATTGCTAGGGCTGATGCGAGACTCACCCGAAAATATATGTTAATGAACAGTGTGGGTGAGACAGAGAAAGAAGGGGGTTGAACTACAACCTCTCGATGCCCAGAAAAAGAAAGACTCGCAACCCAGAAAGTCAAATGTACTTCATTCTCTGCCTTCGTCTTTTTCCTTTTTCTCTCTCGGACAACAAACATGAGCAAAAAGCTTACGAGCTATATTGGAAAACCCGACCATGGAATTCATTAGTAAGACCTAAAATGTTTGAGAATGCACGACTATCAATCCCGAGGGCAAGCAAGAAGGAAAAGTTCCATAAAGCAGGCAAGTTGTGAAGCTACAAGATCTGTATAAAGTCACCTGTAGAGATGCCTTCCGTTATCTCATCACAGTCTCGCTCGTCATCTCCCTGCTCATTGCGGTTCTCACCATTGCGTGACCAGGGGCACCACAGCAACAGGAAGAACACGATCCCGATGACGGCACAGACTGGGATTGTGATCTCCGTCATGAGAGCTGAGACCAATGCCATCGTCTTGGGAACTCTAGACTAGGTCGCTGGAATCGCTGGACTCGACGCCTATCAAAGTGAGAGAGAGAGAAAGAGAGAGAGAGAGAGAGAGAGAGACGCAGAGAGGAGTGAGGTGGCGAGCGTGCTCGTCTAGAGGGCAGGTGGCGTAATGTTATGGTTACGTGCATGCGACAGTAAAAGATACAGGCCTTTTGATGTCGTCCGTCGGATTTAAAAGCGATGGACCGGTGCTCGACAGCAGGATAAATGGACGGTGGAAGCGAGAGTGAGTATAATCTCAGTGTATTTTTGACGCAGCTATCTGAACAGGAGTAATGTATTATTATTATTTCTCAATATTAACCTACATTCTTTCCATCCGCATTGAGCTGGCTTTTACTTTTGGGCAAAAAGATTTTAGCTTTTTCCCTTAGCTTTATGCGATTGACAAGTACATAAATTCATACTAACGAAAAACCAAGCATAGTCCAATACCCGTGGCAACTAGGGATAACATGATTCCAAGTAGAACCTGAAATTGAAAAATCGTACCGGTGGAAATCGGTCTAATTCAAGTTTAAAAATATGTAGAATAGATTCCAAGTTCCAAAAATTGAGGAGGCTATTTCGACGAATAAGTTCCACATTCTAAGTAAGTGGAATCTAGATAAAGTTTGTGTTTTTTTCTTCTTCTTTTTTTTTGTATATTTATTTTAGCACAATCATGTAGTGTTTCACAACATTCAATGATGACTATACAATTTGTAACCACTAGCCTAAACTTCCATTTTTAACTAAAAATTTTATTTTGTTAATATTTTATATTATTTGTATGTCTAAATATAATATGTGGTCAATGCATTATAGTAACAAGTGGTGTTAATTAAATGTGATGATTCACTACAATCGTTTAATAAGTGGAATCTGAATGGATCTTGAAACCTGTAACAAGGTAAGTCCCAAGTTCCAAAGTATGCAAAGTATGTTCTAGACTCTAAAAATGAAGAGACTGTTATAATGGGTAAGTTCTAGATTTGAAGTGAAACTTATACAGAACCAAAAATCGCTCACGCTCTATTAGCAATCTTTCATGTTAATAAAGATGACATGCTAGAATTGCTACGTTTGTACTCATATATATTTCTGTCTTCATTGCTAAATTGTTCATAAAATTTACCATTAAAAACTCAAATCGATTTATTTGTTCTGGATTTTCATCTTTTTCGATGGGTTTAATTTTTCCCCTTATCAAGAGGGTTTTTAAAGCTCAAATCACGAAAAATGCGTTAATGAGCAGTCTAACAGGCATGTGAGGAGAATATTTTTATATTGTATTGCAGTATAAATGCCTCTATGTGATTATATATAGTGCTTTTTTAAATATATTCAATTCATTTTTTTATGTTTTATTTCTTTATTTTTTCTGCCTCGAGAGTGAGGATGATGACATGCGGATTAATTAGCTGCATAATTGTCTGCTTCCCGTAGGAGGAACAAAGACATTAGACGGGGCCCACATGACTCGTCCTCAATGCTGTTCCGGTGGTCCCTCCACCGTTGGATTGGTTGCAACGGACACCTCGACTCCGAATTTTCAGCCTGCTTTCTTGAATTTGTCCCGGCCGCGAGAAGTTGGGTGCATTCCTGAATTTGGAGCGTTAAAGCTGATAGGTCACACGGTTCTCCCGAAGGACGTACTCAGATCAAAGGTTGGGATACGGTGGGCTCATATGCACCTCATACTCCTTTCGTTTTGTTAAAATAGCGGTGCTCCTAGAAATTATTTTTTTATAGTCATTTTCTAGGAAAATAATAATATTTTTTAGTATTCAGTTAAATTTTGAAAATCAATTAGAAAATATTTTCTGCCATTTAATTAAAAAAAATCGTTTTCTACATGCACTCATTTTCAATAATTTTTTATTATTTTATTTTTTAAAATCAATTTTTCAAATTTTAATTTTTTTCCTTTCTTTTTTTTTTCTTTTCATTTTCTTTTTTTTTCTTTTCATCTTTTCATTTTTTTTCTTTTTCTTCTTCTTCCTTGACCTTGGTCGGTCGCCGGCCATGACGACGACCAACAATCAACCATTGGCGAGCTCTAGCCTCGCCTTAGGTCGAGGAGGCTCGAGCTTGCTAGATTCCAATGAGGCTTCGCCTCGCTTGATTGAGCTTTCCTGAGGTCGGCGAGCTCGGGCCTCGGCAAGGCCAGAGCTCGCCAGTGGTCAGTGGTCGACTATCACCATAGGTGGTGACCAACCAAGGCTAAAGAAGAAGAAGAAGAAAAGAAAAAAAGGAAAAGAAAATAAAAAATAAAAACTCGATTTTTTAAAAGAATAAAAAAGAAAAGAAAAAATGTGTTTGGTGAAAGAAAGTGAAGTGGTAGAAGTTAAGGGAAATCCAAATAATGGCCTAAAGTACATTTATTTTTTCAAATAAAGACATGAAATAAACTTTATTTTAGATAAGATCTTAAAGTGCCATAATTGTTTCAAATAAGGACCTGAAGTGGATTTTATTTCAAATAAAGGCATGAATGATAATATTTGTTTCAAATAAGGGCTTGACTTTCTAGCTTATAAGGGCATTTTAGTCATTTCCATTTTTTTTTTTTTGGAAATTTTCCTTTTTCCTTTCTTTTTTTCCTTTTTTTTTTTTATTTTTATTTTTCTAGTTTTCTTTCTTCTTCACTCATTGGTGGTTAGCTGGGCATCGGCGATATCGGAAAAGGCTAGGTGAGGGTCACCTCGCCTAATCTAGCGAGGGCCATTTTCACTAGAGAAGGATAGCCTCACTTGGGTGAGGTGACCTTTGCCTTGGCGAGGCTACCCTCGCGACTAGTGAGAGGGTTGCCTTGCCAGTAACCAATGAAGGACAGCCTTGCTTGGGCTGCCCTCATAGCCATCGGTGAGCTCGACCCTCGCCAAATCTATGTAAGGGTTGCCTTGCCAACGGCCTACAATCATGGCCGCTTTAGGCTTTCATTTAACACAAAGTTCATTTCGAGCCCTTATTTGAGAAAATGAGGGCACTTGACCCTTATTTGAAATTTTCCAAAGAAGTTATGAAAAGTGGAAAATATTTTCCCACTTATGAATGTGTTTTTTCCAAAAGTAGAAAATATTTTTCCTGACTAGTTCATTTCCTATAAAATGAATGCTAGAAAATTTGAAATATATATTTTTAAAAGTTTTTTTGGTAATTTTTTAAAAATTTATTTTCCGTAAAACAAATAAATTCTTAATTATGTAAAAAATTTCAATCTTTACATTTCACTTCACCCAAGCCTTGATGGTAGACTTCTACGAGTCAGCTAAAACATGCCATTGCCCCTAGCAATTTGAGGTGATTAACACGTGGATCCAATTGGGACATCACATCCGGCCAATATCATGGCTTAGATTCACCTATTGACAAGAAACATACATAACACTATTTCATGTTAGTCAGGCTTGGATTGGTCCTAGTCGGTTAAGTGGAGCCCTATAATTTATATGCCCTCACCTAGGCCTCGCCCAAGATGCGCTTGGTGTCCTGGCGAGGCTAACTAGTTGTCATGCTCATTATCAGATTTGCAATTTCTCTTTAATTACCATAAAACCCATAAAGGGTTAGGATCGGAGTTCTATATACGAGAACAAAGAAGTATCAAAGACTAACAGATCTATATGAAAGTAGAGAGATGTATCTAAAAGGAGAATGATGTATAAGAACAGGAAAGTAAATGACTTAAATAAAATCGCGAGAATTAAAAATAATGTAAAGACCGAAAGCAATATATAAGATATAGAGTAAGAGTATGCATAAACAAAAACCAACCATGAAGGTGGTCTGAACTTGTATTAAATAAAGCTGAAAAGCTGAAATTACATGTATTGAAAGATGTATTGAAAGATGCAGAAACTTAAAGCATCAAGTCATCCACTAGGGCGGTAATCCGCACTCCGGGAGTATTGATGTGTATTACAAGAAATGGTTAACCAACTATCATGTAAGTTGGTAACCCTGTATAAAACTATGTATGTGAAAAACTAACTTACTTTGAAACCAGGGGATACAAGGTAAGAGAGCTTCGAGATGGAAGAGGTGATGGGTTACAAGTGAGAAAGGAAGAAGAAGAAGAGAGAAATCTGGAAAATTTCGAGCCCCCTTCTTCTATGTTGAGACAGTGTATTTATAGTGGGTGCTACAGTGAAATTGCTACAGTGTTGCTACAGTGCTGAACAGTGTAAAGTGAATAGTGAACAATGTATGTCTATTACGGTACGGTGTATAGCCTTTGCGCCGCTCGTAATAGTGTTGGCATGTGATGTCTTTGAGTTTAATCTCTGTCCAGATTGATCCCGTAGCAGTCGTCTTCATTAGTGTTTCCACTGTGATGTGACTGGGAGGATCCATCTTGACTGTCTTGAGATTTGGAAGATCCACATTGTGATTCTTCTGCTTCTGAGAGCATTATCCTGAGGATGTTGCAGTAATCCTCTCTATTTTGGACTGCTGCAAGTGCTGCACTTGCCATGGATTTTTCCTGTAAGAACGATGTATTTGATGGGGATGCGATTATTTGGGTTTTCTGGCTTTTTAGCCATGTTTTAACTGCAGCTTCGGATCCTTGATCAAAAAATCTGAATCCATCCCACCATTTTGTTTTGTATTTTCGGACAAGTACTGGTACACCTGGTTTATTGGATGTATTGTATTCAAATTCCCATGCTGTTACCCAAGAGATTCTGAATATTATGAAGAAATGCAGAAGGCATGGGAACCTTATATCATGAGGTGTTGGTATGAATTGTTCACTGAAAACCTTGTATCCTTGTTTGACTATGGGGTGTAATATTAAGTCTAAAGGACCAAAGAGATCCCACCAGGAGTCAAACCAGTTTGGTAAGCTTTGTCTTGGGAAGTTGTCTTTGAAGAATAATAACCAGGAGTGTTGGAAATTTGTATTCTGTCTGAAAAGACGTTCCACCAAGCTTGTTGGTAGTCCCAATATGTATATGAGGAGGAGTATGGCAGGCTTTGGGTAAGTCCTGGTTTGGAATTTTCTGGGTGTATGGGGTGAGGCTCCCCATTGTGAGGGGTGTATCACTTTACTGATGGATATAGTGGAATAAAGGATATTTTCTGTATTGTTTTTATTAGCAAAGTGAGTGGACCTTGCCGATTCTGTTTCCACTAAAATTTGCTCATAATAAGCAAGGGTTTTGTTTGTATTGTGGGGTTTGAAAAGCCAGTTTTTTGGAAATATGTTTTTTGCAAATTTTATTGGATCTTCATGGAAGAATCCGTCTTCCACAGTCAATATTTTTTGGAAAGATGTTTTGGGGAAAAATTTTGATCTTTGAGAATGAGGGGTTGCCTGGGGCCTAATAACCACCTCACTCGAAATTCTTTTGTATTCCGCTTGTTTTTGTGTAGCAAGCGGGAAGGATTTTTACTTACCTCTATGGCATCGGATGGCTCTTTCTTTACATTTTGTAAAGACGGGCAAGTAGCAATATTGTTTCTTTTGGTAGTATGTTGGCTAACCGATTAAAGGCTAGCATGGGTTCAGATGATATGGGTTCTATTGTCAAAGGTGTTTGTTGTAAGAATGTCTGGTTGTTTTCTACCATTTGGAGCCATGTCTTGACAGATGTTAAGCCTTTTGGCTTTGGTGGTGTATTGGAGGGTTCGGGCGGTGGCTTTGCCTTTGCCTTTATCTTTGTCTTTTTTGGGTCTTGGCATGATTGTATCCTGTAAAAATTCTCTTGTGAGAAAATCAGGTAATGAATTTGAAGAACCATTTATAAATTCAATGTCAAAATCGAATACTGAAAGTATGGCTTGCCATCGGGCAAAAATTTGTTTTGATGCAATGTTTAAAACGCCTTTTTGTAAAACGTCTTTGGCTGATTTGCAATCAATTCTCAAGAGGAATTTTTGATTTAATAAATCTCCTTGGAATTTTGATATAGATAAAACTATAGCAAGTATTTCTTTTTTGATTGTTGAATAATTTTGTTGAGTGGAATTCCAATGTTTTGAAATGAACTGAACAACTTGTTCTTTGTTGTTATTGACTTGTTTGAGAATACCACCATATCCTAATTCTGAGGCATCTGTTTCAACTATTTTGAAAGTGGAAGGGTCAGCAAGGTGTAAGCATGGTATATCTTTTACATGCATTTTGATTTGTTTGACAATGTCTGTATGGACAGAGGTCCAGGGTGGAGGATCCTTTCGTAACCTTTGGTGTAAAGGTTTACAAAGGATATTTATATTTGGAAAGAAATCTAGAATATAATTGAGACTACCCAAAAACCTTTGTAATTGAGTTTTGTCTTTGATCTCATCAGGGAATTTATCGGTAAAAGAGATTGATCTTTCAATGGGGGTTATAGTATTTAAATGAATGTAATGACCTAAGAATCTAATCTTGGTTTTGGAGAGTGCGATTTTAGTGGGAGAAACTACAAGACCATTTTGTATTATTATTTTTATGAAAGTAGATAAATGTTTGAAATGTTGTTCTATATTGGAAGAAAATACTAGAACATCATCTATATAAACTATGATGTATTCAGAATACGGGTTGAAAATCTCATTCATAATTCTTTGGAATTCTGAAGGGGCATTTTTGAGGCCGAATGGCATAACATTCCATTCATATTGGCCAAAAGGGACTGTAAAGGCTGTCTTGTATTTATCCTTATCACTGACCTGTATTTGCCAGAATCCTGACTTCATGTCAAATTTTGAAAATATTTTTGATCTACAAAGCCTGTTTAACAAATCTTTTTTATTGGGTATAGGATATCTTATCCACCTAAGGGCTGTATTAAGAGGTTTATAATTAATGACTAATCTGAGAACTCCTCTTTCAAGTTCAGCATTTTTATTGACATAAAAAGCATAACAACTCCAAGGTGATTGGCTTTTCCTTATGAGTTTTTATCTAAGAGATCTTGTATTTCTGCTTGACAGAATTTCAAAACTTCTTGGTTCATTTGTGTTGGGCGAGCTTTGGTAGGTATTTTGTTTTCAGAAAAGTCATGTTCATAAGGTAAATCAACGATGTGCTTTTTCTTTCCCAAAAGGCATTGGGTAGAGTAGAACATATAGTTTTTTCTATGTGTTTTGTAGGGAAGCTATTTTCTCTATGATGTTTGGTTTTATAAGATTTTCTTCTATTCTTTTGAATTCTAAATCTTCTTTTAAGAATTCGAGTTGATTTTCTTTGTCTTTTATGAGGCAATTTATTTCTGAAATAGAATGTTCTTGTAAAATATTAAGGCTTCTCTTTTGTGGTTTTGTTATGAAGTTGAAGGTGATTTTTCTGTTTAGAGCATGGGTTTCAATACCTTCGTTAGTAACTGTAAAAGGTTGTATTAATTGTATGAAAGGAGTTCCAAGAATTACTTGTTGTCTCATATTTTTAACTAAAAGAAAAGAGGTTTTATAAGACATTTGGTCTTTTATTATTAGAGCTTCGGGTAACTTGTATTGTATATTCAGTTTGTCTCCTGAGGCTGATTTTAAGGATTCAGATGTTTTATCAAAGTATCTTGTTGGAACAAGGCCTTCCTTGATACAATTGAGGTCAGCCCCTGTATCAAAGAGTGCCGTTGTTTCAATAATATACTAATTATTGATTTTTATTTTAATATTTATTATCCATTTCCTAGATGTGATTTCTGTTAACAACATAAGAAAGGCTGGATCAGAAGTATTTGGGGTACTAGTGATTTCATTTTGGTCATCAATATTTGTTTTTCCTTTTATGACAATAGACTTTATATCAGAAATTTCTTGTTTCATTTATGATTGGGTTTCTTTTAAGGCTTGTATTTCCAATTTTTGTTGTTTTATTTCGTTTTGAAGGTCATTAATATTTATGGGTCTAAATTGGGGTTTTTTTGTTTCTATTTAGAATGTCTCTAAGATTGTAAGAAGTATTAGGCTTGGAAGTAATATTCATAGAAGAGTGTAGTCTATCTAAGTATTCTTTTTTTGGCTTCAGGGTCAAGTATTTTGTCAGCACTGCTGAGAAGGAATCTTCTTCTTTTGTTAAGACGTTTACTTCAGGAATGGGTTTTCCCTGGTGAAGCATCTTCGTATTCGGAATCAAGAGGATTCTATCTCATTAATCTGAAGACCTTCTTCCTCAAGAAGTTCATCGAAGAAGTATCATCATTTTCTATGAAGATATTATTTAACTGATTAAGTGTATTGTCATCTAAAGAAAGTTCGTTCAATTTTTTATTAATCCTACAATATTTTGAAATATGACATTTTTTACCACAAGAATAGCATTTAATGTCTTTAAAAAAATTTCTATCAGAAGGAGGTCTATTTTGGTTATTCTCTTGTCTTTGTTTGTTTCTACGAAATGGAGGTTTTTTGTGATGTTTCTTTGTTTCTTTCTCAGGAGGACAAGTTCCCTTACATTTTGGTTTTGTTTTTTCATTATAAGAGGGGTCGTATTGAGCACAAAAGTCTCCTAGACTTCTATTGGTGAGGGATTGTTCTTCCTTGAGTTGTCTTTGTAATTTGATTGTATTACACATTTGGGTTCCTTGTTTATAAACATAAGAGACTATTTCTCCATAAGAAAGGAGATCATAAGGAATTTGACCGCTATAATCTTCTCTAATTTTATCTCTAACTTGGTCACCTATAATGTGAGGTAAACCGGCTAAGAATTTTTCTTTCCAAAATGGTTGATTGCAGCCGGGTCTAATAAGAACCCTTTGAAAGAAAAGCTCTTTGTATTCTCTAAATCTTCCTAAGGATTTGCAACGCATATTGGAAAGGAGATCTTGGTTTCTATCTCTAATGTGTGAAGGATCTCCTACAAAGTGTTGTGAAATAGAATAGATAAGGGTATTGACCGCATCTTGGATGAGATGTCCTTGATCATCATCCATGTGTTTACCAAAATCATCTACCTTATAAGCAGTTAAAATTTGTGTCTTTTGTTCATCTGTCAGGTAGTTATCCCGCCAACCTTTTAGTTGTCCAGTAAATCCCGCTACTAAAAGATTAGCAACAGCATGGTCAGACACATCTTGCTATGTTTTGTAAGCATTAACAAGCATTACCATGCTGTTAAGAATGTTCATAATGTTGGTTTCTGCAACACCATCAATGTTCCATTCATAGATGGCGTCAGGAGAGTATTTATTCTGTATTTTTTGCGATGATTCTTCTTGGGCAATGTCTGGTGGGGTAGCTCTACCTTGTAATAAAGCTTCGAGGTTGTCTCCAATTGAGTCGGTTAATCTCATTGACGGACTCATTATCGGAATTGCCGAGTGTTTGGTCGGTACTAATAGTGGGTTGGTCAGGAGTGTCTTTAATGATAAGATTCTGGAATTTAGGAGTGTCTAGTATAGGATCAGGTTCTGACTTTGATTTTCCTAAGAGTTTTTTGTTTTGTTCTATAGCTTTGGCAAACTCTGGGCTAAGATTTTTTGGAAATTCGAAGGCTTTAAAAATGGGTTTTTTGAGTGTGTCAACTGGAGGTGAAATAAGCTGAGTGGGATTCTGTATGGTGGATTCTATCCTATCCAACTGTTTTCCTAGGGTTACTAAATGTTGATTAGTAAAATTGTTTTGTTCAATAACTTTGTGGGTGTATAGAGAGTCTCCTTTGTCTAGAAGCCTAATGGGTTTTGATTTGGAGTGTTAGAGCTCTAAGAATGTTCCTATCTTTGAGGGAAACGGAGAAATTAGGATAACAGTCAAATTGTATAGGTCCTTTAGGCTTCCAGACAAAGGAGACTCTCTATACACCCATAAAGTTATTGAACAAAACAATTTTACTAATCAACATTTAGCAACCCTAGGAAAACAGTTGAATAGGATAGAATCCACCATACGTAATCCCACTCAGCTTATTTCACCTCCGGTTGACACACTCAAAAACCCATTTTTAAAGCCTTCGAATTTCCAAAAATCTTAGCCCGTAGTTTGCCAAAGCTATAGAACAAAAGAAAAACTCTTAGGAAAATCAAAGTCGACTCGATCCTATACTAGACACTCCTAAATTCCAGAATCTTATCATTAAAGACACTCCCGACCAACCCACTATTAGTACCCCGACCAAACACTCGTGGCAATTCCGATAATGAGTCCGTCAATGAGATTAACCGACTCAATTGGAGACAACCTCAGAAGCTTTATTATAGTAGAGCTACCCCACCAGACATTGCCCAAGAAGAATCATCGCAAAAAATACATAATAAATACTCTCCTGACGCCATCTATGAATGGAACATTGATGGTGTTGCAGAAACCAACATTATGAACATTCTTAACAACATGGTAATGCTTGTTAATGCTTACAAAACACAGCAAGATGTGTCTGACCATGCTGTTGCTAATCTTTTAGTAGCCGGATTTACTGGACAACTAAAAGGTTGGCGGGATAACTACCTGACAGATGAACAAAAGACACAAATTTTAACTGCTTATAAGGTAGATGATTTTGGTAAACACATGGATGATGATCAAGGACATCTCATCCAAGATGCGGTCAATACCCTTATCTATTCTATTTCACAACACTTTGTAGGAGATCCTTCACACATTAGAGATAGAAACCAAGATCTCCTTTCCAATATGCGTTGCGAATCCTTAGGAAGATTTAGAGAATACAAAGAGCTTTTCTTTCAAAGGGTTCTTATTAGACCCGACTGCAATCAACCCTTTTGGAAAGAAAAATTCTTAGCCGGTTTACCTCACATTATAGGTGACCAAGTTAGAGATAAAATTAGAGAAGATTATAGCGGTCAAATTCCTTATGATCTCCTTTCTTATGGAGAAATAGTCTCTTATGTTTATAAACAAGGAACCCAAATGTGTAATACAATCAAATTACAAAGACAACTCAAGGAAGAACAATCCTCACCAATAGAAGTCTAGGAGACTTTTGTGCTCAATACGACCCCTCTTATAATGAAAAACAAAACCAAAATGTAAGGGAACTTGTCCTCCGAGAAAGAAACAAAGAAACATCACAAAAACCTCCATTTCGTAGAAACAAACAAAGACAAGAGAATAACCAAAATAGACCTCCTTCTGATAGAAATTTTTTTAAAGACATTAAATGCTATTCTTGTGGTAAAAAAGGTCATATTTCAAAATATTGTAGGATTAATAAAAAATTGAACGAACTTTCTTTAGATGACAATACACTTAATCAGTTAAATAATATCTTCATAGAAAATGATGATACTTCTTCTGATGAACTTCTTGAGGAAGAAGGTCTTCAAATTAATGAGATAGAATCCTCTTCAGATTCCGAATACGAAGATGCTTCACCAGGAAAACCCATTCCTGAAGTAAACGTCTTAACAAAAGAAGAAGATTCCTTCTCGGCCATCTGACAAAATACTTGACCCGAAGCCAAAAAAGAATACTTAGATAGACTACACTCTTCTATGAATATTACTTCCAAGCCTAATACTTCTTACAATCTTAGAGACATTCTAAATAGAAACAAAAAACCCCAATCTAGACCCATAAATATTAATGACCTTCAAAACGAAATAAAACAACAAAAATTGGAAATACAAGCCTTAAAAGAAACCCAATGGTTATTAGGCCCCAGGCAACCCTCCTTCTCAAAGATCAAAATTTTTCCCCAAAACATCTTTCCAAAAATATTGACTGTGGAAGACGGATTCTTCCATGAAGATCCAATAAAATTTGCAAAAAACATATTTCCAAAAACTGGCTTTTCAAACCCCACAATACAAACAAAACCCTTGCTTATTATGAGCAAATTTTAGTGGAAACAGAATCGGCAAGGTTCACTCACTTTGCTGATAAAAACAATACAGAAAATATCATTTATTCCACTATATCCATCAGTAAAGTCATACACCCCTCACAATGGGGAGCCTCACCCCATACACCCAGAAAATTCCAAACCAGACTTACCCAAAGCCTGCCATACTCCTCCTCATATACATACTGGGACTACCAACAAGCTTGGTGGAACGTCTTTTTCAGACAGAATACAAATTTCCAACACTTTTGGTTATTATTCTTCAAAGACAACTTCCCAAGACAAAGCTTACCAAACTGGTTTGACTCCTGGTGGGATCTCTTTGGTCCTTTAGACTTAATATTACACCCCATAGTCAAACAAGGATACAAGGTTTTCAGTGAACAATTCATACCAACACCTCATGATATAAGGTTGTTTGACTCCTACTTGAACTAATCCTATATGAATGTAATTGTATTTTTGTTTATGCTTTTGAATGGACTCTTTGTTTAAAAGATGTATTTTTTCATAAGAATTAGAAAGAGGAATATCTCTTTCTTCGGTGGATATGACATAATCAGATTTTTTGAATATATATATAATTCTCCTCCACTCCCCTATAGTTCCAACAAACGCGTCACCCAATTTTTCAATAAATAAAAGACAATATTGGTCTTTGACTGTCCGTTTGTTTGAATTGAATGAAAGTAATTTTTCATATTCAAAAATTTCAAAGAAATTTTAGATAGTTATTTGCAAATCTAAGTGCGAACTTTTACATGTTCTGAAATTTTCGGTTGAATCAACAAAAGTTAATAAAAAAAGTATAAGTCATATGACTTAGATTAAAAAAATTATAAGTAAAAGTCTATTTAGACACACCAAATTTTTTGCAAATGATCCAATTTATTTGTACTACTTTTTTAATTCAACTGGATTCTTAGATTATGTAATTCCGTTCGTGTTAGGTCTTCCATCAACCATACGAATGAAAATGTTGACATGTAATTCCAAGTTAGTACCACAACAATTTTAATTAGATTAATTGTTGGTGTGGAATAAAAGATTGAGAGAGAGAGAGAGAGAGAGAGAGAGAGAGAGAGAGAGAGAGAGAGAGAGAGTGGGTCTTCTTCACCACAGTGGCGGGCTGACAAGGACTTCTTACACTTAGATATGCACTAGAGGTGATCGGTTTTAAGATGGGTCATTTCTCACACTGAAACCAAGAATCACTCACAAAAGATCAGTTTCGCAAACTGAAAACCAAGAGCCGCACACTTTTTCCTGAATCCACTTGAGAACTAGATCATCGATCTGGTCTCAATTTCAGGTGGATCCATATAATTGGTAGTTTGCCGAGTTGGCTGTGCATGCAATTTTGAGAGCTCTCTTTCATCACAAGGTGTTCACAGCGCAACGGGAGCAACATTTGAATGTTGACCTTCAACAAAGTCCTAGGGCAATGAAAATCCGAGATTAAGGGGTCACAATAGGAGTGAAATTCCCGCCACAGTGAAGCTTTATAACAACGAAACAGCAAGAAACCATGAGCAAGATTTGACAAATCGCAAAGCTATCGAAAGAAAGGGAAAATATTCCACACACGGAATCTCTCCACAAGCACAGACTCAAATAATGCAAATAAACCAACTCGCTTGTTAGACATTGGTAAGTCCTTAAAATGTCATGACTGGACCGCGAATCATTAAAATTAAATTGGATATTGCGGGTTGGGATAAGAAAAAGATTTGGACTCAATAGTAGGGTTAAGTATGCGGACACCAACACATTAAAATAAGGAACACATATGTACAGCTCTTCCTTATTGCCATAACAGGATGCAGAGACCGGATCATACTCACTAGTTCTAACTTTTAGGAACTAGGAACCATACTAGTTTTAGTTGAAACTACTCAGAATCAGCCGATTCGGATGATTTCTAATCCAGGTCATTTTTTTTGCTCACCCCTTAATGTGCATCTAGTCGTACCCCTATTTTAGTTTTTGCTTCCTCTATTTTACTTATTCTGTTTTTTCTTTTCAAATTTTTCTCTTTTTCTTTTATTTTTTTTTCCCTGAAGTTTTAAGAGTATTTATATCGTTAGGGTTTTTAAGGTAGGATATCACTTATGATGCTAGAATAGCACCTAAAACGGCCACGTCAGCAGTCTCCCTTACATTTTGAACTGAATGACTAATGTTGACAAGAAAGTGATGGAAAAAAAGAAAGAGAATTTGACAGAACATTTTATAAAAAATAATTAAAAATAATAATAATAAGGACAAGAGATGCCTTCATGCTACCTTTTTATGGAGCTGACATGCTTCGATAATTATCAGGCCTCGGGCGGCGATCACCGTACTTGAAACATAGGTTAACTGAGATTAGCTGGCTTCGGCGCTCAGATAAATCCGACTTCTCGTAGAATTAAAGACAAGCTCCTCATTTTCGAACAAATGCCCACCGAATCCAAATTTTAGAAGAAATTATCAAAAAATAATATATTATTATTTTGCCAATTCAGTTTGACAATTTATTAATTTAGTTCTTCCGACCTAATTTGGTAAAAAATTGCTGATGTGGATGCGACAGTTTTATATGATATGATCAACACCGACATAAATAATTTTTAGAATTTTTTTAAAAAATTTCGAATTTTTTAATTATATTTGGTCTTTTCTTTTCTTTCTTTTTATTTTCCTTCTTCCTCCACCGGCCATTGTGCCTTGGCAACAATTGGTGACCTGCGACCCTCGCTAGCATCACCTATGCCCGATTGTCGACTATCACCATTGCTAGCATCACATTGGCAAGATCGAGCCTTGCCAGGCCTCGCTAGATCCAGCTAACTTAGGCCTTGTTTGATCTTGTGAGTTGGAGCCTCGCTCGATCCCAATTAGATCGAGCCTTGCTTGTAGCCAATCACCGATTGTCGCCAAGCCCTAGTGACTGGTGGATGAAGAAGGAAAATGAAAAAGAAAGAAGAGAAAATATTAAAAATAATTAAAATTTCTGATTTAAAAAATCAATAAAAATTATCCATGTCAGTTTCAACCGTATCACATGTAACGATCGATATCTATGTTAACAATTTCAGCCAAATTTAGCCTAAAGAACCAAATTGACAAATTATCATAAGGTTCTTGACTTAATTAACACAAGTGAAAGTTTTATAACTGAATTGGTAAAAGTGCAATAAATTTATGACTTTTTAGTAGTTTTTCTCCATTAAGTGCCACATCAGTAAAAAGAAAAATTCTCCGAGTTTTAGAGAAATAAAGACCTTGCTTATGTAGTGACAAAGCCTCCTTGTCATTATCCCCATCCCACTCCTTCGACATATTCAATAATTAATGGCTTCTGAACAAAATATGTATATATATATATATTCATGGTTCATGGCTTGGTAATAAAACCATTTTTGGATACATCCACAATGTGTTCAAGTTTCAAATATGATAGTTGTTTTGTTACAGTTGGCAAGTTGAATGAAGATTATCATGTTCTTTGGCTGCCAGAGAGAGTTGGCAGTACTCTCTGCGATTCTTGTCCTAGTGCTATTATTTTGTAAAGAAGGGCTTTTGAATACCAAGTTCCGTTCTTGGTGTTGAGAAAGCTTTTCACTGTTGGCGCTAACACAAATATCATGCTTCTCACTGCATATGCCACTTGTCGGAAGATTATGACATCATATACATCCGTAAGTACATATATTTCAATTTAAAGAGGATAAAGACATCATAAGTACAATAATTTTGGTATGACACTCACTTGAATATCTCATTAACAAAAAATCATTCACTTTAAGTGTCTATTCCAGCAAATCACTACATGACTTTGTATATTAAATTTTGACTACAACGTGGCTTTTCTATAATAAACTTGACTCGAACATGGATAATCCACATTTTGGCCCTTTTGTTCCTCAAATTCATTTCAAAATATAACCCTAAATTCTAGAGAGGGGATGCTCTTGCAGTAGCTCGAGCAATGGCGAGGTTGAAACTTGAGATAAGCAGTAGAGAGATCTGAGCTTACGGATAACAACATGGGGACCGGTCAAATTAGCCTTAGTGAGTTTGAGATGGTGACGAGTCTAATAGTCCAAGACAGGGAGTGCGCTTGATTCGGACAAATTGAAAGGACATTAATGGATTCGGGACAGAAATCGCCATAGTGCATGCAGGAATCCAGCAAATCGCAAAGAAGTTGAAGCTGATGGAGATGCCGAATTGGCTGTATCAGTATAAAATCACCAGCATCTATTGCTTTTTTTTTTTTTTTTTCCACTAGATCTCTTCTTGGCCACTATTGCTTTTTTTCCATTTTTCTTCTTTGTTTTGCCGACCCTTTTGTCTTTCTTGACCTTTTCACTCTTCAGTTAACGCAATTTTTAGCTTCCTCTCTCAAACATGTTTCCCCCTTTATAAGCTTTTCCCTGAACATCCTCTCCAAAAGTTTTGCAGAGTTCACGGTTTCAAAGTGCAAAAAACACCTCCACCGAATCTGCTTAATCATTTTTTTCTTTAACTCTTGATTGCTCTTTATATTATCTTCATGCCTCAACCATTAGAGAAGAAGAGAAAGAAATAGAAGATTTGGTAAGCAACATAGCTCATCCCCTTTTTCTTATTTTGGTGTTTCTTTATTAATTTTTCTTTTACCTATAGGGCCAAAACGAGATCACATCTTATGATTTTTGCTTATTGAATTTTTCCGAGCCATGTCTATAAATTTATAATAAACTAATGTCATGTCAGATTTCCAGCCATATAAATTGCCTATAGCACTCAAGTGAAATTTTTTTAAATAATTTGGCACTTGAACAGTCAAGTAAGTACCACTCAAAAGTTATGATATTTATATTGTTCTTATCCCCAATTTCAAAAGAGAAAGAATCCACCCGATAAAAGATTCTGGAGCATACGTTCTTCAAGAAATTCAGCAATCACTAAATTATAGTTATGCCATGAGAGTGAGTGGAATGAATAATTCGCCCACCGTTGGGGATTTTTTGAGATCCACGCTGCACAAGTCTTTTAAGGATGGATATTTGTCGAGTGTGGAACTTCGGCTTCCTTTTTTTAAATATAAATCTGATTTGTCCGTTGACTGACCAATGCCTCCATTCTGCGCATTCACCAACTTTCGATGAACGTGTCTTGTTTTTTACCAAGAACACATGTGACGACTTAGCCTAATAACTATACTGGTTCCAGCAAAAAATACAAATTCACATGCAACTCTTGCATCGTGATAGAATCTGTCTCTTTTCCACGGGCACATATGAGATGATTCCTTTCGGTAGTGACAAAAGCATTTATGAAAGATTCACTTACACAATTTCCGGCATAGGTCTTGAAAAATAGCTTCTTACCTTTAGGAAGAGCAAAATCTTTAACAGGGAAGACAATCGAAACTGAGTATCTTCCTCGCAAGGAACATCCTCAAAGCTTCCATGACCTTTTCAGGCCTGACAAACATGGTAACTCTTGAAACTAAACAATCGAAAAATGAAGGCTAGAACTAAGAGCGCCGTAAGTACTCCGAGAAGCCTACCAGTCTTCTTGTGGCATATGACGCTCACCCTCCATCACCTTAAGTTTGATCATTGTAGGGTTTCCCTTTTGGAATTCTTCGGTTACCGATTGTGGCAAATACTCTTCCGATACACCCAATGCGAGTAATATAGTTTTATCCCAGCTATGAGTGGAAAAAGGATAGCAATATAAGCAAAGAGAACATGTAATCTCATATGAAACAATGGAAACTTGCTCGCAATTTGTTATCTTAGACGAAAAGCCACAAGCAATTTGAGTTGTTGTTTCGAATAAATTATGTCTGAATTTGAGCTATGTTCGAAACTTGAACCAAATTGGATGATGTGGATTGGAATTATTGACCGAATCCTTGAGTACTTAAAGTTCTCATGGTTGTTAGAAATATCTATCCAAGATTTGAACATGACTTTGATTGCCTATTTTGGCTTGGGTTTTGCTAACATAACAATTTTTGAGTTATTGTGAGAATAACAACTTATTATAAACCACAAATTCTTAAAGGAGTAAATCTCATAATAATTTATAATTATTTATTATTTGATTTTTTATAATCTTGAACAGACTTATTATTCTCAAAGTAGATTAAGAATATTGTCCAATCATTTCTCTTTTAATTTTATATGATATTTCAAAGACAAAGAAGACATTAGGTGAAAGGAAAAGGTGAATTCAAATATCTGGTGGGTCCCAATCCAAAAGTAAGTCCCTTAAGAGAAAAGGGGAAAATGGCAAATTCCAAAAAAGGGCTCGAAGTAGGTCTTATTTCACATAAAGTTCTGAACTGGCTATATCTATTTCAAATAAAAGCTTGATTTTCCGGTAGTCAAGGGTATTTTTGTCATTTATCATTTTTTTTTTCCGAGTTCTTCTTCTTGGTGATGCCCAAAGAGGGCTGGGCGAGGGTCGGCCTCGCCCAATTCAATGAGGGCTAGCCACGCTGGCTATAGGTGAGGGACGGCATTGCTTGGACGAGGTGACCTTTGCCCTAGGGGCGGCCCTCACCGACTCCAAGCGAGGTCAATCTTCAACAAATATGGCGAGGATTGACAACCCTCAACAACGGTTGACGAGGATTGTTGAGCCCTTGTCGGCCGCTAGGAAAGGCCGTCGGCTAATGCCGAAAAAAGAAAAAGAAGAAAAAAGAAAAAAAAAAGGAAAGAAAAATTGGATGAAAAGGCCCTTAAGCGGTTGGAAAATTTAGCCGGCCGACGACCGGTGAGGTCAAGCTCTTATTTGAAACAATCATGGCTATTTCATGCACTTATTTGAAACAATCAAGGCTACTTGAGACTCTTATTTGAATTAAGATTTATTTTTAGTTTTTATTTAAGAAAATGAGGATACTTCAGACTATTTTTGAAATTATCCTAGGAAAAAACGAGAGTTTGCTTTTAGTTCTCCTCTTCCTTGGAAAAAGCAACAACCGCAGAAGCTAAAAAAGAAAAAATAAATAAAGGAGGGAGGCGTGCGTTCTTTCAAGAAACAGAGCCGCGCAAAGAAGAAGAAAAGAACAACGCACCACGTTCTCGGTTTTCAGCTGCACAAACGTCAACACGATGATTTTGTGCTGTGAATTTTTCATCCTAATTGTGTTAATAAATTTATAAACACTTCATTTTTAAACTTAATTTATATGTCAGAAATACTCGAGTGTGTAAGCAAATATAATTTTCATTCTCCAATTATAACAAATTATTTAATGTCGGTTCTCTCTATGTATATAGATATCGATAGCTGGACAGAACCATATAAATATCTAATGTTTTTATTGTTTCTCATTTATTTTTTACATTGATTTAATTACAAGATCCTGTCAACGTTTTTGTGTTAATTTTACACTAGTTTCCATGAGGTCGACTATTGCAGGTTAAAGCAACGCTTGTTAAAATTAAAAAAGAAAAGGAGGGACATGAGGCTTGGAAGTTAGAATTATGCTTGCCACATTGGCTACTAATCCCGGCATTCATAACGTTACTTCTCTGATGACTAAATCTCTTAACTTTAGGTATTCCATCAATTTCCTTTTGTGTTTCTGATAATTTATGATGCATTTGTCTTGTCAATTTAGAACGGAGAGTTTAAAACGGATATTTTGTATTAAGATGAATAAGAGAATGTCTCTTGTAGAAATGTCAATTTGATGCCAAAATACGGTCTTTGGCGCAAGGTCATATGATATTTCTCATGAAAGCTCTCAGTGTTTTTCCAGGATTTTCAGAACTTTAGAAAAACGTTACGAACGAAATCCAGGTCCGCCGCTTGACGAATAAGACAGCCGGTAGACATCTGCCTTTTCTACCTTCAGAAATAACAGGAAGACAGATAATTATAAGTCTGGATTCCACACAAGGAGAGAATTTAAGGGTACTTCTTGAATTTTCAGACACAACGGAGCCCACGTAGAACGATGCTCTTCATTCAACCGCATTTCAAGGGGACACTCACGAGGCTTACGTGTGCCAACTCCAACTAGGAAACTATTAGCGCTTGGGCCTAAGCTCCTGAACCAGCAGGAAGAAGAAGCGCACCCAACCCCCCCACTTCTGACCGGAAAAGTCTTTTCTATTTTTAAAAATGTTTAGCTACCAAGTGCTGAGGATGTGTGTAACAACGAAGCGAAGGTACCTGATTGGATTGACCCCTTGCCCTCACCATTAAAGGGTATTTGACCAATTATTTGACTGGAGAGTTTCCGTTTCCACATTTCATCTACATATCGATAAAAACCTTATCAATGCAGTTCTCTTTTGAGGCAAAGAGTATCATTGCACTTATTCTCAAAATCCTTCGTAAAGATTCTCAAAATCCTTCGTAAAGCCATCACAAACTGTCGCAAAAAGTGCACCAGCTAAGTTCATCTGAAAATCTTTGCAAGTGCCTGACATGTTAACCATGTGAGGTACAAGAAGCAATCATGTAAAGCACAATATGATTCTGTTGGGAATAACTGATCCCCGAAAACCGGATTCGACACCGAATCGAACCCCTAAATCAATGCGGAAGACGAAGCCCGGGAAAAACCACGCATCACCGATCGTAAAGCACACCACGGATTCGAGCGTACCTTGTTAGCCACAGATTAAACACCGACGTTGATGGAGGAAGAGAAACTGAGCAATTCGATCCGATGAAGCCTTGAAGGGAGGAAGAACAAGCCGTATGCTTACTGTCTTTTGCTTTTTCCTTTTGAGAGAGAATACGCGCGGGAGAGAGACGACGTGAATTCTGATTTCAACCAACGTCACTTTCTCTCTCTCTCTTCCCTTTTATACCTCCCTCTTTCCACGGGCCTTATTCCCGTGGGCCGGGCTTTCTGGGCCCAACTTTGGCGGATGGGCCTTAAGCCCAAATCAAATAAAGCCTTCATCTCCCACTCGCACATGGTGGTCCAAAACCAACATGGGCGGACAGGCCCTACTCAGGCCCATCAGAGAATAATCCATCATAGACTCTCTCTTAACATGGTGGGCCGAACAATATTCTCTTTACCTCTCTTCAACATTCATACTGGTGAATAATCCGTGCGACCAGCATACTTTGAGAGCTCGTTACTATACATCTGTTAGGAATATATAGCAGCTCATAATGGGCGTCACACTCCGAGTAGATTTAGTATGCAGTACCCTAGATCGATCGATCACATTTATATCTCTCTTAATCTCTTTTAAACAATGATATATATTGTATTCACAATTATAATTATCACAAAGACAGTTATAATTGGTCGACCAGTGAATACAAAACTATAATGTGATTCTCCAAAATCGATCTTCCTCTTTTCTTCAAACTCTCAATTTCAGTCCAGCTTGCTTTTCTAGAAATGCCCCATTAGATCGAATCATCACATGACCATTGGCAACATCCTAAGATAGCAAACACTAAATAGAAATCTTGAGAATAAGTAAGAGTCATGAGAGGACAAAAATTGAGGAACTCTTTTCCTCAAGAGTCTCACACGTCATAAAAGTTGAGATCAAACTTTTTGCCACTCTTATTGGTCGTCTTATGCATACGTAGTATGAAATACGTATTACGGTATTAACTCCTTTCCCATGGAGCGTATGTCTACACCTTTCGATACCGTACAGATGATAGTTCAGACATACTCAATGTCTAACTTGAGTTCACGTATCTATTCATTCACAAAATTCATCAGAACTCACATCTGGCATTTTAGACAGATAAAGTAAAATATGTGGGTTATTTTACTTTCGAACATAGTAAGTATTATGTCCTCATCTTAACACTCAGTTAAGGCGACATGCGTGTTTTAAGCTTGAGCTCTCGATTATCACCTAGATAATAAGCTTAAAAACAGTCTCATCTCTATTTATCACACAGTAAATAGAGGCGATTACCCGTGTGAGTGGGCTAATCTTATATCTGTCCGACATACTTCTTAACTTAAAATAATGCACTAAGCATTAAGATGCATAAAGATCATACAAAGATTCATAGGCATTAATCAATGAAAAACAAAATTTCATAAATGTGAACAACTCAGGGAAATTACAATTCAGTACATCAGACTCTACGCAATCCTAGAGATTTTACATGACCACAAAACACATCTCTAGGTATTGGCTTTGTCATAGGATCTGCTACCATTCTATGCGTAGATATGTACTGTAAGTTCACATCCTTTCGCGCAACCATATCCCAGACTTGGTTTGATTTCATTGACTCCATTTCCTCTTCCATTGCATTGATCTATTTTTCCTTACTAGGGCAATTCAGAGCCTTATTAATATTTCTTGGCTCATCCTCATCTTGTGGAGCAACCATAAAAGTTTCCCCTTCAATGCCAAAACGTCGACGGGGAATACTTTGGCGACTTGTTCGCCTAATGGGAGATTGTACACTTTGCACATCATTTCCCATTATGCTCCCACTTGGATTAGGTAATGATGTCGTCTCATCAAGTGGTTGCAATTGAGAATGAGTTGAATTCAATTCATCACTTCTCATATTACTCCCACTTGGACGAAGTCCACTAAGGTCATTATCCTGATCCAAGGTTTCAAATAGAGAACAATCTTCCCCTATTTCGCCCTTCTTAGGAAATTCATCCTCTAAGAATGTGACATCTCGTGATTCAAACTCAGTTATACTTCCACTTTCTTGCTCACCTATGAACACATACCCTTTTGAGTGTTCTGAGTATCTTATGAAAATACTCTTCTTTCCTCTGGGACCTAATTTCCCAAATTTGTGAGAGGACTCATGTGTGTAGGCAGTACAACCCCATGGCTTAAGAAAACTTAAGTCCGGTTTTCTACCTGTCCATAACTCATATGGAGTGGAAGTAACTGATTTGGAAGGCACCCGGTTAAGTAGTTAACAATGCATCACTCCAAAAGGTGATAGGTAAGTTAGCATGCGCCATCATAGACCTAACCATTTCCAGTAGGGTTCTGTTTCTTCTCTCTGCAACACCATTTTGTTGAGGAGTATACGGAATAGACAACTGTCTTTCTATTCCTTTTTCATCACATAATTTTCTGAACTCATCAGATAAATATTCTCGACCTCGATCGGATCTCAATGTTTTTATTTTCTTGTCTAATTGATTTTCTACCAGGTTCATAAACCTTTTGAAACAACTTATTGCTTCAGACTTATGAGAAATCAAATAGACATATTCGAATCGAGTATAGTCATCAATAAAGGTGATGAAATAAACAGCCCCATGCCTTCCTCTCACATTCATTGGACCACAGACATCAGAATGGATTAAATACAAAGGAAATTCAGCTCTTTTCCCTTTCCCAAATGGTTTCCGTGTTGTTTTTCCTTCTAGGCAATGCTTACATATGGGTAAATCGACTTTTTCAATGTTACCCAACAAGCCCTCTTTGGCTAGTCTATTCATACGTTGTTGGCCAATGTGACCAAGTCTAGCATGCCACACATTCACATCATTATCATAGGTATTAGAAGATGTGATAAGGGAATAACAAACATTAGCATTAACATAATCAATATCTAATACAATAAAACCATCCAGAAAATAGCCACAACCATAGTAATTTGTCTCCAAAAACAAATTCACACCTCTACTACGAAGTTCATATTAAAACCTAATTTAACCAACATTAATACAGACACTAAATTCCGACGAATCTCCGGAGCATACAATACATCATGAAGAAACAAGGTGCGTCCACCACGCATATTCAGTTGGCATGTGCCAATTCCTTTCACTTCAGCTCGGAGTTGTTTCCCACATAGATCCACTTAGTTCAGTTGGTACTCGTCGGAATTCCACGAAGGATCCTCTATCCTTCGCTACATGGTCTGTCGCTCCTGAATCCACAGTCCACAAAGGATTAGACTCAGTTAGGAACACAGAACTCGACACATAAGTAAAGTTCTGAAAAGTACAAGGGGTGCATACCTTCTTTGGCTCACGACAGTCGCGAGCATAGTGACCCTTCTTGTCACGGATTGTAGCATTTCACCCTTGCAAGTTTTTTCATGCGGGGACGCTTCCCTCTTTCATGTTGGTTAAACTTGGGTTTCTTCCCTGAAGGACCTGCTTCTTCCTTGCCTTTCCCCTTATCAAACCAGTTAGGGCGCTTGCGTTTGGAGCTCGAAGCTCCATTTGAGCTAGAACCAGCATAATAAAGTTCAGCATCCGGCTTAGCCGCCAACAAGCGGTCCTCTTCAAGCTCAAGATGACGCATTGCATCCTCAAGGGTTTTGATATTTTCATTATAAGTCAGGTGCACCTTCATATGCTCCCAACTCTGAGGCAAGGAACGAATCACTGCTTGCACTTGCTGCTCATCCGTGAGGACATGGCCAGCATCTCTCGGCTCGTTATCATGTTTGACATCTTTCTAAGATGTTGCTTCATGGTCTACGACCATGAGGCTTCTTATAAGAGTCAAACCTGATAGTGAGCTGCCTCAATCTAGTCACCGAAGTATGACCAAATCTAGCTGCCAATGCTTCCCACATTTCCTTAGCATTGTCAAAACGCCGAAACTCTCGCATGACGTCATTTTCCATGCTGCTCAGCAACGTGATGCGAGCTAGAGAGTTCATTCTTTTCCACGCAGAAAAAGCTTCTTTGTTTCTTTTGTGCTGTGCAGTAGTTCCCTCTTCAGGTTCTACCATGGTCATGACAAGAGCCTCAAGTGCTTCTTGCTCTTCCAGCACATACTGGATTTTCATTTGCCAAATTTCATAGTTGTCTCCATTGAGCTTTTCACCTTTGTTCAGCTCGGCAACTATGCTCTTTGTGGTGAAGCCATTGATCCGAACAAATCGACAAATATGCACGAATTATTAATGCCTATCATTTATGCATCCCTATTTACATAGACCCATCACATTAATGAATAATTTCAAGTAAGGTTTCAGAATCAAAAGGTCACTATGTTTCCAATCATCCTCCAAAATCCTAACTTAAAACTATCATCAATATAATTGTCTTATGCAAAATCAATTCTATGAAGCTACAAAAACTTCTAAAACTACCCACAGCTAATTACCCACAGCAACCAGCAATAACAGAAAACAATATATAATAGAACATCTAATAAAAACAATAATGCTTTCAATTAACACAATTAGGTAGTAATCATTACATAATATGTCCACAAATCACACTTAACATATATCAGCAAATACAACTAACACCAAGTCAAGACACGAACGGGAAAGATCCTCTTTTGTTCAATTTCTTGATCTTTTCCCTTGAAACAATACAATAATATTCATTTACAAAATCCTTCACAATTTTCTTATAGGAAGCAGCTCCGTTGACATCCCATATGCGATTCAACCCATCTTGCCATTCGGGTGGAAGAGTATTTATGAAAAATCGCACCATCTCTCGTGACATAGGACGACCATTCCATATGACCTGTTGAATTTTCCCGTTGACTTCAAGGACGTGATCAATTAAGTCACCACTCTCCCATCGATGATCGTCCGCTCGGCTATCAACTTAGATGCCTTTCCTTTTGTTCATCGGTCACTTTGTGCGAATAGGTGTGCGCATCCTCGGGGGAGGCATTGTTCCTGCAACAAATGCATAACAAATAAGGGATCATATATAATCCACATAGACTTAATTGGAAAAAAGAAACACATTTTTTTTTTGGTCAACGGTCAAAGTCAACGGTCAACGGTCGTCGCCGGTCAACGGTCCTCGCCGGTCAACGGTCGTCGGTCGTCGGACCGAACGGACGGTCGGACTGACCGGCCGACGAACCGGTCGGACCGTTCGGGCGGACCGCCGCGCACGTGCCGCGCGCGTGCGCTGGATGACGTCACGCAGACGTCGCGGCTGCACGCCACGCGCGTGCCATCATCGGCCCGGTCGGGTCGGGTCGGGTCGCCGCCCGGCCAACCGGCGTCATCGCTGGCGCGTCATCGATGACGTCAGCCCGGCCGTTCTTGCCAACGTTGGGTGACGTCATGATGACGCGCACGCTGCCGGTCCGTGGACCGCGCGTGCCGGTTCGCCCGGCCGGCGGCGCTGCACGCGCCGATTCGCCGACCGGCGCATGTGACGCACGCGCTGGCGATCGAGCGCTTCCGGGCGCGTCGCGCCACGCGCAGCGCCCGCCGGCCGCGTGTAGGCGCGTGCGGCGTCGCCCGGCCGCGCTCGAGACATCTCCAGACTCGTCTCGACGTCGCCTTTCTCCCAATGCTTTCAGAATTTGTTTTTGACATTCTAAAACTCATGAAAATGGCCGAAGAAGTCTCGGGTGTCGGGATTTTCGCCCGGTTCCGTACGGCCGAAAGTTTCTTCGCGAAAAACTCAATCAAAACATATCAAATTGATCGGGAAAACGTGAAAGCGGGCTCTGATACCAATGTTGGGAATAACTGATCCCCGAAAACCGGATTCGACACCGAATCGAACCCCTAAATCAATGCGGAAGACGAAGCCCGGGAAAAACCACGCATCACCGATCGTAAAGCACACCACGGATTCGAGCGTACCTTGTTAGCCACAGATTAAACACTGACGTTCTTGGAGGAAGAGAAACTGAGCAATTCGATCCGATGAAGCCTTGAAGGGAGGAAGAACAAGCCGTATGCTTACTGTCTTTTGCTTTTTCCTTTTGAGAGAGAATACGCGCGGGAGAGAGACGACGTGAATTCTGATTTCAACCAACGTCACTTTCTCTCTCTCTCTTCCCTTTTATACCTCCCTCTTTCCACGGGCCTTATTCCCGTGGGCCGGGCTTTCTGGGCCCAACTTTGGCGGATGGGCCTTAAGCCCAAATCAAATAAAGCCTTCAGATTCGTTAGAATAGAAAGCAGACTAGGATATTACAGTTCTTATATCCAGAGGAAATATTGTTGGCATCTAAAAAAGATAAAGATGTTTTCTTGTTGGAAAAAGTATACCAGAAATGTCATAACTTTGTTATAATTTTATTTAATATGATCCTACATTCAGTTTAAAATTGCTCACATTAGATTTCATTGAGAATTTGTTATCCAAGTCTAGTTGTTAATAACTATGGAGATTGCCCATATCTACTAGGATTAGTCTTGATGGAAGACCATATTTATTAAGATTTGTATGGGTATATAAATAGGTCATCTATGAAAAACCCTCTTATTATCATTACTATTCTGATTATCTAATAATCGGAGAACACAACATTAACGTCGAGAGTGCAATTGGCTAGAAGTGCCTATTTACAATCATTCAAGCTCTGCATATCTGTTCTTGATGTCATCAATGGCTAGGGGTTAGTACAGAATTTACATGTTTTCGCATTTGATCTTGATTATAGGGATCATGTTTTTTCCGCAAAATTTTCAATAGTTGGTATTATATCTTGTTATACATCTGCTCTGATGATTCTCGTGGGGCTTTTTGATTGAATAAAAAAAAATACGAGGGAAAATCTTATTGAGAGAATTTTCAATATGTTAATGGGATTAATTAAGATGATATATCATTTTATCTTTCTTAATCTAACCTTGGGGATTGAGGAAGGCAATATAATTTAATAGTTTTGTCATGAAGTAATTATAAATCTATTTAAATTGGAAACTTAGCCTATAGGCAGTTTTTGATATTATGTGATTTATGTTTTATAACATGTTTTACATTAGTAAAACATGATTTAAGTTTATTTACCTCAAATATACGATACATAAGTTTTCCTTTTGATTATTATGCAGTTTTATCACCTACGATTAGTTATGGTATAATTGTTCCCAAGCTAAATGGTGATAACTATAAAACATGAAGGGAATTAATTAATCCTTCTCTAATTGGGTGCATGTATATTGATTATGCTATACGGTCAGACAAGCCACTTCCTCCTACTAACGTAGCACTTAGGCTAAAGTTACTCTTTATGTATAAGGGAAGCGATTTAACCATCTTAGTGTAATGTACATAAAGACAAAACTTTATATTAGCATTTATAATTCAGTCATTTAGCATAACTATGCTAATGAATTGCTCGAGCCTATTGCTGCACAATTTGAATCTTTAGAGAAAAATGCATGTCATGACCCTGATTATGAAATTCTCATCATTGAAGCTTATTAGTGTAAAAAGTGAGTGTGGTGACATTGCAGCTTAGCTAAAAATCTTGAGTTTGGGATATCAAATTTATTTCTTTTATATCCTGAACACTCTCCCATGACCCTTTCAAGGTCTCTTACAATACACATAACCCTATATGATCAATTAATGAACTCATGACCATGTATATTCAAGAGGAAGACAGACTGCTCATGCAAAGGGGAGAAAGTGCTCATATGGCAATATAGGGTAAGTATAAAGGGTACATAAGGGAAAATGTAAAACACCTCCTCAAGCTAGCATTAAGAAGGAATCCAAGTGTTTTATATATATAAGGAAGGAAGAGGCACATGAAGAAGAATTGAGCCAAATTTAAGGACGTTGATTGATTCTAGTTCTACAATCCACATTTTGAATTCCTTATAGAGTTTTAAGAACAAGCAGAAACCAATGGAAAGTGAACAATGCATCTATTCAGAAAATAAGATTTGTTTGCATGTGAAAGCTATTGGAATATGTATATTAGTTCTCAATAGTGATTTTATTTTAAATTTAGAAAGAACCTTTTATATTTCTATTTCTAGGAATTTAATTTTAGTTTCAAAACTTGTATCATTGGTATCTTTTTTATTTTTTTATTTGTAGGTTATACATTTAGTTTATTGTATAAATATGAAATTGTTGGGAGTGGTATTTTGTTTGACAGTATCTTTCGAATTTACAAAATTATGCCATTTATAATGCGTTGCACATTTATGATAATGTTGGCAAAAAGCAATGTGTTGTGAATGAGGATTCCTCCATGTTGTGGCACTAGAGATTAGGATATATCTTCATGGGAAAAATTAAGCAAGCAGTAAATGATAGAGTATTTAATACTCTATATTTTACTAATTATGATACTTCTGTAAACTGCATAAAGGGAAAGTATATCAACAAATCAAAAAAAGGTACCAAGAGGACTATGAAAATATTAAAAATCATACATATACATAATTGCAGTCCAAATGTTGACTCAAATGGTCAGAGATACTTCATCTCTTTCATAAATGATTATTCACAATTCATGTATCTCTACTTGCTTTGTAATAAGCACGACACGTTAGATGCCTTTAAGGCATTTAAAACCGAAGTAGTGAAATAATACGGTAAGCAAATTAAGATCACGAGATCATATAGAGGTGGAAAATGCTATGGTAGGTACACTGAAAATGGACAAGCACCTAATCCATTTGCAAATTTTCTTGAAGAGCATTAGACTATTGCCCAATACATTATACCTAGTTTTCCGAATCAAAGTGGTGCAGCAAGAATAAGAAACCAAACTTTATTCGACATGGTGCGGAGTATGCTTAATAGCTCCAAACTTCTTAAGTCCTTATGGACTAAGGCTCTTAAAATGACAGCGTATATATTAAATTGAGTTCCAACTAAGGTCATACGAAAGACGCCTTTTGAGTTATTCAAAAGTTGGAAACCAAGTTTGCAACATGTACGTGTTTGGGGATGTTTGTCTAAAGTAAGAGTCTACAATCCGCAGGAAAAAAAAATTAAATCCAAAGACTATAAATGGGAATTTTGTTGGATATGCTGAAAATTCTAAATGATGTAGGTTTTATTGTCCATATTACACCACTAGGTTTGTGGAATCGAGAAATGCTAAATTTCTTGAAAATGACCTGATTAGTGGGAGCGATCAATTCATTGACTTTGTCCATAAAGAAGATTATTCAAATGGTCAACCTTCCACTTTAGGTACTAGATTGGTTGTTGTTTACAATGCCCTTTTAGTTCAACCGACCGTTAAACAACCAATTATTAAAAATCCACAACCTGCTAATATTGATTTGGTAGACTCAGCTATTAAGCAATTATTAGAAATGGTTGAGCATCCAGTTGAACAATAGACTTCTTAGGAGAGTGTTGATGTAACATTAAAAAGGTCTATCAAAATAGAGAAATCAACAATCCTTAATGACTATATTGTGTATCGACAAGAATCTGACTACAATGTTGGAGCTGAAAATGATCCTATAATGTTTTCACAAGCCATGAGTTGTGATAAATTTAATTTGTGGTACAATGCCATGAAGAAAGAGATGAGTTTTATGGTATCTAATGAGGTCTAGGATTTAGTTGAGTTGCGTAATTGTGCAAAAGCCATTGGTTATAAATGGCTCTTGAAAACTAAAAAGGGTTCATAGGGCAATATTAAAAGATACAAAAACTAAACTCGTTGCCAAGGGATTCACTCAAATTAAGGGAATTGATTACATAGTGAAAGTTTCTCTTATATCTAAGAGATTCTCTTTGTATTATTTTGGCATTAATTTCTCGTTTTGATATGAAGTTACATTAAATGGATATGAAAATGACGTTCCTCAATGGAAAACTAGCTTCTTTAATGCTGGTGAGCATTTGGTGTACAAGCTTAAAAAGTCTTTATATGACTAAAAACAAGAATCTTGCCAATGGTACTTGAGATTCCATGAGGTCATCTGTTCATTTGGTTTTGTAAAGAATGTCATGAATCAATGTATATACCAAAGCGTTAGTAAGAGTAGGATTTGTTTTATTGTTCTATATGTGGATGTCATTTTACTTGCAATCAACGATAAAAGGATTATTACATGAGGTGAAACAATATCTCTCTAAGAGTTTTGACATGAAGGATATGAGTAATGTATCTTATGTCATTGGTATAAAGATCCATAGGGATAGATCTCGAGGCATATTAAGATTATATCAAGAAACTTATATTAATAAGGTCTTAGAGAAGTTTCGGATGAAAGATAGTTTACTAAGTATGGCACCCATTGTGAAAGGTAATGATTTTGAAATTGAACAAATGAAGAACATTCCATATGTTTCTGCTGTCAAAAGCTTGATATATGCTCATATTTTTCGACTTCGACTATATGAATGTTGAGAAGATACTAGAGTAATCTAGATATGGATCACTAGAGAGTTGCAAAGAAGATAATGAGGCACCTTCAAGGTACAAAAGGAGACATGCTTATTTATAGATGAAGTGACAACCTAGAGGTAGTTGGTTACTTGGATTCAGACTTTGCTAGCTGCGTAGATTCCCATGAATCTACATCTAGATACATTTTTATATTTGTTGGTGGAGCTATGTCTTGAAGGAGTGCGAAACAAACCTTGATTGCCACTTTCACTATGTAGGCAAAGTTTGTTTCCTATTTTGAGGCCACCTCACATGGTGTGTGGTTGAAAGTTTTTATATCAAGACTTAGAGTTGTGGATTCTGTCGCTAGGCCATGGAGAATGTTTTGTAACAATTTAGTTGTAGTTTCATGGTTAAGAACTGCAAAAGTGGTAGTTGAAGCAAGCACATCGATATCAAATATTTAGCCAATAGAACATGTTAAAAAGAAGATCATCACTGAATTGATGATAGTTGATCCTTTAAATAAAAGCATGCCATTAATGAGTTATAAGGATCGTATAGTCAAAATGGGATTGGTCAAATCATGTAAATTTTCTTTTATATGTAAGAATTTGTGAAAATTTTATTCATTTATGATGTGTTTCTCAATACAGTTGTATACATTTAGTTATTCTAAGAAAACAATCATGTTTGACCTAAAATAAACATAAAGTTTATTTATTATGTTATGTTATCACATATGAGCTGGTGAGACATTGTATGCATGGAAGATAATATTGGTTCTAACAAGACTTATTGCCATGATTCATATGTTTTGTTTTCAGCATGAAGTTTGGTGGATTTGGTTAAATATTTCATTCAATGAAATATTTGGATCAAGTGGGAGAATGTTACAAGTTTATTTCATATGATCCCACATTCAATTTAATATTGCACATATTAGATTTTATTGAGGATTTATTATCCAAATCTCATTACTAATAACTATATAGGTTGCTCACATCCACTAGGATTAGTCTTGATGACAAACTATATCTATTAGGATTTTTATGGGCATCTAAATAGGTCATTTAAGCAAAACCCTCTTATTATCATTACTATAATGATTATTCGATAGTCACATAACACACCATCAATGTCAAGAGGACAATTGACTAGAAGTGCCTATTCACAATTGTTTAGGCTCCGCGTATCTGTTCTTGATGTCATCAGTGGCTGGAGGTTAGTATAGAATTTATACGTTTCCACATTTGATCCTGATTATCGAGATCATGGTTTTCCACAAAATTTCTAACAAACCTTTATACAGCGCTGACTTTTATACTAACATGTTAAGAATGCTTTCTTTATTTTGCCGACCCTTTTGTCTTTCATGACCTTTGCACTCTCTTGCTCTCGCAATTTTTAGCTTCCTCTCTCAATCTTGTTTCCCCCTTTTAAAGCTCTTTCCCTGAACATCTCCAAAAGTTTTGCTAAGTTCACGGTTGTAAAATACAAAAAACCCTTCCACCTAATCTGCTTATTATTTTTTTTTTTAATTCTTGATTGCAATTTATACCATCTTGATGCCTCAACTACTAGAGAAGAATAGAGAAGTAGAGAGAGAAATAGAGGATTTTATGAGCAACATATCTCTTCTCCTTTTTCATATTCTGGTTTTTCTTTATTAATTTCTCTTTTACTGATAGGGCCAAAACGAGATCATATCTTATGGTTTTTGCTGGTTGGATTTTTCTGAGTTTTTTCAGTCGATTTATAACAAATTAATGTCCTATCGGATTTCCGGCCATATAAATCGCCCATAGCACTTAAGTGAAGGATTTTTAAATAATTTGGCACTCGAGCAATCAAGTGAGTACCATGTGAAAATTATGATATTTGTCTTATCCTTATCCTAATTTAAAAAGAGAAACAATCCAATTGATAAAAGATTCTGGAGCATGCGTTCTTGAAGCAACTCAGCAATCACTAAATTATAGTTCGGCCATGAGAGTACGTGGAATGAATAATTCGCCCCACTGGTCGGTATATTTTGAGCTTCACGCTGTACAAGTCTTTTAAGGATGGATACTTGTCGAGCGTGGAACTTCGAATCTTATTTGAATATAAATCTGATTTGTCCGTTGACTGACCAATGCCTCCATTCCGCGCATACACCAACACTCGAAAAATGTGTCTTGTTTTTTAACTGAGAAGACATGTGACAATTTACCCTAAGAGACGGTTAACCACATGTCAAAGCAAAAGTTAAGAACTATGCCGGTTTTACTAAAAAACACAAATTTTCTTGCAGCTTTTGCATCGTGATAGAATCTGTCTCTTTACCACGGGCATATGAGAAGATTCCTTTCGATAGTGACAAAAAGCATTTCTCAGAGACTCAATTATACAATTTCCGGCAAAAGTCCTGGAAAATAGTTCCTTACCTTTAGGAAGAGCAAAAGCTCTAACAGGGAAGACAATCTAGACTAAATATCTTCATAACAAGGAACGTCCTCAAAGCTTCCACGACCTTTACAGGCCTGAGAAACATGGCAACTGTCGAAACTAAACAATCAAAAAACGAAAGGCAAGAGCGCCGCAAGTACTCGGAGAAGCCTACCAGTCTTCTTGCGGCATATGACCTACCCCCTCTATTACCTTAAGTTTGATCATTGAAGAGTTTCCTTTCTGAAAATGTCCGGCCAGTGATTGTGGCAGATACCCGTCTGATACACCCATGCGAGCAATGTGGTTTTCTCGCTGCTATGATTGGAAAAATAATAGTAGTATCGACAAAGAGAAAAGGTAATCTCATATGGAATAATGGAAATTTGCACAAATTTGTTATCTAAACTAAAGTTGTTGCTAATAAATTATGTCTTGAGTTTAAACTGGACACAAACTCAAACAAATTGGTTGATGTGGATTGAAATTATTGACTCGATCTTATCCTTGGGGCGGTTAGAGATATTTATCCAAGATTTGACCAAGACTTCGATTGCCTCCCCGTCAGAGAAAGAAAAAAGAAAATAAGGGTTTGCTTTTAGTTCTCCTCTTTCCTGAATAAAGCAGCAGCCGCGCCTGAGGGGAATGAAGAAAGAAGGCCGGCGTGCATTCTTTCAAGAAACAGAGCCGCGAAGGAGATAAAAGAACGCACGACGATCTTGGTTTTCGACCGCACGGACGTGAGTATTTTCATCAAAATCGAGTTTATTTATTTATTAATATTTTAGGTTTGGGCTTAATCTACATATGAAAATACTCGAGCCCTTGTAACTCTGTGGTAGATTATTTACTGCCAGCTCTCTAATAGATATTGGTACCAATGCTCGGGCCAGACCACTTAAACTTAGGTGTCCTTATTGTTTCTCATTTATTTTTTGTGTTGATTTAATTGTAAGATTTTTCGCGTTGATTTTGCAATCGTTTCCTTGAAGACAGCTTTTCTCACAGCTTCAAGCAAGGCTTGTCAAAAAAGAAAAGGAAAAAGAAAAGGAGAGACTTGAGGCTTGAAATTTAGAATTATGACTGCGACATTTGCTACTAATTCAGGTATTCATAACTTACTACTCTGATGACTAAACTCACCTAGTTTTAGGTATTCTATCAATTTCTTTTGGTGTTTCTGAAAATTCTCATCGATCAAATCCGACGGAGAGTTTAGAATGGACATTTTGTTTTCAGACGAGTGAGAGAATGTCTCTTGCAGGAATGTCAATTTAACGAAAAATACGGTCTTTGGTGCAAAATCATATGATATTTCTATTAAAATTTCTCGGTGCTTTTCCAGTATTTTCAGAACTAAATCCAGTCCACCGCTTGACGAATGTGACAGCCGGTAGGCACCTGCCTTTTCTACCCTCGGAAATAACCGCAAGACAAGATAATTATAGGTCCGGATTCCACACAAAGGATGTACTTCGTGAATTTTCAGACACAGAGGAGGCCCAAGTAGAATGAGGCCCAAGTAAAAACCTTATTAATGCAGTTCTTCTCCTTCGAGGCAAAGAGTATCGTTTCTCTTATTCTCAAAATCCTTCTTAAAGCCATCACGAAATGTTGAAAAAAGTGCACCAGCTAAGTTCATCCGAAAATCTGTGCAAGTGTCTGACACCTTAACCATGTAAGCTGCAATAAGAAATCTTGTAAAGCACAATATGAATGTTTAGAAAAGAAATTGTTTAGAAAAGAACGCGGACTAGGACATCCACAGTTCTTAGATACAGGGGAAATATTGATGGCGTCTAAAAAAGAGAAAATGCTTCCTTGTCAGAAAAAGTATACTAGAAGTGCCAGACTTTAAATGCGACACTTGCTTTGATACCAAAAATGAACTAGTGGGGGAAAACATTTTCCATCAATGGAAAAAGAGTCTTCTAAAATAGAGGAAAATATTCTCCATTTTTCGAATAGGGAAAACGTTCTTCTTTCACTTCGTTTCTTTTCATAAATCACACTTTCCTCTTTTTATTTTTATTTTTTATATATTTTTTGAAAAATCAAGTTTTTATTTTTCTTTCTTTTTCTTGTTCTTCTTCACTGGTCAATCACTAGCCCACGGTGATGGCCGGCAAAGGGCCATAGCGAGCTCGAGCCTCCCTAATCTAGCAATGCTTGAGCTTGCACGACAACTTTGAGCGAGCTCGGGCCTTACCAAATCTAGTGAGCTAAGTAGGGCTCAAGCCTCACCCAAGGTCGCCAGAGGTCGGCGAGGCTCTAGCAACCTTAGGTGAGGCTCGAGTTCACCTATGCTGGCCAAGCAAAAAAAAAAAAAAAAAAAAAAAGAAAAAAAAAAAAAAAAATTTAAAAATCGATTTAAAAATAAAATAATAATCAAATTATTGAAAATGAGTGTATGAAGGAAAATATTTTCCTTACCAAACGATAGAAAATATTTCTAGTTAATTTTCATGTTTCGGCTGAATACTGAAAGATGTTGTTCTCTAGAAAATGGCTTCCTGAAAAGCATTTTTCAGAAATGCCATATTTTTGTCAAATGAACATAACCTAAGTGCCAACTTCGATTTGGGATGATGGAAATCTTACGTGACAATATTTTATCAATTTCCCAAATCAAAATGGCTAACCAACATTACTAATTAGCATTAGTAGACAACACCGTCTACATGTTTTATCCCAAATATAATCCCTAATTCGAAAAAATTAAGCCATTTTCCAAATTCTTTGAACTCTAATTTGAACCAAGCAATTTGCTACAACTAAAAATCCAATAATAGCTACATTAAATAGAGGAAGCACTCGATCAGAGAACACCAATCAAAACCCTATTTAAACACAGTTGTCCTGGTCCCCTTGTAGTAAAAACATAGCAAAGGAGGTGATGAAGAACACGAGCACCACATCCCTAATAGAGGAAGACACCCCCTTTGGCAAGGAAAGGAAGTACTTTTGGTATAGATTGGGGAGCAAAATCATCGGCTTTTATGGAAGATGCAGGGAGACTCTCAAATCCATAGGAGTGTATGTGGAGCCCATACTGCACCTGTACCCTTTCATAATTCGCTTCATCGGAATTGTGTACGATAACAACGGTTCTGTCGTCGAATGCTCTCCCAGTGGTGGAGAAGACGGGTCTCAAGGCATCTGGGTTAGTCCATCTATCACAATCAACCCCCTTCCCCCAAACCATCTATCTCTTTTCTGTCTGGAAGTCGTTCGCGGATTTATGCATTTGTAAAGCATGCATGTTGCTTTTCACAATGTTCTCAGCTTCATGTAGCGCAAGTCTTTCTGAATTATCCCCAAGTAGCGTCTTATTTCAATATCCGGTTGGAGGGACAAAAATGGAAACACTCCTTACACTACCGTCCATAACCTTGAAATACATACCACAAACACCACTCACAGGCCATATGGATTGCCAACAGGGTCAATGAATGCTTGTAGAATGTTAAAGAGAATTCTATATCCCGAGGCAATCAAGTGATGGGAGGATCGTTGGCTTCTTTGGAAGGATGGGAACAAGTCTTAAATTCTATTGGAGAGCATTTGGAACCACATTAGATTAAGTTTCCTCCCTCTCTCCCTCCCCCAAGCCTTTTTTCTCTTTTTCGTTGGCTAATGAGTGCGAGAAACTTCTTCATTGTTTCCTTTTTAGATGATGATGAAAAAACTCCTATCTTTCAAGCATTCTTCATGGCAAGTTTGGCGTAATCTGATGATTAACTTTGAGAATTCTCTAAGGCACGGCAGAAGTTATATTTGGATGGGAAAAGTAGTAGTAAAACAAACGAAAGTCTAGATTCATTTCATAGAAAATAAATTCCTCAAAAACATTTTTCGGATTTTTCGGTGTTCAGTTTATGAAAAATAAATAGTTAAAAAATTTCTGTCAAAAATTTCCATCTTCTTTCTTTCATCTCTAGGCCAAGCACTTTTTCATCAAATACCTTTTTCCTTTTTCTTTTTATTTATTATTTTTAATTTCCTTTTTCTTTTTTCCCATTTTCTTTTGCTTCTTCCTCGGTTGGTCACCGACCATAGATGAGCTCAACCTCACCGACCTCGAGCTTTGCCACAAGCTAGCAAGGTTGAGCTTGCCAACTCATCATTGATTTGCAAGTTCAAGTCGTGGCTAGCTCGCAGCTAACTTGCAAGCTCAAGGCCTCATTAGAGTTGGCGAATGACCTCGAGGCCTCGCCAGTCGTAGCATGTGGACACAAGGTTGTCGATGTTAGCTATATGCCATAAAATAACTATGTAATAGTCAGATGATAAGAATTTAAGCTAACTATCTAATGGCAAAGAAATATTTATCCATCGTCCCATGAATGAGTCCTTAAGATAGTCGCAACTGAACCTATGCTTAAAGTGTTAAGAATATGCGTGATAAGTTTATTGTTATACTGAGTCTTTAAACAATTCCCGGTCAATGAAATATTCATAGTCCCATGAATGAGTCCATTAGCCAGTCGCGACTGAACCTATTCTTAAGGTGTTAAGAATATGTACGATAGGTTTATAGTTATGGTAAGTCTTTAAATAATTCTTGATCGATGGATCATTGAGAGGATATTGATGATCCTATTGAGACCAGTATGTTCTCAAGCTTCACCATTGAGTATTAGTTACTTAAGGGCATGACGAGTCACATGTTATTAGGTATTGTGATATCTGAGTTAGAACACAAATATTTATCTTAGAAAAGTTCATTGAATGTGACATGCATAGAAGGATTAGCAACATGGAAGCTTTTAGCGGAGTCAATGATTAATCATTCATGCTTTGATCTTGCATAAGATCCATAGACTTGAGGTACAATACTAATTTGTATGTTGGATGGTTGTGGTTCACAAGTATGTATATTGACAGTTCGTCAAACCATCTTTGTACTTGATGGTCATAATTTGTTCACATGTGAAGCCACATGTGCGCGCAATATAGAATATGCCTTCTTGTTATATATGTATATATGCAAAGATACAATAATGATGCCATATACGATCTAATCGTGACATTGTATTTAAATTCTCAGTCAGGGTTATAACCAAGAATGTATGGCTTATGTCTCGAAAAATACATGTTAGTTTGATTTGGGCATATGATCGATTTGGTGGCTTGACAATCAATTCCACAGCTTTTGTTCGACTAGTAAATAGTAAAGAAAAGGATCTAATTATTCGATCACTAAAGCTGATAGGTCTATTATGTCCACTATCCGGGTAGCCATGACTTATTGCTAGATGTCACTCATAATTTGTAGAAGCTAGAGATTGATAAGGACAATTGGTTCTTTTGATTATGCTAATGTGTTAGTGCAAATCCTAGTGCTAGCTAGTGACGAATTTAGAGATGTCACACACCATAACCGATTAGAATGACATTTGAACGAACAGGACAATATTGTAGATGTGTTTGCAATTGAGGTAATTAGATTGATTTGAGTTGAAAATCTAAGTTCTGAAATGGTTTCAGACTCTTTACGAACAAATCAAAGTTATAAAGCGGGTTTTACACTTTGCAACCAATTTGTATGTTAGATGGTTGTTTTTCACAAGTGTGCATATTGACACTTCGTCGAACCGTCTCTATTCTTAATGGTCATAATTTGTTCACATGCAAAGCCCCATGCATGCCCAATATGGAATCTATCTTCTTACTAAATATGTATATATTCAAGATATAATAATTGATGTCATATACGATCTAATTGTGATGTTGTATTGAAATCCTTAGTCGTGGTCCAAAGTGAATGAATGGTTCGTGTCTCGAAAAATACATGTCAGTTTGATTTTGGCATATGATCGAATTGGTAGCTTAATAATCAATTCCATGGCTTTTGTTCAACTGGGAAATAGTAAAAGAAAAGGATCGAATTACCGAGTTGCTAAAGCTAACAAGTCTATTATGTCCACTGTGACATCATGAATTTCAGTACTGTTTTCAATTGAATAAATCGGGCCTTTCATCAACGTGTCTATAGTGCTATTCTCGAGCCAATCACTTGTGAGATAACTATACTATTTGGGAAAGTCATTAAGAGATTTTTATGCAATGTATTTGAGAATTAAAGTCTGAGAAGTCAACTGCTCGACCGTGTTAGTCTGCAATGGTCATTATGGCATTGTCAAAGTCGATCAGAGATCATGGATAAGTTGATTCGACTGAGATGTGTGATCAGAGTGTGGGTGATTCCACTTGATTGCAAAATTATCATCAATCAGCACTAAACCGATTTTCTATCGTTTTAGGTACCATGTGCCTCGTAATTGAAACCTTGAGAGTTTCACTATCATCGAGAGTCGCCAATGCGTCGAGTGGGTTCAACCATAGTGGTTCAAAAGAAAATTGACCACCGGTCATTTGCACTAAAAATCTCTGAAAGCTACCCGGCAGCCTAGGTCACGCTAAAAACGTGTCCGATTGAAATTAACCGTGAATTTGAACCTGATTTCAGAACTCTCTCTCTCTCTTTGGATACTATAGCAATTTTTAGGGAAAATTATCAATTTCACCTTAATCCTAATGTAATGATGCAAATATAGTTCTATATTTTTTAATTTTACTAATGCAATCCTAAACATTTGTGGGCAAATCAAACATGCTTATTCCAGCCAATTCGTGCAAGGAAATATTGACATGGCAGTCCACATAGGATGTGAGTTTAGGTAAAGTTGCCCAAGTTTGTGTAAAGGTAAAATGACTTGCGATAATTGAACTCCACGCTAACATTTTTTAGATTGACACCCATGAAATAGGTTTAGAACTACCTTGGTAATTACGCCGAATTTTGATAAAAGCCTTTCATTTGCTTCTCTTCCATAGAAGTTTTATTTTCTTCAAATGAATGTTAATTTTTTTTCTGTTGTCAATTGCATCTCCTTTGAGTATGACACTAATGGTGAATCTGTATGATCCTATACATATGGTAAGAGTGGCAAAGCAAATATCCATATGGTGAGTTCATTGAATATTTTCCATTCATGTTATAGTTGACTCTCACTCTCTCTCTCTCTCTCTCCTCTCTCTCCCTCCCTCCCTCCCTCGATACTATAGCAGTTTTTAGGGAAAATTATGAATTTAACCTTAATCCTAATGTGACGATGCAAATATAGTTATATATTTTCTTAATTTTACTAATGTAATCCTGACCATTTGTGGGCAAATCAAACATACTTATTCGAGCCAATTCATGCAAGGAAATATTGACATGGGAGTCCACATAGGATGTTAGTTTAAGAAAAGTTGCTAAGTTAGTGGAAAGGTAAAATGACTTGCCATAATTGAACTCCACGCAAACATTTTTAGATTGGCACCCATGAAATAGGTTTAGAACTACCTTGGTAATTACGCCGAATTTTTATAAAAGCCTTTCATTTGCTTCTCTTCTATAGAAGTTTTATTTTCTTCAAATGAATGTTAATTTTTTTCTGTTGTCAACTGCATCTCCTTTGAGTATGACACTAATAATGAATCTGTATGGTCCTATACATATGGTAAGAGTGGCAACGGAAATATCCATATGGTGAGTTCATTGAATATTTTCCATTCATGTTATAGTTGACTCTCTCTCTCTCTCTCTCTCTCTCTCTCTCTCTCTCTCTCTCTCTCTCTCTCTCTCCCTCCCTTCCTCCCTGCCTCCCTCCCTCCCTCCCTCTCTCGATACTATAGCATTTTTAGGAAAATTATGAATTTAACATTAATCCTAATGTGACGATGCAAATATAGTTATATATTTTTTAATTTTACTAATGTAATCCTAACCATTTGTGGGCAAATCAAACATACTTATTCGAGCCAATTCATGCAAGGAAATATTGACATGGGAGTCCACATATGATGTTAGTTTAAGTAAAGTTGGCCAAGTTAGTGGAAAGGTAAAATGACTTGCCATAATTGAACTCCACGCAAACATTTTTAGATTGGCACCCATGAAATAAGGTTTTAGAACAACCTTGGTAATTACGCCGAATTTTTATAAAAGCCTTTCATTTGCTTCTCTTCCATAGAAGTTTTATTTTCTTCAAATGAATGTTAATTTTTTTCTGTTGTCAACTGCATCTCCTTTGAGTATGACCCTAATGGTGAATTTGTATAGTCCTATACATATGGTAAGAGTGGCAACGGAAATATCCATATGGTGAGATCATTGAATATTTTCCATTCATGTTATAGTTGACTCTCAATCTCTTTCACTCTCTCTCTCTCTCTCCCTCCCTCCCTCCCTCCCTCCCTCCTCCCTCTTCCCTCCCTCTCTCTCTCTCGATACTATAGCAGTTTTTAGGGAAAATTATGAATTTAACCTTAATCCTAATGTGACTATGCAAATATAGTTATATATTTTTTAATTTTACTAATGTAATCCTAACAATTTGTGGGCAAATCAAACATACTTATTCGAGCCAATTCATGCAAGGAAATATTGACATGGCAGTCCACATAGGATGTTAGTTTAAGTAAAGTTGGCCAAGTTAGTGGAAAGGTAAAATGACTTGCCATAATTGAACTCCACGCAAACATTTTTAGATTGGCACCCATGAAATAGGTTTAGAACTACCTTGGTAATTATGTCGAATTTTTATAAAAGCCCTTCATTTGCTTCTCTTCATAGAAGTATGATTTTCTTCAAATGAATGTTAATTTTTTTTCTGTTGTCAATTGTATCTCCTTTGAGTATGACACTAATGGTGAATCTGTATGGTCCTATACACATGGTAAGAGTTGCAACGGAAATATCCATATGGTGAGTTCGTTGAATATTTTCCATTCATGTTATAGTTGACTCTCTCTCTCTCTCTCGCTCCCTCTCTTGATACTATAGCAATTGTTAGGGAAAAATATCAATTTAACCTTAATCTAATGTAATGATGCAAATATAGTTATATATTTTTAATTTTTACTAATGTAATCCTAAACATTAGGTGGGTAAATCAAACATACATATTGAGCCAATTCATGCAAATATTGACATGGCAGTCCACATAGGATGTTAGTTTAAGTAAATTTGCCAAGTTAGTGGAAAGGTAAAATGACTTGCCATAATTGAACTCCACGCAAACATTTTTTAGATTGGCACCCATGAAATAGGTTTACAACTACCTTGGTAATTATGCCGAATTTTTATAAAAGCCTTTCATTTGCTTCTCTTCCGCAGAAGTTTTATTTTCTTCAAATGAATGTTAATTGTTTTCTATTGTCAACTACATCTCCTTTGAGTATGACGCTAATGGTGAATCTGTATGGTCCTATACACATGGTAAGAGTGGCAACGGAAATATCCATATGGTGAGTTCATTCAATATTTTCCGTTCATGTTATAGTTGACTCTCTCTCTCTCTCTCTCTCTCTCTCTCTCTCTCTCTCTCCCTCCCTCCCTCCCCCTCCTCCTCCTCTCTCTCTCGATACTATAGCAGTTTTAGGGAAAATTATGAATTTAACTTAACCTAATGTGACTATGCAAATATAGTTATATATATTTTTTAATTTTACTATTGTAATCCTATTTGGGCAAATCAAACGTACTTATTCGAGGCAATTCATGAAAGGAAATATTGACATGGCAGTCCACATAGGATGTTAGTTTAAGTAAAAGTTGGCCAGAAGTTAGTGGAAAGGTAAAATGACTTGCCATATATTGAACTCCACGCAAACATTTTAGATTATATACTTATGAAATAGGTTTACAACTACCTTGGTAATTATGCCGAATTTTATAAAAGCCTTTCATTTGCTTCTCTTCCGTAAGAAGTTTTATTTTCTTCAAATGAATGTTAATTTTTTTCTATTGTCAACTACATCTCCTTTGAGTATGACGCTAATGGTGAATACGTATCGTCCTATACACATGGTAGAGTGGCTTAGCGGAAATATCCATATGGTGAGTTCATTGAATATTTTTAGTTCATGTTATAGTTGACTCTCTCTCTCTCTCTCTCTCTCTCTCTCTCTCCCCTCCCTCCCTCCCTCCCTCCCTCCCTCCCTCTCTCTCTCGCTCCTCCCTCCCTCCCTCCCTCCCCCATCGATACTATAGCAATTTTAGTGAAAAATATCAATTTAACCTTAATTCTAATGTAATGATGCAAATATTATTTATATTTTTTCATTTTACTAATGTATCCTAAACATTTGTCGGCAATTGAAACATACTTATTCCAGCCAATTGATGCAAGGAAATATTGACATGGCAGTCCACATAGGATGTTAGTTTAAGTAAAGTTGCGCAAGTTAGTGTAACGGTAAAATGACTTGAGATAATTGAACTACACGATAATATTTTTAGATTAACACCCATGAAATAGGTTTAGAACTACCTTGGTAATTACACCGAATTTTTATAAAAGCCTTTCATTTTCTTCTCTTCCATAGAAGTTTGACTTTCTACAAACGAATCATAATTTTTTTTCTGTTGTCAACTACATCTCTTTTGAGTATGATGCTAATGGTGAATCTGTATGGTCCTATAGACATGGTAAGAGTGGCAACGGAAATATCCATATGGTGAGTTCATTGAATATTTTCCATTCATGTTATAGTTGACTCTCACTCTCTCTCTCTCTCCCTCTATCCCTCCCTCCCTCCCTCCCTCCCTCCGCTCTCTCTCTCGATACTATAGTAGTTTTAATGAAAATTATCAATTTAACCTTAATCCCTAATGTAATGATGCAAATATAGTTATATATTTTTAATTTTACTAATGTAATCCTAACGATTTGTGGACAAATCTAACATACTTATTCGAGCCAATTGATGAAAGGAAATATTGACATGGCAGTCCACATAGGATGTTAGTTTAAGTAAAAGTTGGCCAGAAGTTAGTGGAAAGGTAAAATGACTTGCCAAAATTGAACTCCACGCAAGCATTATTAGATTGGCACCCATGAAATAGGTTTAAAACTACCTTGGTAATTACGCTGAATTTTTATAAAAGCCTTTCATTTGCTTCTCTTCCATGGAAGTTTTATTTTCTTTAAATGAATCTTAATGTCTTTTCTATTGTCAACTGCATCTCCTTTGAGTATGACGCTAATGGTGAATCTGTATGGTCCTATACACATGGTAAGAGTGGCTATGGAAAGATCCATATGGTGAGTTCATTGAATATTTTGCATTCATGTTATAGTTGACTCTCTCTCTCTCTCTCTCTCTCTCTCTCTCTCTCTCGCTCTCTCTCTCTCTCTCTCTCTCTCTCTCTCTCTTTATCTTCCTCCCTCCCTCCCTCTCTCGATACTATAGCAATTTTAGGGAAAGTATCAATTTAACCTTAATCCTAATGTAATGATGCAAATATAGTTATATATTTTTAATTTTACTAATGTAATCTAACCATTTGTGGGCAAATCAAACTTACTTATTCGAGCCAATTCATGCAAGGAAATATTGACATGGCAGTCCACATAAGGATGTTAGTATAAGTAAAGTTGGCCAAGTTGGTGGAAATGTAAAATGACTTGCCATAGTGAACTCACGCCAAACATTTTTAGATTGGCAGCCATGAAATGGGTTTAGAACTACCTTGGTAATTATGCCGGAATTTTATAAAAGCCTTTCATTTTTCTTCTCTTCCATAGAAGTTTTATTTTCTTGAAATGAATGTTAATTTTTTTCTGTTGTTAACTACATCTCTTTTGAGTATGATGCTAATGGTGAATCTGTCTGGTCCTATAGACATGGTAAGAGTGGCAACGGAAATATCCATATGGTGAGTTCATTGAATATTTTCCATTCATGTTATAGTTGACTCTTACTCTCTCTCTCTCTCCCTCTATCCCTCCCTCCCTCCCTCCCTCCCTCCCTCCTGCTCTCTCTCTAAATACTATAGCAGTTTTTAATGAAAATGATCAATTTAACCTTAATCCTAATGTAATGATGCAAATATAGTTATATATTTTTTAATTTTACTAATGTAGTCCTAATGATTTGTGGACAAATCTAACATTCTTATTCGAGCCAATTGATGAAAGGAAATATTGACATGGCAGTCCACATAGGATGTTAGTTTAAGTAAAGTTGGCCAAGTTAGTGGAAAGGTAAAATGACTTGCCAAAATTGAACTCCACGCAAGCATTATTAGATTGGCACCCATGAAATAGGTTTAAAACTACCTTGGTAATTACGCTGAATTTTATAAAAGCCTTTTCATTTATTCTCTTCCATGGAAGTTTTTATTTTCTTTAAATGAATCTTAATGTCTTTTCTATTGTCAACTGCATCTCCTTTGAGTATGGCTAATGGTGAATCTGTATGGTCTATACACATGGTAGAGTGGCTACGGAAAGATCCATATGGTGAGTTCATTGAATATTTTGCATTTCATGTTATAGTTGACTCTCTCTCTCTCTCTCTCTCTCTCTCTCTCTCTCTCTCTCTCTTTATCTTCCTCCCTCCCTCCCTCTCTCGATACTATAGCAATTTTTAGGGAAAATTATCAATTTAACCTTAATCCTAATGTAATGATGCAAATATAGTTATATATTTTTTAATTTTACTAATGTAATCCTAACCATTTGTGGGCAAATCAAACTTACTTATTCGAGCCAATTCATGCAAGGAAATATTGACATGGCAGTCCATAGGATGTTAGTTTAAGTAAGGATTGGCCAAGTTGGTGGAAATGTAAAATGACTTGCCATAATTGAACTCACGCAAACATTTTTAGATTGGCAGCCATGAAATAGGTTTAGAACTACCTTGTAATTATGCTGAATTTTTATAAAGTTTCTTCTCTTCCATAAGTTTTATTTTCTTGAAATGAATGTTAATTTTTTTCTCTTGTCAACTGCATCTCCTTTGAGTATGGCGCTAATGAGTGAATACGTATGGTCCTATACACATGGTAAGAGTGGCAATGGAAATATCCATTTGGTGAGTTCATTGAATATTTTTGCATTCATGTTATAGTTGACTCTCTCTCTCTCTCTCTCTCTCTCTCTCTCTCTCTCTCTCTCTCTTTCTCTCTCTCTTTATCTTCCTCCCTCCCTCCCCTCTCTCGATACTATAGCAATTTTTTAGGGAAAATTATCAATTTAACCTTAATCTAATGTAATGATGCAAATATAGTTATATATTTTTTAATTTTACTAATGTAATCCTAACCATTTGTGGGCAAATTAAACTTACTTATTGAGCCAATTCATGCAGAAATATTGACATGGCAGTCCACATAGGATGTTAGTTTTAGAAGTAAAGTTGGCCAAGTTAGTGGAAATGTAAAATGACTTGCCATAATTGAACTCCCACGACAGTACATTTTTAGATTGGCAGCCATGAAATAGGTTTAGAACTACCTTGGTAATTATGCTGAATTTTTATAAAAGTTTCTTCTCTTCCATAGAAGTTTTATTTTCTTGAAATGAATGTTAATTTTTTTTCTCTTGTCAACTGCATCTCCTTTGAGTATGACGCTAATGGTGAATCTGTATGGTCCTATACACATGGTAAGAGTGGCAATGGAAATATCCATTTGGTGAGTTCATTGAATATTTTCCATTCATGTTATTGTTGACTCTCTATCTCCCTCTCTCTCTCTCTCTCTCTCTCTCTCTCTCTCTCTCTCTCTCTCCTCTCTCTCTCTCCCTCCCTCCCTCCCTCCCTCTCTCCCTTTGTCGATACTATAGCAATTTTAGGGAAAAATATCAATTTAACCATAATCCTAATGAGATGATGCAAATATAGTTATTCATTTTTTACTTTTACTAATGTAGTCCCAAACATTTGTGGGCAATTCAAACATACTTATTCCAGCCAATACATGCTAGGAAATATTGACATGGCAGTCCACATAGGATGTTAGTTTGAGTAAAGTTGCCCAATATAGTGTTAAGGTAAATGACTTCAACGATAATCGAACTCCACGCTAAAATTTTAGATTGACACCCATGAAATAGGTTTAAAAACTACCTTGGTAATTACGCTGAATTTTTATAAAAGCCTTTCATTTCCTTCTTTTCCATTGAAATTTTATTTTCTTCAAATCAATCTGAATTTCTTTTATGTTGTCAACTGCATCTCCTTTGAGTATCACGCTAATGGTGAATCTGTTGGGTCCTATACACATGGTAAGAGTGGCAACGGAAATATCCATATGGTGAGTTCATTGAATATTTTCCGTTCATGTTATAGTTCTCTCTCTCTCTCTCTCTCTCTCTCTCTCTCTCTCTCTCTCTCTCTCTCTCTCTCTCTCTCTCTCTCTCTCTCTCTCTCTATACAATGGCAATTTTTAGGGAAAATTATCAATTAAACCTTAGCCCTAATGTAATGGTGCAAATATAGTATATATATTTTTTAATTTTACTAATGTAATCCTAACCATTTGTGGGCAATTCAAACATACTTATTCCAGCAAATTCATGCAACGAAATATTGACATGGCAGTCCACATAGGATGTTAGTTTGAGTAAAGTTGCCCATAATAGTGTAAAGGTAAAATTACCTGCGACAATCGAACTCCACGCTAACATTTTTAGATTGACACCCATGAAATAGGTTTAAAACTACATTGGTAATTACCCTGAATTTTTATAAAAGAGTTTCATTTGCTTCTCTTCCATTGAAGTTTTATTTTCTTCAAATCAATCTTAATTTTTTTTTATGTTGTGAACTGCATCTCCTTTGAGTATGACGCGAATGGTGAATCTGTGGGGTCCTATACACATGGTAAGAGTGGCAACAGAAATATCCATATGGTGAGTTCATTGAATATTTTTCCATTCATGTTATAGTTGACTCTCTCTCTCTCTCTCTCTCTCTCTCTCTCTCCCCCCGATACAATAGCAATTTTAGGGAAAATTATCAATTTAACCTGAACCTAATGTAATGGTGCAAATATCGTTATATGTTTTTTAATTTTACTAATGTAATCCTAAACATTTGTGGGCAATTCAAACATACATATTCCAGCCAATTCACGCAAGGAAATATTGACATGGCAGTCCACATAAGGATGTTAGTTTAAGTAAAGTTGCGCAAGTTAGTGTAAAGGTAAAATGACTTGAGATAATTGAACTGCACGATAATATTTTTAGATTGACACCATTGAAATAGGTTTTGAACTACCTTGGTAATTACGCCGAATTTTTATAAAAGCCTTTCATTTTCTTCTCTTCCATAGAAGTTTGATTTTCTTCAAACGAATCTTAATTTTTTTTCAGTCAAAACTGCGTTAACAAAGCCCTTTCCCTTACATACCTCCACGAAACTACCCATGCCATGGAAGGGTTAATAACGTTTCTACAATGTGGGAATAACACGAACCCGAAGAAAGCTAACAAGAACATCTATTCTTTTGAAAAGATGGGGCATTTTGAAAAGCTCGTTTAGGAATGAAAACGGGCAGGTCTTGCGATTAGCTTTCAAAACTTTCCTCACGTTACCCTCATTAACCCTAAGGAAATCGGATAAGGTCGATACATGCTCAGCCCTATAGGTGGACCAATTAACTCTGACACCAAAGGTTTTCCCATGGCAACATTATATTCTTC